>OY755194.1:879736-1231403 GCA_963576735.1 Bedellia somnulentella | reverse complement strand
TAACCTGCGCGGGTATCCTAACCATAACTAACATTATTACTGATAAAGAAATATAAACTTAAATTAAAAGAGATTCAGAGAGTACATTATTACTGAAGATTTACACTTTTCAAACAACAACGCTTAATGTTAACCGTGTCATCGCCACAAATATCGATTTCATCTCTTAGCTGATTCAAGGCTCTCGTCGCTCTGTTTAATGGAGAGTTGAAACCAAGATTAGTCCTAGCCAATGTTTGTTTAAAGGGCACAATTGCATGCCTCTGACGCCTGCACGGGGCATTGAAATTAATTTGACCTAACAATTGGGGACAGTCAATATTGTTGCGAATAATGTTGACAACAAACATATTGCTCAGCATTTCACGGCGATCGTGAAGGGACGTCATTTTAAAGTGACTCAGCCTATCATTATATGATGCAAGAGATTTAGCCTTACCACAAGAATAAGATAGGTGATACAGAAATCTTTTTTGAAGCCTTTCTATTCTTAGTGAGTGCACGTTGTAATAGGGATTCCAGACCACACTGCCGTATTCCAAGATGCTTCTAACTAACGAGTTGAACAGTGCTATCTTGGTATGATTATTCTTGAAACACTTGGTGTTTCTAAGGACAAATCCAAGACACTTTGACGCTTTACCAATAACGTTATCAAAATGTTTGATAAAAGTAAGCTTGCTATCAAAGGTAACACCAAGATCGCGAATAAGCTCAACTTTTTCCAGTTTCTCATTCTCGATTACATAGTTGCCCTCCAACACTTTATGTTTCCTTGTAAACGACACCGAAAAGCACTTCCTGGCATTAAGTATCATTTTATTTTTAAAACACCATGAGCTTAGTCGATTAAGATCCTGTTGCAAAAGATTTGAGTCGGCAACAGAAGAAATCTCTCTGGAGATCTTTAGGTCATCAGCAAACAAGTATGAATCGCAATACCAAAAGCAGTCTAGGACATCGTTTACAAATAGGTTGAACAATAGTGGACCGAGGTGCGAGCCCTGAGGAACACCTGAATTAACTAAAAATGAGAATGAGTTACTACTATTAAATACAACTCTGGCCATTCGGTCTGAAAGGTATGACCGAAGCCATACCAACAAAAAGTCTGATACACCCAAGCTCTCTAACTTTTCCAAAAGTATAACATGGTTGACCCTATCAAAAGCCTTGCTGAAATCGGTGTATATGCAATCTATTTGTCCACCCTTATCGACCACTGCACAAAGCTTTTCCAGGTGTGAAACTAAGTTAGTCGTTGTTGAGCGTTTTTTAACAAAACCATGCTGTGACTCCGATATAAACCGTTCTGCGTCTAAAATTAAGTGCTCGTATATAAGACTTTCAAATAATTTAGCGAATTGCGAAAGTATGCAGATTGGTCTGTAGTCCCTGACATCACTAGCATCTCCACTCTTGAAAATTGGGACAACCTTAGTAATTTTCCAATCAGTAGGAAATATACCTGTATCAATAGACTTTGTATAAATAATATATAAAGGAGTCACAAGATTGCTAGCGCATTTAACCAGGAAAAGAGGGGGGATACTATCTGGACCGGCACCTTTGTACAAGGAGAGTCTTTTTATTTTTTGGAGTATCTTGTCTTTAGAAATAAATTTGTGCATCGGTTTGCCGGGTAATACAGTCACTGGGGGATATTTTTGACACGCGTTAGAGCAATCGTAAGTTAGAGAAAAATGTTCTGCAAATAAATTTGCTATTTGTTCATTATTTGAAGCTTTCTTATCTCGGAACTTCATCGATTCCGGGTAATCATTACGAAGTGTTTTCTTCTGTTTAATGAAAGACCAAAAATATTTCGGATTCTTTCTGATGCTAATTTCTATACGGGCTATGTAATCGTTGTAACAAGTTTTTGATAAGTGGTCACAACTTTTTTTGAGAGACTCAAAGGCAAGCTTATCAAGTGGATTTGCGTACTTTTTAAACCTAATTTAATGTTTTTTGACATGAATTCCTCATGTGGGGATTATTACTCATAAATAAAGCGACGGGGGCGTATACCCGAAGGTCGCGGGTTCGAACCCCGCCAGTGTCGAAATTTTTCTTTCCTTTAATAACATCTTTTATTTTTAAACCTAGTTCTTACTTTATTTTTTTCTTTTAATAATTTTATTAGATCTTTAGAGAACCAGGCAGGATAACATTTGACAATCTTTTGAGTTTTAGGTATATGTTTTTCAATGAGGTCATTTAAAATAGTGTAAAACTCTTTAAGCATTAAGTTGACATCATCCATGAGGCCAAGTTCTTGCACTATAACTGAGTAATCTGCTTTAAAAAAGTTCGGTCTTACTGAATCTGCAGGTTTAATAGATTTGAGCTGTGAAATACTAAGAGTAACCTCTAGGGGAGGATGCAATGGGTCAATACGGCTGATTATCTCGGCAGCATTTTCTACGTGAATGGTCCTAATATTGGACAGAATTAAGTCCAAAATTCTATTTTGATTGTTTTGAATAGTGTTGAATTGCTCTAAGTCATTGACAGACATACAATCAATTAGGGTTTGCGCCAACAGAGAATTATTGTGGACCGCGCTTGCATGTGAACGATTTGAGATTTGGGGCCAAGAAATAGAACTAAGGTTAAAATCACCAATTACCATAATTTTGTCAAGCAGCGTTGCATGCTTGTTAAGATTATCAATAAAGTGGTTAAGAATGTGCTTCTGAAGAGGCGGGGGCAGATAAACTGCGCAAATATTGATAGACTCTTTTTTCTTTTTACCACCTTGTCCTTCAACGCATACCCAAAGATCTTCACAATCACTTTCAACATCAAACATTCGGAATGACTTATATTTCTTAAGAACGGCAATTAACACCCCTCCTCCTTTTTTGCAACCATGGAATCCGCTGCTTTCTCGATCGCGCCTGTAAACTGCATACCTATCATCAAAGAACTCTGAAGAAATTATATTAGAATCAGCCCAAGTTTCAGTCAATACTATAATGTCATAAGAAGTACAGCATATATTTTGCCAGATATCATGAACCTTAGTCCGAATACCCCGGACATTCTGATAATAAATTGATAGAGAATTGAATTTTACATAGAATTACTATCTTTTGGTCTCAGTGCAGTGTAATACAAACAGATCAAGAATTGATATCGGCTGATTTACTCTGGTCCCGCTTTCCTTTACTAGTAGAAACGTTTTCTAGATTATCCAGTGTATTTGTACTTTTAACTAAGATGTATGGGGAATCGTTGTCCTTTCGCAGAAAAATTCGTCCCCCACGAACCCAACAATATTTGAAATCTAGTTTCCTCGCCTTGATTCGCGCAGCGGCATGAAGAGATTTGAGAGCCGGCGCCAAATGTTCTACAACGTACACAGGCTTCTTAGCTCCACCAATCCCCAGATGGGTAGAGTTCAGTTTATCAGCTTTCAATTTGTTTTTGTTGAACTTGATTATTGACGCAAGTAGTTCATCACGTTGGCGTTGGTTGCGGAGCTGGACGACAATAGAGCGTGGCCTGTCATCTTTATGCAATTTAGTAGTCCTTGTGCACGTTTGAATATCCGATTCTTCAACATCAAACCCTACCACCTTGCCAAGCTGGAGCACGGTAGTGTTAACGCCTGATCCACATGATACGGCAAGCCGCAGGTGCGGCGGCGGTGGCAGCAGGCGCGGCCAGAGATGCGCTTGATCGTATTAATCCTTGTTGTGATGACTGTTGATTATGTAACAAGGTGTTATGTTTACCTTTGCATATCTTACACGAACCTTTCAAACGACACTGATAAGATTGATGACCGCTTCGTAAACAAATAGTACACAATTTAAATTGAGTAACGTCGCGTACCCTACTATCAATATCTAAATCTTTAAACTTTGCACATTCATGAACAAAATGGCTCTTGTTACATATGACACAAGGTTGACATCGTTTATTAACATTATCCGATGATGTAAAAAATGCTCTTACGTTTTTGTTATGGGAAATAGGCCTTTGTTCGTACTTGTCGTTTCGATTATAATGGGTTGTTTCTAAAATGTCTGCGCGACTTCGTAAAAATGTGTAAAATTGATCAAGTGTCGGTAATTCTAACAAACTGTTCTTATGTTCTTCCCACTTTCTACTCGTATTGGAATCTAACTTTGCTGAGGTAATAAATATTAAAAGAACATCCCATTGTTCGGTAGGAAGTCCCAAAGACTGTAGAGATCTTAAATTTTTAGATATGTGATCAATTAAGAAACGTAATGCCTTAAAAGATTCTTTGCTCATAGATTCAATACTTAATAATGACTTGAGATGATTATTTATAAGGATATTTTTGTTATTGTATCTCTCGCATAGTAGTTGCCACGCATTGTTGTAATTGTTTGCAGTAAACTCGAGTGATCTAATTACCACAGATGCACTACCCTCCAAACTAGACCTTAGATAATGAAATTTATTTATTAATGGTATGGATTCATTTTGATTTATAAGAGAATCAAATGTGTCACGGAATTCGAGCCACTTTAAATAATTCCCATCAAATTTTGCTAAATCAATAGTGGGTAGTTTAATCGAGTTAAAAGAATGTGAACATGAACCAGCCACACTTTCATTAAGATTTGACTCTTTGTGAGAGGAAAACTTTTCAATTAAGTCTTGCGCAATGGAAAGAAGAGAATAGAATTGAGTTTCTATAGTATCTCTCTCAGTTAACTGTTCGTCCACGTTCGGCGACAGTATCTCTATTTCTGTCTGTAAGTTGTTAAAATCAGAGAGTAATTCTTGAAATTTTACCATTCTCATTGATAGATCCTTAATTTGAATTGAAGTTATTTTATCCGCCACTTGAATTAAAACATTTAAATGATCTTTAAACTTAGTTAATCTACCTTTTATAATACTACGTTTCTTTAATAAATCTTTAAGCATGTCTTTTCCTTCCATTATAAATATTATAATAGAACAATTAACGTAGCACAAGAAACGTTAAAATAACCAAACCTCCCAAAGCACTGTCTAGTACTTTATAATCCAACCGCCAATCTGTCTATGCAACGCGCGCGCCGATCACAACTTCAGCTAAAGGTATCGGCAGCAGCTGTAGTAGTCTGCTCGGAACACCCGAACTTTATTTGATGTTTTTCACTGAAATAGTCGGCAGTTGCGTGTAAATAATTTTGAATTTTATGTATTATTTTGATGAAGGTAGTTAACAATGATAGGCAAATAATTGTAAATGATAACGTCTAAATGATAAAACTTCAATAAGAAATTTGTGTATTGATTGAAGTAGGGAAAAACTTGTCAAATTAGTCTGAGCTAATAAATTGGTTTAGGTTTGCTTGAAGTGCAAATAAAATTGAAATTGATAAAAATATAGTAGGTAGTTAAATAACTTATTATGTAAAAGATAATTAATTGATTTTGTAACGCTAAGGCCAAAGAGTGAATTAGACAATACGCTTTAAATTAACAGCAAGATATTGTTTCAACACTTTGGGGCGATAAATATCTACACAAAATGAATTGGAAAGACAGGAAAGGATAAGAATAGAAGGATGTAGGTAGGCCACTACTTCCCTTGGGATGAACAAACAGATGCGATCGTGAAGCTCCTCAGCAATCCTTTTTGTTGATTATCATAGTGGAAGTCAGCAACACCATCCAGCAAATCAGTTCCCGAAGTCCAAAGGTCGTTATTCGAGTAGCGGTTATCCGATGGTACTCGATAATTCTTCACCGAAGATTGGTTGTAGCCACCACTAGGCAATGGCAACTACTTTGTCACGGTCGCCAAATGTTTAAGCAAGGAATAAATTCAAACTAAGTCTTGCTTTTAAACACAAATTTACTTTAAATATTTAAATGACAAAATGTACAATATAATATGTTAAGTTGGCGGTGGTTGGTTGCGTAGTGAAGCTTGTCCCCGCGCCGCCGCCGCCGCCGCACCTGCGGCTTGCCGTATCATGTGGATCAGGCGTTAACAGTAGTCTTGAGGTTTTCATTCTTGTGTTCAGGGACACACTGAATTTCAACATTGGCTGCTCTCATGTGCTGCTCCAAATATAGAATTTTACTATTTAAGTTATCAATTTCCAAATTATGGATTACTTTAGGTTCATCCGACGTCTGCTGAATTTCTATTCCTGCTATAGTTGCTTTCAGGACGTCTATTTCAGACTCTTGTTTCTTCAGTCGAGCCTCGTACACATCTAGCCGTAGCATAATATTTTCGATAGAATTTAGTCGAGATGTGACGTCTTGTATTTCTGTACGAAGGTTCCGTAATTCCTCCATTACCATCGACAGATCAGGTTCAGCACGAATTCTCCGGCTACCACGCGTTAAAGTTACCGTATCTGATGTTGTGTAGGGTCTGATGGCATCTGTAGGTATATTTCTGACGGGAGTGTTAGTATTATCACCCTTAGGATAGGTACATTTACATGACGGGCAAATCCATTCAGCTTTGTATGCCGCTGAGTATGAAGAGAATGACTGAGTAGTAACAAGAAGACAGTCCAAGCAATACAGGCCATTGCAATTACAACATTCTAAATAATTAAGAGACTGAATTGTATTCAGACAGCCCTTACAATTGGTTAATGACATTGTTACTGCGTTTCCTCTGCGTATAAAGAAACGTTTTCAGCTGACTGACACTTTGTTTGTCGATATTGACAGAAAGTTTGACGGTACTGACAGCTAGATCCGAAGTTCACGTCAGTGGATACTGATGTTGAATATATTGCACTCTTTCACTCACAACCGAAGTTGATCTCTCGTTCCAGCATGATATTAATTAATTTTCACTAATGATTTCACACTTTTTGGGCTCAAACAGTGGATTATTGCAGTGCAACATTTTGCCTTAGTTAAAATATAGCAGATTTTAATGTCGAATTATATTTAAAAAACAGAAGATTTATAAGCACGGACTATTAACTCAATTGACTTAATATAACTTGTTAGGTTCAAAATATTTTTATTATATAAGTATTAACTAATTTCTACAAATATGAGTATAATCACGGTACTGACGTTCCAAAAACAGAAAGGGTCAAAAATCTTATTCACAATCTTACACCATTTTGCTCTATCATTCCTTCAATTGAATCGTTTCTCACGAAATACCGTATATATACCAAAGGGTTCATCTCCTGGGAAGCTACGCCTATAATGTCTGCAAATTCTTAATGGCTTCGACGAACTTTGTATTCAACACCATAAATTTTACAATCAAAAGGTCCCTGAATTGTCAGCGGTATTGTGACTTTAGACTTGCAATTTTGCGTCGGTTTTGATTACTTAATTATTTATAACAGAGTAAGAACATTTAAATATGAAAATAATGCATACATTTCTAACTTAAATGAGATGCTTACTGTGACACACGGACCTACAGGCAAAGATGACAAAATCAATTGGGTTTCGAAATGGTAAAAGTGTTAAAAAAAGGATGGACAAAACAAAAGAGCTAATTATTTAAATAAAATAATATATTTACAAAATAATATATAACTTTGTAGTGTCGGCTTAGAATAACACTATCCCATTTCTACCTATGGATGACCGTAAGAGGCGACTAAAGGTATAGGGGCTTTTCAAATGTAATTTGGGCGATGCGGTTGGAGACCCATCACCAACAACCCTAATTTAAAATCTTTTTGTCACTCGATTTCCAAAACCGGCTTAGGAATTTACTCAGAAGCTCTGGCTACCCCTTTTAGGTATAGCCGTTAGTATATGTATGTATGTAAGTAAAATAATAAGAGTACACTTTCGATTTCGAGATTAAAGTTTGATACTATTTACGTTTATATTTGTGCCAATCTATTCCCAAAATGATAATGATGAAATTATGACATCAAATATGAATGTAAATGTGAACAAACACGATGAAATATTCGGAAGCAATTAATTTTCAAACTCTTGTCAGAAATTCAGACAATCTGCCGACTATATAATACGTGGATGTCAAAACAGTACCCATTATTGTCTCCGTATTTCCCTGGGGGCAAAGAGACCTCTAACAAGTACGTAATGATTAACATATTCGTGTATTCTACGATTAGCTATACATATGTATTTGTGTGTTTGTCGGTTATACAACTTTACTAAAAAAAATAGCAGTAGAAACCTATAACTTTCAGAAGATACATACATATACTCACGGCTATAAATCCCTTGAAGGGGTAGCCAGAGCTTGGGAATTAAAAATTCCTCAGCCATTTTTGGAAGTTGCATGGGGAAAAGATGGTGAAATAAAGGTTTTTGGTGATGGGTCGCCTCTTACGTACAGTTCCGGCAGAAATGGGATAGTGCGATTCTAAGCCGACACTACACAGCAATTATACATTCATATACTCTCGCCGTTAGTTCCTATTGGGGTAGGCAGAGACTTTCAGAAAATGTACGCTTTATATATCAACTCGACTCAAACGTTCACGCCGTATGTGCCCGAAGGGGTTGGCAGAGGTGCGAAAACTTCCGGACATCAATTGACATTGTAACCTAGCGTTCAGAGTACCCACATTTTGTACAGATACAGGTGAGTAATGACTGGATATAAAAAAATAATATAAAAAAATAAAACTCATTTATTCGGACAATGCAAATCCATAATTTTGTTAGTACACACATTAATCTTAGGGTGCTATTGTTAGTAGAGAATGTATACAAGAGTAAAAATAAAGTAAGTAAAGTTAAGATAATTCTAAAACATACCGTGCGCAGCTGGGGTGATTTACTGATAAGGGCCGGCGCTGACTGCCGGCATGGCACGGCGTGTCATGGCAAAGGATTTCGGTACTGATATACCCATTTTGAATCTTATAACCATTAGTATAGAATTCATGTTAATTTATTTTGACACAACGATGCCGAGGGAGGTCGCGGTAGGACAGAACGTGCCTAAGCATGCCACGGGATGCCGCGGCGTACTGCTGCATCTCGCGAGACGCACGCGCATGACACGGGCCGCCAGTACGCGGCGCAGTCCGTTCGCCGCGCGGGGGAGGGCAAGGGTAGGAGTGAATAATACGTTAAATACTAAATCCCAGTCAATCATTATGAATACAACTAACTTTGAACATGCGCGGAGTTATTTGCCGTGTCATGCCACGGCATGCCGCGTCATGCCGCAGCATGACGCGGAAGGCCGTGGTATCCTTCGGAATGCTGCAGCAGAACTTACCGTGCCATCCTGTGCCATGCCGGCAGTCAGCGCCGGCCCTATATTATAAAATAGCTGATTAGGGTCGGCTTTGAATAGCACTAACCCTTTACTTTCCGCGGGTTTTGCGAGAGGTGACTTAAGGTTTTGGTGCTTTTTAAGTGATTTTTTAGGCGAAATGGTTAAATAATTAAACAAAAGAATAATTAAATAATTATCGAATTAATAACCCATTACTAACCATTCTTTATTCCACCATTTTTTCATCAATCACATACATACATATTGAAAATATACTCACGGCTGTAAATCCCTAGAAGGGGTAGCCAGATGTAACGAATCAGAAATTCCTCAGCCACTTTTGGAAAGTAGAAGATGGTAGAATAAAGGTTGTTGGTAATGGGTGTCCAACCGCATCGCCCAAAAATCCCTTAAAAACCCCAATACCGTTAGTCGCCTCTTACGTTCACCCACCGGAAGAAATAGGGTAGTGCTATTCTAAGCCGACACTACACAGCACATCAATCAACATTCAAAAATCAAGGTACTGTTAGAAGAGACGACTTCGGAGGACTCAATTGGACGAAATAGAGTGTATGCTCAAAAAGGCAGGTGTCCGAAGTATGAAGAATAAAGGAGCATGTATGAAAATATTGATGGATGTAAACGAAGCTAGAGAGGTTTGCCAGGATCGTGCAAAGTGGTGATCAATAGTCTCTCCCTACCCCAATAGGAACTAATGGCGAGAGTATATGAATGAATGTTGCCGTGTAGCGCGGGCTTAGAATGTCGCTACCCCTTTCTACCCACGGGTGTCGTAAGAGGCGACTAAGGGTATTGGGGCTTTTTATTAGATTTTTAGGCGATGCGGTTGGAGACCCATCACCAAAAACCTTTATTTTACCGCCTTTTCCCCACTCAACTTCCAAAAGTGGCTGAGGAATTTTTGATTCCTTGGCTCTGGCTACCCCTTCTAGGGAATTATGGCCGTGAGTATATGTATGTATGTATCTATATGAATGTATGTAACATCCAAAAGTGGCTGAGGAATGTAACTGTAAAGATCTGACTTCGAGTTATTTACAGTCATGAATATACAGTCAGTCATTTGTATGCATGAACGGGCATGCAATATGGTTGTTCTTGCTCGCGGGTAGGACACTTTGTGATCGAACTCCTCTGGAACGGCTCGACCGATTTCAACCAAATTTGGCACAGTGATAAATATAACCTTTATTTTTACCATCTTTTCCTCACTCAACTTCCAAAAGTGCCTGAGGAATTTATAATTCCTTAGCTCTGGTTACCCCTTCTAGGGAAATATAGCCGTGAGTATATGTATGTATGATAAAGTGGATTTTGCTTAGTGTCTTAAGAGGTTACACACGGGTTGACCACGTAAGGGGTCACATGTCGTGATCAAACCTACCATGGAGCAATACTTACCGTATAGCTATTATTTTGAGCGTGGCTTAAAGTTTTAGACCGACTGCACAGATAGTACTCGTAAGAATACTGAGGTTTATTAAGCTCGCTCCGCTCAATTAATTTTAATCTAAATTTTCATTGAAATCCTTGGTCCTTGAAGTTACATACATATACTCACGGCTATAAAATCCAAGAAAGGCTTAGCCAGAGCTAAGGAATAAGGAATTCCTAAGCCACTTTTGGAAGGTGCGTGGGGAATTGATGGTGAAATAAATGTTCTTGGTGATGGGTCTCCCACCGCATCGCCCATAAATCCCTTAAAAGCCCCAATACCGTTAGTCGCCTTTTACGTACACCCACCGGAAGAAATGGGGTAGTGCTATTCTAAGCCCACACTACACAGCAAGTCCTGGAAGTTATTATTATTTTTATCTTAATATCTAGTGGCACGCGCGTAATGCAAAATACAAGTGATTGTCACAAAGTAAGATTAATGAAAGAAATAATCCGATTTTCAAATATCAATGCATTTAATGTTGATTGATGTACACTCGTATGTGATAAGTGAGACGATATAAATATGTATTTATCACTCTGTCAAGAAAGTAAAGGGAAAAGGTATTAATAAAATATGTAATGTAGTCATTAAAATTTATTTTATCACCTTTATTGTATGCTCGTTCAGAAGCGATACGACACCAGCAGCGATCTAATATACTTAATATTATATAATACATATAAAATAGAATAGAATAACTCTTTATTGCACATCAAACACATATTTACAAATATAATAATATGATCAAACAGTTTACAGTGAGGTACAATTAGCGGTCTTATCGCTAAAAGCGCTCTCTTCCAGACAATCTAATATAATTATAATATATTATATATATAAATAACACCCAAGACTAAACAAACATTTGTGCACATCACATAAATGTTGCCGTGTAGTGCCGGCTTAGAATGTCGCTACCCCTTTCCACCCGCGGGTGTCGTAAGAGGCGACTAAGGGTATTGGGGCTTTTTATTAGATTTTTCGGCGATGCGGCGAGAGACACATCACCAAAAACCTTTATTTTTACCATCTTTTCCCTACTCAACTTCCAAAAGAGGCTGAGGAATTTATAATTCCTTAGCTCTGGCTACCCCTTCTAGGGAAATATAGCCGTGAGTATAAGTATGTACATAAATGTTGCTCTCAGTGGGGATCGAACCCGCAAACTCCGGACCGCCTCACCTATCCACTTGGCCACGGACATTGTATTAATAAAATATATAATTTATTCATCACAAAATTTATTTTATCACTTTCATTGTATGCTCCTTCAGAAACGATACACTCGTTTTCACCAACAAATAAACCAATTTACACCTTTTGTACAAGTTTTTCGGGAATTGAGTGCTGTTATCGAGAAGAATTCTCTGAAAGAAATTATTCGAATAACATAACATAACATAAACGTTCACGCCGAATATCCCCGAAGGGGTTGGCAGAGGTACTAATACTTCTGAACATCACGTAACTTTGTCACCTGGTGTTCAGAGTACCCACGTTTTGCATGGACAGTGTACTCACGTGATAGGGGGCAGGCCTATCGCCGTTTTGTACGAATACACTGTCACATGACTAAGTACAACTCAGCCATGTGGGTTTCCTCACGATGTTTTCCCTCACCGTTAACAACCATGATAAATTAACCACACATATGTCTTTAGAAAAGACAAATTGGTGTAGGCCCGACCCAGGATTTGAACACTAGTCGTTTGCACGATAACCGAGTGTTCTACCCACTGGGCTATCACGGATGCTTACTAGAATCTTACTTTGAGCAAAAATTCCAAGCAAAGATATTTAGATTCGAATTTAAAAAGTCACAATTCTTTTGGCGATAAATGCTAAGATTGGTTTTGTAATGTAGGTTTCTCCGCAGCATTTACTCTTACTTTACCTATACATACGTAAAGTTCTTTGGGCGAAATCTGACCCGGTTTTTGAAATATGTCCTACAAACATGAAATTCTTTTTAATTTATTGGGTTTTTTTTTTGTTTGTTTGCCGATTACTTCGTCATTTATGAACCGATTTTGATTATTATTTTTTTATTCGAAAGAAAATACTCCCGGATTGGTACCATGATAAGGATATCAGGGTCTGATGATGAGATCCTGGAGAAATCGAGGGGAATCCTCAAATTTTATAGGCAAATGTACCGCGTTTTACATATTTTCTGAACTTATATTGGCCTTTGCTTCTGAAAATCATATTTTTATGCTGCTGAGCTGATGATGGAAGGTGTGGGTCCTCAATCACTAGTTATAAGAAAACAGTTCTTTCCAGATTCTGTATAGATTTATACTCCTCTTCGTAGCTTTTATGAAGAGAATTACAGGTTCACTAAACATTTCTTTTGTTATATTATTGTTACCGAGAAAGTACCATGTGACCAGGATCTGATGATGGCATCCCAGGAAATCGAGGGGACTGTCGAAACTCACAATCATGTGACAGTGTATTTGTTCAAAACGCTGATAGGCCTGCCCTGTATAACGTGAGAACACTGCCTAAGCAAATCGTGGGTACTCTGAACAACAGGTGACAATGTCACGTGATATTCAGAAGTATTACTACCTCTGCTAACCCCTTCAGGGATATTCGGCGTGAACGTTTGAGTCTTTTTTGAGATGTAGAATTGTAGACCATCGCCTTTCGAAGGATTTTAAGAACAATGTAAGATTACCTAGATTTTCTGTGTGTAAATGAAACGAAGCGCAAGGAAAAAGAGGTTTCACAACTTGGCCCATTTACAGCTATCTGGTCGGGGGTTGCCGAGAGTGACAGAGCTTGCCAAGGCGTGGGACTTCTAATATCTGAAAGGATGGTTAAGTGCATGAAAGTAGGGCTGGTCCGGATGCGCATAATTTGTGTGTATGCTCCGGACATGTCCAAATCACTATCCAAGAGGGAGGAGTTTTTGAATTTGTTAGACGATGTTGCGAATGGGTGTGATCAGAATGAGAGAATTGTTATGTTAGGAGATTTTAATGGCTGGGTTGGTGTGTCGCGCAACGGTTGCGAAAGAGTTTTAGGAAAGTTTGGCGATCAAAGGATGAATGAGAATGGTGAGAAATTGATTGAGGTATGTTTGGAGAGGAATCTTCGTGTTACAAACACGTTGTTTAAACACAAAGATATCCATATGTATACAAGACAGAGGAGAAGCGAGAGAAGTATCATTGATTTTGTGATAGTTGATGAAAGGCTGAGAGCAAAGGTTGTTGACACCAGGGTCTATAGGGGCACGAACGTTGGCACAGATCACTTCCTCGTGATATCACGATTGAGGGGACTGTGCAAGCGTTGGCGTCACAGGGCCAAAGTGTCAACAACTGAATTTGCGAGAGTAAAAGTGGAAAAATTGGAAGAGGATGAAAATATTAGAGATGAATATATGAAGAAATTGGACGACAGGCTAAGTTGCGTGGAGATGAAGGATGAATTGGAAATAGAAGAAGTATGGGATGTGCTCAAATCGTCAATGGTTGAATGTGCGACGGAAGTATGTGGATTGAGTAAAAGAACAAATAGACCACCAACAAATTGGTGGGATAAAGATGTGAAAGAGGCAGTTGGAGATAAGAAGAAAGCTTGGTTAGATTTACTAGCGATTAAAGCTAGTAAACGAATGGATGCGAGAGTAACAGATTATGTAGTGAAGAATATTGAAGATGAATATAAGAGAGTTAAAAATGAGGTTAAGAAGAAAATAGAAAAGAAAAAGCGTGATCTGATAGAATGGTGTGAGAGGAAACTCTCTGATAATTTCCGAAATAACTAAAAGTTGTTCTGGAAATATATCCGGAAAGAAAAGGGAGTTTCCCAAAACACGAGAGTGAATGTTGTGAGAGATGAACAGGGTGAATTGGCGACGGATGAAAGCAGCATAAGACGAGTATGGAAGAACTATTTTGAGGGACTCTTTGAAAAAGAGGATTCACCTATTTCTTCGCCAATTGGCAGCAATGTTGACAGGAATGAGGCATTGGGTGACAGTAGTGACAGTGAGATTAGTATGGAAGAAGTGATGAAAGCATTGAAAAGTATGAAAGTAGGGAAAGCGGCAGGGTATGATAGGATAAGTATCGAAATGCTGAGGGCTGGTGAAGGGTTGGTGGCTTCCTGGCTGTACTTTCTTTTTCAAAAGTGTTGGTCGAGTGGTAAAGTACCACGAGATTGGTGCAGGGCAGTAATTGTGCCCTTATATAAAGGAAAAGACTCACACCAGGAAGCTAAAAACTACCGCGGAATCAGCCTACTCAGTGTTGTCGGTAAATTGTATGGAAAGGTATTGATTGAAAGAGTGATGAATGAAACAGATGACAAAATTTGGGATGTGAAAGCAGGATTTAGAAAGGAAATGGGATGTATGATATAAATCTTCTCTTTAAGGAGCATCACTGAAAAGTTCTTAGCCAATAATCGAAAGGTGTATTGCTCCTTCATAGATTTAGAGAAGGCGTATGATAGGGTGGTAAGGAAGTATTTGTGGGAGGTGTTATCCAAGTTCGGCTTGGGGAGCCAACTTATACGTGCATTGGTATCACTCTATGAGGATTCTAGTGCATGTGTAAGAATAAACGGGGAAAACACAGACTGGTTCGGTATCTCTAGGGGTGTCCGACAGGGATGTGTAGCTTCTCCGTGGCTCTTCAACTTGTTCATGGATGACTGTATGATAGAGTTGCGTGAAAGTGATTTTGGTCTGAGAATGGGTGGAAGCCTCTTATATGCTGATGATCAAGAGTTACTTGCATCGTCGGTTGAAGAGTTGCAAGAGATGATGAATATTGCATGTGCGTAGTTTGAAAGAAAAGGAATGAGAGTGAATGTGGATAAAACCAAAACCATGGTTTTCGAGAGAAAGGAGAATATGACGGAATGCGTGATTGAGATCAATGGTAAGAAAGTGGAACAAGTGAAAGAGTTCGTATATCTGGGAAGTTTGTTTACTAGGGATGGAAAGTGTGATGAAGACATTGAAAGAAGAGTAAAAAAGGGAAATGCGGTAAATGGAGCACTGGATAGTCTCATGTCTAGTCAATCGGTGTCCGAAAAGGCCCGAATGGCTGTGCATGATGGTGTCCTCGTTCCTACGCTTATGTATGGCAGTGAATGTTGGGTGTGGCAGAAGAAGCATGAAAGCAGAGTGAATGCAGTAGAAATGAGATCCCTCAGAAAAGTTTGTAATGTAAGGTTATGTGATCGTTTGAGGAATGTTGTGATTCGTGAAAGGTGTGGTGTAAAAGATGATATTGTAAGAAAGATAGAAAAAGGAATGTTGAGATGGTTTGGGCACATAGAGAGGATGGATGATAGTAAAGTGGTGAAAGAGATCTATAAAGCCAATGTGGAAGGTAATGTTAGTAGAGGACGACCTCGGAGGACACATTTAGATCAAATAGAAAATGTGCTCAAAAAGGCAGGTGTCCGAAGTACGAAGAATAAAAGAGCATGTATGAAAAGATTGATGGATGTGAAGGAAGCTAGAGAGGTTCGCCAGGGTCGTACAAAGTGGCGATCGATAGTCTCTGCCTACCCCAATGGGAACTAACGGCGTGAGAATATGTACGTATGTATGTATGTATGTAAGGTTACATATGGTTGAGCCTATTTAATATCGTACTATAATAGTAATACCGGAAATACGAAGAATAATACAGTAACCCAAAGACTACTACTTCGTCATCCGAGAGGCATCTTTGCCAGGTCAACCCATCTCTAAAACTCGTAAAATAAAATAATATTTAACAAAAAGAAAACCGACTTCATGGTTGAAAAAACAACCGAAAATAAACAATCTAATACTAAAAAGTACGAAATAAGTTTTTTAATTGAATATGAGTATTGTGATGCAATTTCTTTATTCCACACGCGTCAGTTCAACCTACCTAAATATTACAATTCTCTTAAATTAATTTTTGAGTCGGTGCCAGTCAAACAAAAGTAAATTCACCCTACTATCTATCGCCTAACGTTTTAAATGGTAATACTTACAAAAATCAATTTGCCCTACAACTACAAGGTACCCTACATTTTACATGTGTATGAAGTGCGAAATACACACTTCTTATTATCAATTATCATCGAGGCTGGCACTGGCTCACAAATTAATTTAAGAGAATTTTAATATTTAGGTAGGTTGAACTTACGCGTGTGGAATAAAGAAATTGCTAAGGTATTAATCACAGTACTCATATTCAATTAAAAAACTTATTTCGTACTTTTTAGTATTAGATTGTTTATTTTCGGTTGTTTTTTCAACTATGAAGTCGGTTTTCTTTTTGTTAAAAATTATTTTGTACGAATACACTGTCACATGACTAAGTACAACTCAGCCATGTGGGTTTCCTCACGATGTTTTCCCTCACCGTTAACAACCATGATAATTCGAATAAAAATGGGTGAAACAAAAAAACTTACTTAGTATACAACTTGGTTCTCATCAAGATATTTATCAATGAAATTTATATGTTTTTCTTATCACTTCCTTTTTTTATCAAGTTAACGTACCATGAAATATCATCAAAATTGTTGTTGCTATTAATAAATTTTCATACATTAGCCCGACCCGTTGTTTATTGTAAATATCGTATCGTACTATATTGTTGCGAATTTTCTAGTTCTAAATTTTTATAATGAATAGGATAGAATCATTAGAATATAATAATCATTCATTTATCAGAATAAGAGAAAATAGAGATATCAACAGTTAAATAATGATCTTTTTTCTTATCAAATGTGAGCTACTGATATAGGTTAAGGAGCAGAATGGGTAACCAACACATATATGCATATCCTCAAGGCTATAAACCCCTAAAACGGGTTGCCAGAGCCTCAGAATTAAAAATTCTTTACCCACTTTTGGAAGGTCTCCTACGGCATCGCCCAAAAATTACTTAAAAAACCCCTATAAGCGTTTAAAAAAAAAAAAAAAAAACATGTTTATTTGCATTTGCAAAAGCATAACAAACCTACTCCCTAAAAAAGGGGCAGAGCCCTGTGAACATAGGATAAGTAGTAACAATAACTATCTATATATACTAACATATCAATCAATCAATATATACTAACAATGATATACTATCTATGTGCAAAATTCTAAGAGCATACATTTAACAATACTTCAGTTTCCTCATAAGTCAATTTGAGAAGGTACTCACGTACTCTTAAAACAAATTCATGGTTATTAAGACCATAGAAATTTAATATCCTATTTAGCCGGTTGTATAAATGAGGACCGAGGAACTGAGCGAACCTGTGACTAAAGGATGTATTGAACCTATTTACAGAGCAAACTAAGTCGTATCTTCTCCTCATTACATTTACTTCTGAAAATGGAGTATTAATATGCTGATATTTAGTCATTTCAAGTATAAAAAGTTTCCTGACTGTGAGTACTTTAAAATCTGTATAAAGTAAGTGCGTTGGATATAAAAAGGGCTTAAAAGACGCCACCTTAAGTAGTGCTCTCTGTGCTCTTTCCAACCGCAAGAATTTCGTTTTATGACACCCACCCCAAGATGTAACGCAATATGTCAGTAAACATTGGCAAAGTGAGACATAGATTGTCTTAAGCAGCTCAAATTGGATGACGTGACGCAAATTTTTGAAAATAAAAATTAACTTACGAACACGAGTGCAGAGTTGCTCGATGTGACTGTTAAAATTGAGGTTCTGGTCAAAAATGACACCCAAGTATTTAACCTCCGAATTTCTTTCTAAAGTATCACAAGGACAAGAAACTGAATTCGGACAGACTAAAGAATGTACTTTGATTTTTAAATCTGCAGTAGGTAGGTTGTTGTTCCTAATTGAAAAAGTTACATATTTAGTTTTTTTGGTATTTATCGTAAGAAAATTCTCTGCCAGCCAAGCAGTCACCCTATTCATACCCTGCTGAGCAGTCTCAAAGGTGTCACTCCAAGAGCATCCAGTGAAAATCAGAGCAGTGTCATCGGCATAAGATATAATTTGACCACCAATCTCGAGCGAGCATAGTTCATTTATGTATACAAGGAAGAGGGTCGGTCCTAAAATGCTTCCCTGAGGAACACCGTATACTAATGGTTCTTCATCGCTAATAACACTCTCAACTTTGGTACACTGTCTCCTATCAGTAAGGTAATCAGTTATGAGTTCTAAAGGCACACCGCGCACACCTAATAACTCCAAATTTAATAGAAGCAGAGGAATAGAGACAGTGTCAAATGCTTTAGCTAAATCAAGGAAAATGGTCAATATTTTCTTATGGTTATCCAGATTTTCAGATATGTATGAAGTTAGTTTGAGTACAGCATCTGCAGTTGATTTTTTCTTGCGAAAACCATACTGGTTAGTTGAAAGTAATTTATTGTTTTCGAGATAGTTTATTAGGCTGACATTAATAATTTTTTCAAGTAATTTAGACAAAACAGGAAGCAAAGATATAGGTCTGTAATTGTCTACACTGTCTCTATCACCAGACTTAAAAATGGGAATCACCACAGCTCTCTTAAGTTGGCCAGGGAAAATACCTTTTTGGAGGCAGAGATTATATAAGTGGACCAGTAGAGGAACCAAAACGTGTTTACAGTTTTTAATAACAGTTAGTCGAAAACACTACTTACATACGGTAATGCTAAAATTCAACTCCTAATAATTGTCGGAAAAAAATAGTATATAACCAGTTTTTTGGAACAAAAATTATACTCTAATGAAGAGAACATTGCGAGGCTCACGATAGTAAAAGTGGATTTTATAAAAAACCCATTGTTAACGCGAAAATTCAAGATATATAAACTAAATTTTAAAATAACGGTTCAACGTCTGTATCCAAGTACCAGTGTATCAGCTGTCTACGCGTAGCGACGCGCGGACGTGAGAAGCGGTGCCAGACAAGAGCGACGCGAGACCAGAAAGGGACAGAACTGTGCATCGTAGTTCGTAGTCTTGTCTACTACGAACCAGCAACCAATTGCAGCGCGACATATCAAAACTGCGTGTGAGTACACAAATTCTCGTAGCCTCTTACCCGTCTAAGTGCTATCTAACGCCAACAGCTTTACGTATACATACCCACATATCTACCTACACATTGACTATACTTTCTATTACAAAGATGAACTGCTTGGCCTGTCAACGAAAGGTGGACTTAACGGATTTGATTAAATGCTGCCTCTGTAAAGCTCCTTACCACTATCAATGCCTTAATATAACTTCCGCAGCTTACATGGCCAACTATACTAAAATCGGGGCTTGGAGATGCAACTTGTGTGAAAACACTACGCAGCGCAAAGATAGGAACGATAGTACTCCGATTCGCAAACCCCAACTACTCCATTGTGACGATGAAACGCAGAATAGCATATTAGATGTTACGAACATGTCATGTGATGATTTACAGCATGGAGTAGGTACTGAAAAAAAAACTACTGGCACTAGCCACCAATCCCTAACCGTCGAAATGTTAAAAAACGTATTAGACTCGAAATTTTCTGAATTTAGAACATCCATCAGCAGGGATTTTAAAAAAGACTTTAATGATCTTACAAACCAACTTAATGAATTCAGAAATGAAATCGGATCGTACAACCTTCGTTTAAACATATTGGAAAGTGAAAATATTTCGCTGAAGTCCGAAATTAAACAGTTAAAAGAACAGGTTTCCAGCTCTAATAACCTAAATAAAACTGTCAGCCAACTAGAGGATGAACTTAATGATCGCGAACAAGCAAGTCTTAGTAATGATTTGCAAATAAGTGGTGTTCCCGAATACCCGGGCGAGTCGGCTGGACACATCGTGCTGCAGCTGGCCAAGAAGCTGCAGGTGGAGCTGGAGGAGCGCGACGTGGTGGACGCGCGGCGAGTCGGACCGCGCCGCATCGTCGCCACCGCCGCCGCCGGCCCGCAGCAGCCGCCGCGGCTGTTGGTGGTGCGGCTCGCGCGAAGATCTCTCCGAGATGACCTAATTAAGAGCACCAGGGTACGAAGAGACACTACTTCTTCGGACTTAAGCCTACCCGATCACGTAGCCAAAAGGATCTATGTTAATTAAAGACTTACCAAGCGTAACCGAGTGCTGCACGGACAACACAACACGATTATAGTAGGTACCGCATATAGACCACCTTGGCAAAACGTCGATATATTCCTGGATGCACTGAGTGATAGTATAACATCATTTCATAATTATGACAAACTCATATTAATGGGGGATTTAAACATTGATATGTTGTGTCATTCAGATCGCAAATATAACCTTATTAATGATTTTTGTAGCTCTTTCAGCTTAACCCAACTAATAAATCAAGCAACACACATTACAGAGAACAGTGAAACAGCTATTGATCTTGTCATTACTGACCTACAGGTGCGATCAGTTGAGATTAAATCCGTACCTTCCTTGGGTCGACATGCCTTCATTAGCATAGAATGTAATATTAAAAAGCCGAGGCAAACACCTCGGTACGTCACGTATAGGCCGCTTAATGACATAATTCCAGAGCTTTTTGAAAGAGACCTTAAAAGTATTGATTGGTGTAAACTGAAAAACTTATCAGATATGAACGACCTGGTAATTACATTCACGGAGTACCTTACAACTCTCTTTGATTTGCATGCGCCTTACAAAACAATACTTATTAAAGAGCAAACCTATCCATATATAACGGAAAATCTGAAACTATTAATGTCTTTTTAATACAATTGCTCAAAAAGTGGCGTATTACAGGGACGTATAGCGTTCGGGAAGTGGGCTATTACACACTCGTGCTTTTTCTTTACCTTTCCCGCACTAGTGCGTTTTCTTTCCCAACTGTCAAAATAATGTCTATTTTAAAGAAAAACCAACCATAAAGATTTTACTAAAAAAATCAAAGAAGTTTTTATGATTCATGTTAATACGTGGCATAGGTCGTATTAACATGAATCAACAACAACAAAATAATAGGCAAAATCGACTAATTTGTTTCGATATCTGATTTAATGATTTGATAGAATTAGTGAGGTTAGGTTTCATTACATTATAACTCATTAAATTTCATTTTCATTTCATATCAACAAAAAAATTATACATAAGACTTGGCTGTATGGGCATAGTTTCCTTTGCCTACCACAATAAGTGAAGAAAAAATGTCGCCATTTTCCAGAAATAATCTTTGGGAGTTTAGTTGTTTTGTTAAATTGCTTAATTTTTTCGCAACTGTATTAAAAATAGTCGTTCAGTACACGTACGGAACCGTCATTGCAACTCGTTCCGACTGTCAACCCTCGCCTTCGGCTCGGGTAGACATTTGTCGGAACTCTTTGCAATGACAGCCATTCCGTACTAGTAATGAAATATACTATTACGTGATGACGCTCATAATAAATGTAGACATACTAATGTAGACACTGACAAAAAAATATACAAAGATTTGAAACATCTCGTTAATGTCTCTCTCCACTACGAAAAGAAAGCCTATTTTAAGACTCAAATAAATAAACATATAAAAAATCCCAACTTATTATGGAAAAACCTCAAATCCACAGTCTTACGTAAACACACAGATTTCATACTACCTGAAAACTTTAATGATCCTGAGATTATAAACCAAAATTTTTTAACAGTTCCTGGGGATGATGTAGTAAATATATCCTGTCTCACGTACTTTGAACATCACAGGTACTGCTCGTCCACATTTAAATTACACAAAGTTACATCAGACAAAGTGCTACAAATTATTAAAAGCCTTAAGTCAAATTCCCAAGGTTCCGATCAGGTCTCTCTCTCCATGCTTCTTATGTCACTACCTGACACGCTAGAAATAATAACGCACATAGTAAATAAATCGATAGAAAGCTCCACTTTTCCGGACTTGTGGAAAAGAGCGCTAGTACTGCCGATCCCTAAAAAAAACAACCCTACATCTTGCGCTGATCTCCGACCTATAAGCCTCCTGTCTACTGTCTCGAAAATTTTAGAAAAAATTGTCTGCGAGCAGATGACCAAATATCTTGAGGAGAATAAAATTCTTCCCACCTTGCAGTCAGGCTTTCGCAGGCAGCACAGTACTACTACTGCCCTTCTTGATGTGGTTGATAACATATTAGCAGCTCAAGATAAAGGCCAGGCCACTCTCCTTACACTGTTAGATTGTACCCGTGCATTTGATTCAATGAATCACGCATTAGTAATGGCTAAACTGGCTTACTACGGCTTTGATCCCTCTACTGTTAAGTGGTTCAATAGTTATCTCACTTCACGCTCCCAGATTGTAAGGCTTACTAAAAGGAATGGAGAAACTTTGTATTCAGATGAATATGCAGTCTCCAGGGGAACGCCCCAAGGATCCAACCTGGCTCCATTACTTTTCATTTTGTACACCTCTGATATAACCTCTCACATAACCCACTGTAAATATCACCTTTTTGCTGATGACATACAAGTATATACCTCAATTAGCCCAGACAATTATGATACTGCAATAGCATTTATGAATAAAGATCTCAGTAATATTGACAAATGGTGCAAAAACAATTCACTATCGCTTAATCCCAATAAATCCAAATATCTTATCCTAGGCAGCAAGTCACAACGAGCAAAAGTTGCAAAAAAGAACCCGAAAATTACAATAGCCAACGTTGAGATAGAGAGGGTCCAAAAGGCACGCAACTTGGGATTGATATTTGACGAGGACCTGAGGTTCGAATGTCATGTCGTAGATAAAATCCGCAACTGTTTTTACAAACTAAAGGTCTTATACAAAATACGGCCTTACCTTAGTATTGAACTACGTATTAAACTATGCGACTCTTTGGTATTGAGCAAATTAAATTACGGGGATGTAGTGTATGGGCCTTGCCTTCTTGACCGTACAAAACGTCTCATACAAAGGGTTCAGAACGCATGTATTAGGTTTTGCTACGATATTGGTTCCAGATCGCACATAACACCAATTTTAATTAGCAACAATATACTGAATCTGGAATCAAGGCGTAAATTACACCTGGCTACACTCCTCTTTGGAACCATCAAACGGGCAAGCCCATCCTATTTATATGAAAAACTAACTTGGTCAAAAAATGTCAACACATACACTACGCGTGGTAATAGTACTTTATTAATAACACCTCTTCACCGCACAACAGCATTCCGTGGCAGTTTTCGTTTTGCTGCCACAAAGTGCTGGAATGATTTGCCCCCACCCTTAAAAACTCTGAACTCTTTACCTTTGTTTAAACTTAAATTGAATTTACTCCTGCGGAACTTACCCAATGCATAACAAATTGTTTCAATTTATTTATTTATTTATACATTCATTGTATAATTTGTATATCAATCTTATATATATGTAATGTATGTAGCTATTTACATTTTCCGTACCTTTTCATTTATATTTTATGTAATATTTGTATTCATGTTTATGTACAAATATGTGTATATGTTTGATTATATATATTTATAAGTCTATATGTTTTAGTATCGTACGTATACTCTGGGGAAATAAGTGACATTTGGTGCTTGGTTGGTTGCTGACAAATTATTGTTTTTCTTTACTTTTGTTTTAAATTCTTTACTTTTGTTATTAAGTTTCTGTTTTAGCAATTGTTTGTATATTAGATTAAGTATTTTTTAATTAGTTAGTTAGTTTTACTTAAGTTAGGTTATAGTATAAATATAAAATTCTGGGCGCCAACTGAAAACCAGCGTATGGGAGATTCATCAGCCTGGCTGCTTGTTTCTTCCATACACATGCTGAGTTGGAGCCTATTTGGTACAAATCTTGTCATTTTCCGCTTGTTAATTTTCAAATTGTGTGTTGTAAAAAATTTGTTCCAAATAAACAATTTTTCTTCTTCTTCTTCTTCTTTTCTAATAATTTGATTAGGAATTTCATCCCAGCCCGTGGAACAATCATTCTTCAGACCATTTATGAATGTCAAGAGTTCGGAGTTATCAGTATCCAGCAATACAAATGAATTCAAGTTTCGGAAGTGTTGGTTATGTTTTGCGATATTAGAAAATTTAGATGATTGTTTAATTTTATCAGCCAAAACCTTACCCACTGAAGCAAAATGTGAATTGACATGATTTGCCGACGCGATTTTGTTCATTGGATCAAGTAATCTAACAGCAGGATTTTCCTTCATTTTACTACTAATTATTGACTTAATTGATTTCCATAATAATTTAGGATTATTTCCAGTCCTAACTATTTGTTGTCTTTCGTATTGTCTTTTTGCATCTTTAATTTTGTTAAAGTAGAAACTTTTATACCTAAAATATATCTTCTTATTGACGTCATTGCTAGCGTTTGATATCCACTTTTTATACAAGTTATCCTTATTGGTTTGACACCTGAGTAAATTCTGGTTCATCCACGGCTTAAGAAAACAATTACGCAGCGGAGTCAAATGTAATGTAGTGTTATTATTGAGAACTACTTGTATTTTATTTATTAGAATATTTATACCATCATTCGGATTTATACAATTTAAGACGGAAGTGAAATCAGAATTAGCAATTTCACGGGAGATGCCTTCATAATTTATTTTTTTCAATGTTTTTTGTATATTTACTTTGGTGGGGATTAAGTCTATGTCAATAAGTACTGATTTATGATCGGTTATGGTAGTTTGTAACACGAAAGTACGAGCTGATCGTTTATTTGATTTAAGAAAGACGTGATCCAAACACGACTTGCCTTCTTCCCTGGTTATAAAATTGTGACATGCCAAGAGTCCATGGAAGGCTAATAAATTTAGATATTTTTCCGAGTTTGGATCATCGTTTCCAGGTATAATATTAATATTCATATCACCAATTAGTAAAACACTATTTATGTTGCTATATTTGAGAAGGATAGTATTTAATAGGTAAAGAAACTCATCTATATTATTTTGTTTTGTTCCTGTAGTTTTATTCTATGCATGATGTCTATAAATAGAGATAATAACGAATGACTTAGTTTTTATTATGAGACAGTTACAGTTTAGAACTTAAGTCGCCTCTTACGATCACCAACAGGTAGAAATGGAGTAGTGCTATTCTAAACCAACACACACAAACAATAATATTCATAAAATCTCAAAATAAATGTTATGAAGATGAACTAATTTTTAAACATATTCTGAAAATAATTATCTCCGGAAAAAATATAGGCTGAATGTTTATACAGCATAAGATATCAATATATTTGCTGTGTAGTGGGCCAGAGGTCTTCTAGAGAGAACTTCTAGTTCCTCGGCTCTGGCTACCCCTTGTAGGGATTTGCAGCCGTGAGTATATGTATGTATGTAGGATAGCAATACGCTTAATTTTTATTAAGAGACGACATGATAGTCCAATGGGTAGAATACCCTTCGAAAACAGAAGGGCGTGAGTTCAAATCCCGGGTCGGTCCTACACCAATTTGTGTTTTCTAAAGTCATATCATATGAGTGGTTAATTTATCATGGCTGTTAACGGTAAGGGGAAACGTCGTGAGGACACCCACATAGCTAAGTTGTACTTAGACATGTGACAGTGTATTCGTACAAAACGGCGATAGGCCTGCTTCCTATCACGTGAGTACACTGTCTAAGCAAAACGTGGGTACCTTCTCTGGACACTAGATGGCGTTGCCATGTGAGTTCAGAAGTATTGGTACCTTTGCCAACCCCTTCGCGGATAAACGGAGTGAATGTTTATGTTATGTTATGTTATGTGTGCTGTGTAGTGTTGGCTTAGAATAGCACTACCCCATTGCTTCCGGTGGGTGTACGTCATAGGCGACTAACGGTATTGGGGGCTTTTAAGGGATTTATGGGCGATGCGGTTGGAGACCCATCACCAACTACCTTTATTTTTCCATCTTTTCCCCACACAACTTTCCAAAAGTGGCTGAGGAATTTTTAATTCCTTAGCTCTGGCTACCCCTTCTAGGGATTTAAAGCCGTGAATATATGTATGTATGTATGTTCATATTATATACTTCAAAACTAACACTACACGTTCGAAGCTAAAACCATCCTCTAGTCTATATACTCATTAAAATGAAGAAGTGGACGTAGTTGCGGTCGGAAAGCTAGTATTTTTTTTTATTTCAGTAGCTAAATCGTATTACAAATGACTAATATTATTATTTTACCCTCTTTACTGTTTTCACTCTGCCCTTATGCTTCTCCTACCACATAGAACATTCTACGCCATACATAAGCGTACGAACTATACATATATACATACATACATATACTCACGGCTATAAATCCCTAGATGGGGTAGCCAGAGCTAAGGAATGAGAAATTCCTCAGCCACCTCAGCCTCAGAAAGTTGAGTGGGGAAAATATGGTAAAATAAAGGTTGTTGCCTTTCCCATCCCTTTAAAGCCCCAATACCGTAAGTCACCTCTTACATACACCCATTGGAAGGAATTGGGTAGTGCCTATTTTAAGCCGACACTACACAGCTAACATATAAACTATACATATATAACCATACATAACTATACATATATTTAAGGATATAATACTTGTGGTCTGCGTAGAGCCGTGTAGTTCTGGCATAGAATGTCACCACCCCTTTCTACCCACGGGTATCGTAACAGGCGACTAAGGGTGTGGGGTTTTTTAAGTAGTTTCTGGGTGATGGTGACCCATCATCAAAGATACATTAATTCTACCATCTTATCCCCTAATAAGGAAAGAAAAATTTCGATACAGTCGGGAATCGAACCCGCGACCTCGGGTATGAGGTTTTCATGAACAAAAAGATTTAAATTACCTTATCCCCTACCAACTCCTAAATGTGTCTGAGGAGTTTCTAGCTCTGAAACTCTGCCTACCCCTTTATAAGATTTGTGGCTGTGATTATATGTATGTATGTAATACTTGTGGAAAGATAATAATAATAGGCATGTTATTTCCGGTTGTTCGGCTCTTGCTAACACTGAGTACTTGCACAGACACAACCAAGCGGCCAAAATCCTACATCATGAGCTCGCTCTGAAATACGGACTCTTGCAACAGAGGCTGCCGTATTACAAGTATCTACCGGAGCCGATTCTAGAAAACAACCGTGCCAAAATCTATTGGGACCGATCCGTTATCACGGACAGGACTATTCTAGCGAATAAGCCTGATTTCGTGGTATGGGATCGGTCGCAGTCGAGGGTATTTCTAGTGGATGTCACTATCCCGCATGACGAGGGTCTCGTGAAAGCCGAAACCGAGAAGCGTCGGAAGTATCTCGAACTGGCTCACATGTGGGGTGTGACTTTGACAGAAATAATCCCAATTGTGTTGTCCGCGAACGGGTTAATTCCAACCAGCCTCGCGACCAACTTGAGGCGGTTGGATTTCTGTGGCGTGTCGGTTCCAGCCCAAATGCAGAAAGCGGTGATGCTTAATACGGCTCGGATCGTCCGTCAGTTCTTGAACCTGATTCCCTGACCCCGTCCGACTGTGCTTTTGTTGGGGAGTACCGCCTTTCCCATTTAAATTTCTTCATTTTCATTTTCAAACTAAAATGCATTCCGAAATAATACATACATACATATACTCACGGCTATGAATCCCTTGAAGGGGTAACCAGAGCTAGGGAATCAGAAATTCCTCAGCCACTTTTGGAAGTTGTGTGGGGAAAAGATGGTGAAATAAAGGTTGTTGGTGATGGGTCTCCAACCGCATCGCCCAAAAATCCATTAAACGCCCCAACACCGTTAGTCGCCTTTTACGTACACCCGCCGGAAGAAACGGGGTAGTGTTATTCTAAGCCGGCACTACAAAGCTAGATAATAATAATAAAAATCATTTATTTTCAGGCAATAAGGCCCATTTAATGTTAGTAACAAATTATAGGTACAATTTTTTGTATACGCTATTGATGGTTAGATAGAACTTTCCGCTTTGATAAGATTCATACTCTAACAACTTCCAGATGTTACTAATTACGCAGGGTATCTATTAAATATGATACAATTATCTTGTTACTAACCAATTCGATATCTTATCGTGATCGGAAAAGATGATATAGGATAAGGCACACCACACCTGCCCCCGTAGCATGAGGCGTGTGAGAGCGAGTATGTCACGTGAGAACTGAGACACTGACAGATTTTGTTTGAGCAATCTGTCAGTTTCTCACTTCTCATGTGTCAAACGCGCTCTCACAAGCCTCATGCTACCAGTACTGATCTATTCACAAATAATGATGATGATGATACTGACAGAATATTGATTGTCAATAGAATTACTTTGGAAATATTATCAATGATTTACACTTATTGAAATTAATACAGGGTTCTGCAAATCTGACCTTACATATATTGCTTAATCTTACTAAACATACATAGATACTTAGAATATCATTACCATTTCTTCCGGTGGGTGTACGTAAGAGGCGACGAACGGAATTTTGGCTTTTTAAGGGATTTTTGGGCGAGGCGCTACCATCTTTTCCCCACTCAATCACTTCGTTTGGTGGTCTTCAGCTTCGATCTTAGTCTCAACAACCTGTGCAAACCACTGGAAATACGGATTACAACCTAATCAATCAAAAATCCATCATTAATCATATACGGATGTTACATTGGATCAGAAAGGAAAGGACGCAAAACTGTGAGATTTTTCCAATTTCCTTATATTCATTTCTATCACACATCCCTCCTATCTTTTCTCAATAATACCAATAATTATCTTTCAAAATATATCCTTAATACGAGAAGTAACGTTAATAGTCTAGTCTAATAACGCATTAGTCTAAGTCAAGCACCCGATAACCTAGTATTTAAATTCAGTTAAATAGGTTTGTGTGCGATAATTAATCATTACATTTCTACTAACTAATTACATTTCTTATTACTAACTTTTTGCAACCCTTTTATGTATTAATATAATAATTTCTAACAGTAATTTCCTTCGTTTTCGACTAACGCAATCATTTTTATTCATTATCAATTTATGTCGGTAACTTTGAGTTTCATTTCCGATGTAAAACCGCAGAACGCCTTAACTTACCTTGCTACAAGAAACGTTGCATTTTTACGCCTTACAACTTTGAGCAGGCAATGTTTTGTACAGTATTTGTACAGTGGTATTTTTAACAGGCGTTAGTTTCTTTATGAAAAGTGTTTCTATGATAAAGCAATAAAAAATTCTAAATACTTTTCTTTTTTCAAAATTATATAATTAAAGTGTTAAAATTTGATTTGTTCATTAATATACTCTTTATTATTTGGTTATATTTTATAAAATGGGTGTCGAGGAAGATTTAAAAGTTTTAAAGAAAAAACGTAGTACAATTAAGGCGAAACTTACTCAGTTCATTACGTTCATAAAGTTACATAGCCAAAGTCAAGAATTTTCAGATTCACAATTATTTGAACTTGAAGATAGAATTAATAAATTAGAAAAAGCTTATGATGCTTATGATGAAATACAAACAGATATGGAAAGTTTTTCAGCCAATCCCGACGAGTTGTATGCGGAACGTGAAGAATTCAACAATACTTACTTTAAAGAAGTCGCTGCCGCTCGTTCATTATTATCACGGCATCGAAAGCATACTCAACGAATTAGATGCTCGGTCGGAAACAGGCTCTACTTCGGAAGCTACAGTCATCACTCACAAACAAAGCAATGTAAGACTTCCTAAAATTAACTTACCGCACTTCGGCGGTGGTTATCAGAATTGGTTAGAATTTAAAGATATTTACGTTTCATTGATACACAACGACAAAAGCATTGATGATATTAATAAGTTTCACTACCTACGTGCGTCGCTGCATGGGAGTGCAGCCCTTGTTATTAAAAGTTTAGATTTTAGGTATGAGAACTACAGCTCTGCGTGGACATTGCTCTGTGAAAGGTTTGACAACAAACAGTCGTTAATCAATAACCACGTGCAAGCTCTCTTTAATATTAAATCTATTGAGAAAGAATCAAGTCAAGGTATACGTCATATTATTGATAATACTAATAAAAATCTTAGAGCTCTATCCACACTTGATCAGCCCGTGCAACATTGGGATACCTTAATAATTCATATAATGAGTTCTAAATTGGACTTTCTTACAAGTAGGGAATGGGAGCAATGCCGTAATTCACTTAGTAATCCTCCATCTTTAGATGATTTCATTAAATTTTTGAGCAATAGAGCGAATCTTCTCGAAACATTAGAAGAAGCCAAAGCAGTCAAAAATCTTAACAAGGCCGAATCATCATATAATAAAAACAAAACATTTATAATTTCTGAATTTAATAATAACAAGACTTTCAGTAAAAACAAGAATGATAGTATGACTTGTCCATTATGCAACAAAGAACATTACATATTTAGGTGCGATAAATTCATATCCTTGCCCGTAGATGCACGAATTCAAAAAGCTAAAGATTACAAAATTTGCCTCAATTGCTTACGTCCAGGGCATTTTGAATCTAAGTGCAAACTTGGAAATTGTAAATACTGCACACAGAAACATAATACACTCTTGCATAAACATGAGGATTCATTAGCTTCTCAAGAAAATGTTGCTTTTCCTTCTAAAAGTGATGACACCAAGCATCTTAACAAAATCACTTTACTTTCAACAGCTTTAGTAAACGTCATTGACAACAATGGTAAGCCACATAAAGCGCGTATTTTGCTCGACAATGGGAGCACTTCTAACTACGTAACTAAAGACTTATGTACCAAACTTAAATTGCGTATAAATTCTTTAAATACTAAAGTAACGGGAATCAACAATCAGGTCTCAACCAGCACTCATTCATGCACTATTCATATAGAGTCTTCAAGTGGTGATTTTAAGACTTGCATAGATTGTTTGGTCTTACCCAAAATTACAACTTCTATACCCGGCACATTTATCAACGTGGAAAATATACACTTACCCTCAGGTATTTGTCTGGCAGATCCAACTTATAACGTTCCGTCCTCTATTGACATATTGGTTGGGGCAAGCGTCTTTTGGAATGTTATTGGATCGAATCGCATTCAGCTCGGCAAACATAATCCTACTCTCTTTGAAACAAAGTTAGGTTGGCTTATTTCAGGTTCTTTATATCACCAACCAAACACAGATAAATCATTATGCATGTTCACACATGAACAACAAATACGTTCGGATCTCACTCGTTTTTGGGAATTAGATACAATTCCAACACATTACAAATACACATCGGAAGAGCATGCTTGTGAAACAAATTTTAAACAAACCACACGTCGTAATTTTGATGGTAAATTTATAGTAACCATGCCGCTGAAAGAATCTCCGGATGTTCTGGGAAATTCTTATGAAATTGCCAAGCGAAGATTTTTTTCTCTGGAGAGGAGATTAGAAAGAGATCCATCGTATAAACAAAAATATGTAGATTTCATGACAGAATACGAAAATTTGGGCCACATGACCGAAAATGTTGATCCTCATTTACACAAAAATCAATATTTTCTGCCTCACCATGGTGTCATTAAAGAATCCAGTACAACTACGAAACTGCGCGTTGTCTTTGATGCATCTGCCGTCACAACGTCCGGAAAATCTCTTAATGATATACAGTAAGTAGGTCCAATAGTACAGGATGATCTTCTTTCAATTTTACTTCGGTTTCGTCAGCATAAATTTGTAGTATCCGCTGACATAATGCAAATGTACCGTAACTTTTTGGTAGATGACAGTCAAATACCTCTGCAACAAATTCTATGGCGCACTGATCCTTCTCTTCCATTAAAGAAATATTATCTCAGAACAGTTACATATGGCATGGCATCTTCTCCATTCATCAGTACAATATGTCTTCTTGAGCTATCACAAGCATCTTCTGATACTGCAACGCAACAAGCCATCGCCAAAGACTTTTATATTGATGACTTTTTGTCAGGTGCAGATTCCATTGAATCCACTATTCATTTATGCCAAAATGTAAAAGCTACCTTAGAATCAGCCCAACTTAAATTAAGAAAATGGCAATCTAATCATACAGACATAATCAAAGCTATTCACCCTAATAATCTTTCTAATCAGTATTTAAATTTAAGTGAAAATGAGCAATCTAAAATATTAGGTCTAATTTGGCTAAGCAGTGAAGATTTATTCAAATTTTCTATCAATAACATTATATTGTCAGATACTGTCATAAACAAACGTCACATTTTATCCACTATCGCTCAAATTTTTGATCCTCTTGGTCTAGTATCCCCGTGCATTGTTGAAGCAAAAATTTTGATGCAAAAGTTGTGGATAAGTAAAACGTCATGGGACGACGAAGTTCCCTTAGAAATTAAAAAATCATGGGTTAAGCTTGCTCAAACTTTACCTCATCTTAATAATATAAATATACCTAGGTGGATATCAACCATAAATCCAGTTTTTATTGAGCTTCACACCTTTACTGATGCTTCTGCAGTGGCATATGGCGCTTGTATTTACGTACGTTCCGTGGCCGGGGATGGTTCCGTTACCGTCCATCTTTTGGCTTCCAAAAGCAAAGTTGCCCCCATCAAATCCACGACAATTCCACGCTTAGAATTGTGTGGAGCCTTGTTGGGCACTAGACTTTGTAATAAGGTACTTGGATCTCTTACTTTGAAATCTCTTAAAACTGTGTTCTGGTGTGACTCGACCATCGTACTTGGTTGGCTATCTTGTAACCCTGTGCAGTTGAAACCCTTCATACGTAACCGCGTTTCGGAAATTCAGGATAGTTCAGACACAAAGGCATGGCGTTATGTCCCTACAAAAGAAAATCCAGCTGATCTTGTGTCTCGAGGATTGAGTGCTGACTTACTTATCGATTCAGTTAATTGGTGGTCAGGCCCTTCTTTTCTTAACTTAAAGGAAGAACTTTGGCCAAAACATCCTCAACCACAAAAACTTACAACACTTCCAGAAACCTTCGCAGTGTTTCATTCAGATATTGAAATTACATTCTTCCATACATTCATACAAAAATATTCATCTTTCTCAAAACTTCAACGCATTTTAGCTTACATATACCGATTTTATAATAACTCCAAAAAACGTAACTCGAAAGAGATTGGAGCCTTGACATTTTTAGAACTGACTGCATCTTCTAACCAGTTGATTCGCTTAGCTCAAGTGGAATCATTTCCAATAGAATACGAATGCCTTAAATCATGTAAACCTCTTTCACATAAAAATCGTCTCCTTTCTTTATCACCGTTTATTGATGACAACGACATTATAAGAATAGGTGGTAGACTTACTAATTCATCCTACGAATTCAATGTGAAGCATCCGATATTAATGTGCAGTAAAAATTATTTAAGCATTTAAATCTTTGAGATGTTTCATTTGAAACTCTTCCATGCCGGTCCCCAGTTGCTACTGGCCACAGTTAGGCACAACTACTGGTGTTTAGGGGGTCGCAACTTATCTAAGAAGATCGTTCGTTCGTGTGTTAAATGTCGGCGATTTAAAGGGGAAACAATACAACCTATTATGGGTCATTTGCCGAAGGAACGCGTAGAATTGGAGTTCCCCTTTCTTGAAACTGGAACTGACTACGCGGGACCGATTTTAATTGCTGACCGCAAGGGAAGGGGGTGTAAACTTGTTAAATCATACATTTGTATTTTCGTTTGTTTGGCGACTAGAGCTCTCCACTTAGAGCTTGTTTCTGACCTCACTAAAGAAGCTTTCATAGCGGCGCTGAACCGTTTTACAGCTCGTCGGGGTAAGCCCAAAAATATTTACTCCGACAACGGAACAACGTTTGTTGGTACCTTCAATGAATTATCAAACATTCTTAATCAAGATTATACGCATGAAATGTCAGAGTCGGGCATAAACTTTTTATTTATCCCAGCTTATACGCCACACTTTGGGGGTCTCTGGGAATCAGCTGTACGCTCAACTAAGCATCATTTGCGTCGCATTCTTGGTTTAACCCATCTTACGTATGAAGAAATGACCACTTGTTTAGTTCAAATCGAAGGAATTTTAAATTCACGTCCTATTACTCCACTTTCAAATGATCCCACCGACCTGACTCCTTTAACCCCTGCTCATTTCCTAATTGGAAGATCTCTACTTTTCGCACCGCAACAGGAGATCACAAATGAGAAAATCACAAATCTTCAGAGATATCAACGCATCGAATATCTAAAACAACATTTTTGGAAACGCTTTACTCACGAATATATTTTTTGGCTACAACAAAGGACCAAATGGTGCACATCTAAGGGTCAACTCAAAGAAGGGAATTTAGTACTTATCAAAGATCGAACCACATCTCCACTAGTATGGCCTCTTGGTCGTATAATCAAAACCATTACTGGAAAAGACGGTGAGGCCAGAGTTGCCGAGATCAAAACAAAAAAGGGTGTCATTCGACGAGCATACAACACCATTTGTCCACTTCCTGTATATTCCATTGAAGACAACTCTTCAACGCCGGGAGTATGTTCAGAACACTGAGATTAGTGCGGGCGAAAGAGGGGCGAACAAGGCGCGCGGGGCAGCTCATGGAGTGACTAAGCCATTACTTAAGATTAGCTAACAACGAACGCATCGCAACCGCGTAGATTAAGTTTCCATATTTCTTGTAATTATTCATTATAGTGTTATACAGTCCACTCTCTTTCATTTGGTGTCGAAATTCCGTATTCCTATCATCGAATAGGGCATTAGCGCCAACACTCAACTTTCCAAAAGTGGCTGAAGAATTCCTAATTTATCAGCTCTGGCTACCCGTTTTAGGGATTTATAGCCGTGAGTATATGTATGTATGTATGTAGAATTAGTTTCAAATTATTATCAATGAATTATACTAATTGAAATCAAAACAGGGTTCTCCAAATCTGACCTTACATTATGTTACTTAGATACATACATACTCACGGCTGTAAATCCCAGGATAGGGAAACCAGAGCTAAGGAATTAGAAATTCCTCAGCCACTTTTGATGATGGGTCTCCAACCGCATCGCCCAAACACAACTGCAATACCTTTAGATTCTTATGTAAATGTTTTAACTATGTGTATTCGTAAGACCTTTCATCCAAAAAAAATATTAGGACAATATTATACCGAAACAATTGTAGAGCGAGAATTTTGCGGTTCCTTATTTCTCCAACCAAGTTTTGTTGAATCTAATTTTTCTTCGTAAATATTAGCAAATAGAGCACATTCAAACTTAAATATACAACTTCAAATACAACTTGTTTAAATATAAATCTAAAAAAAGAGTGTGTAACATTTTGAAAATTCGAATATTCTAACACTAGTTCTTACACTAGAGATACTAACATTTAAAAAAAGTATGCTTTAATTATAAATTGCATACTTTACAAAAACATTATAAACTAATGCTTTGTAACAATAAGGAAAATAAGAAATCAATCATAATCCTACCTCACATAAGCTACAAAACTGTTGATTTTCAAGTAACGTAATTGGCCTAGACCTCGTTTTTAAAACATACCCTTTTTTATGTTTTAAATTGATAAAAGACATCTAACTAAACAACTTTGCCTACGGAATACTTAACTAAATATTGTTATTTTCAAATAATTAAATATAATAAAGTATATATAAATATAAGCAACCGTGATGGCCCAGTGGGTAACACTCGGTTATCGTGCGTTTGCGTATATTTAATATTGTATAATACACATATAAATAACATTGAGGTAAAATATCGTGAGGACACCCACATGGCTGAGTTGTACTTAGTCATGTGACAGTGTATTCGTACAAAACGGCGATAGGCCTGCCCCCTATCACGTGAGTACACTGTCCATGCAAAACGTGGGTACTCTGAACACCAGGTGACAAAGTCACGTGATTTTCAGAAGTATTAGTACCTCTGCCAACCCCTTCGGAGATTATAATAAAGTGTCACTGCCTAGATCAAACTGAGAGTATGGTGAGTTTCTTAGCCTAAGCTAAAATTAAAATAAAGAACACATGGTAAAATCACTTTTTTTTTCTTATTTCAGCTGAGGCTGAGAACCTCACTATACTTTCTCAGTTTGATCTAGGTACGGCACTTTTTATGTATTAATCATTTTGAAAATTACAATAGTAGTGCTATTCTAAGCCTAAAATCACTAAACTTAACTTAAGGTAGTATTTCCTAAATATCCGTTGGTAAAGATGATTCCGTGATTCCAAGGGCTTCTTGCTCAAACGTTCACGCCGAATATCCCCGAAGGGGTTAGCAGAGGTACTAATACTTCTAAACATCATGTGAAATTATCACCTAGTGTTCAGAGTACCCACGTTTTGCTAAGACAGTTTACTCACGTGATTGGGGGCAGGTCTATCACCGTTTTGTTCGAATACACTGTCACATGACTAAGTACAACTTAGTCATGTGGGTTTCCTCACGATGTTTTCCCTCACCGTTAACAACCATGATAAAGTAAAAACACATATGCCTTTAGAAAAGTGTAGGCCCGACCCGGGATTAGAACACCTATCTATTCTACCAACTGAGATATCACGTCGTTAACGTAACTATAAATATATCTGTGATCCTCGTCTTTTGTAGTACTCAAGTGAATTGCAGACAATAGTTACCAAAACACTTTCGGAAGCTTTTTCAAGATCACCTAAGTCAGATTAAGAACAGCATTTACTGTAGAGTAGAACTACCATTACAGAAATTATACTGAAAACAAGATAATATAATTGGTTTTAGTTCAGTCATCCATCACCAAAAACCTTTATTTTACCGCCTTTTCCCCACTCAACTTCCAAAAGTAACTGAGGAATTTATAATTCCTTGGCTCTGGCTACCCCTTCTAGAGAATTATAGCCGTGAGTATATGTTTATGTTCAGTCTAGTAATGGTTATTTTTTTTACTTTATTCTACTTTATTCATTTACCAATTCTCTACTTTGTTTTAACCATTCTATTTTGTCTCTATTCTAACTTTCACCGTAAAAAACATTAGTCGTCCGTCAAACTTTACAATTTTACTCATAAATAAAAGATGTTATTAAAGGAAAGAAAAATTTCGACACTGGCGGGGTTCGAACCCGCGACCTTCGGGTATACGCCCCCGTCGCTCTGCCAACTGAGCTACAGCGTCAGTTGGCATCCAGCGCGAAATTTCTCTATCCTTTGTTTCTTTTTTACACGTTCAAGTAGTGTTTGCGTTTCCTACCTCCGAATTTTAACTAATTCGGACGGCCACTTGTCTACCTTTTCAGATAGAATGAATCTTTTATTTATGAGTAATAATCCCCACATGAGGAATTCATGTCAAAAAACATTAAATTATGTGATAGTTAGGCGTTTCCAACATTTGCATTCTATCTGAAAAGGTAGACAAGTGGCCGTCCGAATTAGTTAAAATTCGGAGGTAGGAAACGCAAACACTACTTGAACGTGTAAAAAAGAAACAAAGGATAGAGAAATTTCGCGCTGGATGCCAACTGACACTGTAGCTCAGTTGGCAGAGCGACGGGGGCGTATACCCGAAGGTCGCGGGTTCAAACCCCGCCAGTGTCGAAATTTTTCTTTCCTTTAATAACATCTTTTATTTATGAGTAATAATCCCCACATGAGGAATTCATGTCAAAAAATATTAAATTTACAATTTTATTTTGAATTTAGAAGTCTCAGACTTACCCAATAATTAATCAACTACAGTATTACTGACAATAATAATGCAACTGCATTCTATTAAACATTGTCATAAATATGTTTCACCAAATTGCAAACAATCAATATATTAATCAGGATTGTATGTAATTATCAACTATCAAGTATATTTATGTCAAAAACGATAAAGAGCTCGTGAACATAACAAACAATTTACGAAAACAATAATTTATTAATAAAATGATGGATCGATACAAAGCTGACAAGTTATAATAGATTTCACATGGTTCTAATTAATCATAAGCAGTTTAAAAAAAAAACATCGTGATTCACATAGACTCTTCACACAAAGTTGTTGTAATGAGATGGTAATAACAACAACTATAGAATTCTACCACTTCACCCTACTACCGTTCCTTCCAAAGAAACACACGCAATTTTCACTATATCTTGCAACTCATTTACCGTAGATAAAAGTAAGATTTCCCTACTTTCATACTTGTCATTGTTTTCAAAATTTCCCATGCTAATATTTCATTAAAGTCTCCCATTTCTTTATTGCAAATCTTTATATATTATTTCTGTAAGCCTTTCTTGCCCGGAAGCCTGTGACGCGATGAGTTAAGCTAGGGTTCAAGTATCGTTTTGTACAGTTCGCGGCCGTGCTGTGCACAAAATTCAGACATCTGATGTAACTGGATTAAGTTAATTGTTACAGAATTTCAAAGTTTCGATTTTGGCCCATAGATTTTGCTTGAGTGTCATAAGCGCGCGCAAACTTTAGTCGATCAGAGATGCGCTGTGATTGGTCGGAATTTTTTCAAACCGGCCAATCAGAAAAAAATACTAGAAATTCAAAAGAGCTGCGCTGTGATTGGTCGGAAAATTTCAAATTAAACTCATTTTATTGGACGCGACGTAGTCGCGTCAGGGTTACCCACTAGTCAATATTACTGCTGATGGCCAAAAAAATATGTATATCCCCTTTTTCAAAGAGCCCCTGAAAAACCTTACATATTATTTTAATTCTTATTCCATCATCATTAGTTTCTTCTTAAATCATTGAGTAAAAATGGAACAACAGATTAGTCATGTAACTTTTTATCGAAAAATCCGTTCATACCTGACCTATCTTGTCCACACAAACATGACTAACATATAAAAGGAAATCAGTGGATATCATTACAAACTATTAAGATTACTATCGGCTTAAAAGTGATATATATAAGGAGAACAGATATTTTTCACAATAGTATTGCTGAGGTATTCAAGTATTCACAATGCTTAAACTGGCAGTTCTGTTTGGGCTGTTAGCCATTACTTTGGCTGAAAAAGTGTCGATTGCTGAACAATTTCAAGATTTTGTAGTCAAAGAGACTAAGAATGAAGATCCAAGATTAGAAAATGCTTATCTGGATGTGGTAAGTTGGCCACAATTCATCATCATCAGCGAGTAGACGTCCACTGCTGGACAAAGATCTCCCCCAAAGATCTCCACAACGACCGGGCCTGTGCTGCTCTGATGCATTTGGCTTCCCGCGACAGTTAATCACAAGAAATAGAATCGTCTTAGATTTTTGGGGAAAGAACTTGCTATAAGAATTCTACATAAGCACAAGTTTGCTGTGTAGTGCCGGCTTAGAATAGCGATACCATATTTCTTCCGGTGGATGTACGTAAGAGGCGACTAACGGTATTGGGGCTTTTAAGGGATTTTTGGGCGATGCGGTTGGAGACCCATCACCAAAAACCTTTATTTCACCATCTTTTCCCCACGCAACTTCCAAAAGTGGCTGAGGAATTTCTAATTCCCTAGCTCTGGCTACCCCTAAGGGATTTATGGCCGTGAGTATATGTATATATGCACAAACATACACTCGCGGTCATTAATCTCAAAAAGGGTTAGCTAGAACTTCAAAATCTGCAATTTGAAATTCCAGGTGCCCACAGAATACACTCGCTCCTTTCCAGATTTAGTTTTTTAACTGTCGATAAATATCCTTATTTACTTGACTTTTATTCAGGCCCTCGTTCTGATTTTCAAACAATTTTATTCTGTGCTTAGTTCAAAAAGGAATAACTAATTCTATTTTTCACGGCCGATATTCTAGGTGCCTCTTTCACCATCCTGCTGAGGATTTCGGCGTGAAGGACTCTCTTGGATTCCCTTAGCTTGTTTGCATGTAGTCTGACAGCTGAGGAAGTAGCTTCTTGTTTAATAAATAAGTGTAGTCGTGTCAGTTTTACCATTATTTCAAGGGAGGCACTGGGGGCTTTTCTCATGCATCCTGTAGCCGCTCTGCTTACCAATCTTTGGAACGTTTGTAGTTTGCTTTGCACTGTGCCACCAGGCAACAGCGCCATAGCAGAGTATTGGTCGTATTACAGCTGTATACAACCATATGATGATTTTTGGGTTTAGATACTAACGGTTTCCTATCATGCTTCTGCATTGCCAGAATGATATACTAGCCTTCTTAAGTTTGATCTCAATGTGGCATTTATCATGGTTGCTAACGGTGAGGGAAAACATCGTGAGGAAACCCACATGGCTGAGTTGTACTTAGTCATGTGACAGTGTATTCGTACAAAACGGCGATAGGCCTGCCCCCTATCACGTGAGTACACTGTCCATGCAAAACGTGGGTACCTTCTCTGGAAACTAGATGGCGCTTGCCATGTGAGTTCAGGAGTATTGGTACCTCTGCCAACCCCTTCGGGGATGAACGGCGTGAACGTTTATGTTATGTTATGTTATGGCAGTCAAAGTCCAATTTAATGTCAAGGATTATTACCCTTTAAGATCCAGGTATTTTACGTTTGTTGTGAGCATCAGTTTCTTTTTAGGGTTCCGTACTATTACGCCTCCGTAGTCTGTCCGTCTGTCTCTCTCCAAGCTGTATCTAATAAACTGTTATAGCTAGGAAGTTTTTTTTACAAATGATAATTTCCGTTGCCGCTATTACAACAAATACTAAAAATAATAAAATATTAATGGGGGTCCCCTTACAATAAACGCGTTAATTGGTATTTTTTGCTGAATATTAAAAACTGTAACAAGTGTACGCTTCTAATTTTCTCCAGGTTGTGGTGACGGGTCTCCAACCAAACAACCACAGAAATATATTGAAATTCTAACCAAAAAAAATAAAATACTAACAATGCACATCTAGAGTAAGACTTTGAAAGAAAAGGGTGAAACGTGGTGATGAAAATTATTTCGTAATAACAAAGTGAATGGTAGAAAGAAAACATATATTTGGAGCAAAATATTATCAAATTGGAAATTGTTAAAGTAAAAACTACATACATATACTCACGCCATTATTTCCCAATGGGGTAGGCAGAGACTATAGATCGCCACTTTGTAAGATCCCAGCAAACCCCTCTTACTTCGTTAATACCCAATAATCTCTTCATACATAATGAAAAAACTATCACTCCAAAAAGGGACCAACGCGTTGCAACGCAGCGTGTGTATGTGAGAATTGACCAGCTTAGTTGATGCATCCCCATACGGTAGATTTCTAGAGAAGTAAAGTCCTTATATTTTTTTGTCAGTCTAATGTCTAGTCAATCGGTGTCCGAAAGGGCCCGAATGGCTGTGCATGATTTATTTATTTTAATTATTTAATAATAACAATAATAATTAATCACTTAGGCATGTTGTTTCCGGTTGTTCGGCTCTTGCTAACACTGAGTACTTGCACAGACACAACCAAGCAGCCAAAATCCTGCATCAGGAGCTCGCTCTGAAATACGGACTCTTGCAACAGAGGCTGCCGTATTACAAGTATCTGCCGGAGCCAATCCTAGAAAACGACCGTGCCAAAATCTATTGGGACCGATCCGTTATCACGGACAGGACTATTCTAGCGAATAAGCCTGATATCGTGGTATGGGATCGGTCGGAGTCGAGGGTATTTCTAGTGGATGTCACTATCCCTCATGACGAGGGTCTCGTGAAAGCCGACACCGAGAAGCGCCGGAAATATCTCGATCTGGCTCACGAGATCACCGACATGTGGGGTGTGACTTCGACAGAAATAATCCCAATTGTTTTGTCCGCGAACGGGTTAATTCCAACCAGCCTCGCGACCAACTTGAGGCGGTTGGATTTCTGTGGCGTGTCGGTTCCAGCACAGATGCAGAAAGCGGTGCTGCTCGATACGGCTCGGATCGTCCGTCGGTTCTTGAACCTGACTCCCTGACCCCGACCGACTGTGCTCTTGTCGGGGAGTACCGCCTCTCCCATTTAAAATTCTAATTTTCTGTTTCGGCCATGGGAGAGGCGAGAAGCTAAAAGTGCTCCCGACAATAATAATAATAAAACTCTTTATTGCACATTACAAAATAAAAACAACAATTACAAAAAAAGATCGGTATAAAAGCCAAAGTACAACTGGCGGTCTTATCACTAAGAGCGATCTCTTCCAGACAACCCATTAATGGAAAGATTTGCTGGATTAAAAACATGTTCGGTACAATTATTTATTATAAAAACACAACAATGCTTAACAGCTATGGCCAACACGCAATTATTGTAAGTTAGTACACAAAATATATACCAAATAGAATTTAACATTCACAAAACTTATGAAAAAGTACGTGCAGTGTTAAAGTATGCAATAGAGCAGTAATTATTTTAAACTCAAAAATGAAACTCAATGACCATGACCCACGTTTTGCTGGGACAATGTTTTCACGTAATAGGGGGCAGACCTATCGCCGTTCTGTACGAATACACTGTTACATGACTAAATACCACTTAGCCATGTGGGTTTCCTCACGATGTTTTCCTTCACCGTTAACAACTATGATAAATTCACCACACATATGACTTTCGAAAAGACAAAGTGTTGGTCTAACCGGGATTTGAGCTTACTCCTGTCTGTCAGTAATAATAACCAGTGATAATTGTTGTTAATAAATTATCGTAAATTTTTTGATCACGTTTTCTTGTGTAGATAGATTATTTATTAGTCACGTAGTAAGAAGCAAAAACAATTGACTTCAATTTGATGAATATTGCGTCACAAGCATTTGGGTTGTAATTTAATTGTAACGCTGATTAAGTCATGACTAATATTAATAGTTTATCTTTATAATCAAAATTACCACATTTCATCACACGCGATAGTTCTCATTGAGTAGACTGTAAGAGGCTATAGATCACTACTTTGTACTATCCTGGTAAAACTTTGAAGTTTCGAATTGATCTTTTTATACATTATTTTTATAAATGAAAATTATACTTTAATTATTGACATAAGCCAAAATTTTACTAAAAAGACGATAACAAGTATTTTTCTAAAGAACTAATTTAATAGATGTAATTTTTCAAAGTCTAATCATAGCGGATATTATATATGAAAATTTTGGTAAAATTTTTAGAGGCGCCCCTTTTTTAAGGTTCTCATTTATCTATACCAAACAGAACAACAAACAACAAAAGTTGTTCATTATACCTGAATAAATATTTAACTAGCAAACATATGAATACACACACAACACATAATAATTTGGGGCTTTTTACTGGATTTTTGGGCGTTGCGGTTGGAGACCAATCACCAAAAACCTTAATTTTACCACCTTTTCCCTACTCAACTTCCAAAAGTGGCTGAGGAATTTATAATTCCTTGGCTCTGGCTACCCCTTATAGGGAATTATAGCCGTGAGTATGTATGTATGTATGTATATAATTACACATACTTTCAGCCCGAAATAATCCGCAAATACGGGTACCCAGCCGAGAGTCACTACGTGCCAACATCCGACGGGTACATACTGCAACTGCAACGAATTCCGCACGGTTTAGGACAGACCTACTCCCAGAATAGGGTCCCGGTTTTTGTGATGCATGGGATGATGGGGTCCGCTGCCGATTGGGTTATTGCTGGGCCTGAGAAAGCTTTTGGTAAGTCAAGATACTAGTATTTTTTTGTAACTTAGCATTTTGATTGCTTGACTAAGGAAAACATATTTACTTTCAATATAGACATTAAATTAAACTAAACATAACATAACATAAACGTTCACGCCGTTTATCCCCGAAGGGGTTGGCAGAGGTACCATCTAGTGTCCAGAAAAGGTACCCACGCTTTGCTTAGACACTGTACTCACGTGATAGGGGGCAGGCTAGAATACACTAAGTACAACTCAGCCCTGTGGGTTCCCTCACGATGTTTTCCCTCACCTTTAACAACCATGATAAATTAACCACACATATGACTTTAGAAAAGACAAATTGGTGTAGGCCCGACCGAGGATTGGAACTCACACCCTTCTGTTTTCAGGCGGGTTTTCTACCCACTGGACTATCATGTCGTATTGTTCTGTTGACTGTTCATATCAATTATACTAAAATATAGTTAACTCAATAAAACGTTAACGCGGTAAATCCCAGAAGGCACCACTACTGACTTAGTAGGTAGATGGTAAGATGTACAAATATACCTACTTAATTTAATAATTCTGCACATTCATGTTTTTTTTTTGTCTACTGCATTTTGGAGGACCCACGTTTTGCTTAGGTGGTGCATTCACGTTACATAGAGCAGGTGGCCTTTCTCGATATTTACATTAATTTCCTAATTAAAATTATACACAAACATAATTATTACAGAAAAACCTAACACTAAAAAAGTACACAAAATAAGCAGAACTAAGAAAATAATTTATAGAAAAAAAAAATACTTCTGCTTTACTAAATAAAGTATTTAATTTCTATTTAACATTCCAGCTTACGCCCTAGCCGACGCTGGATACGACGTATGGCTCGGCAACGCCAGAGGAACCTACTACTCCAGGAACCACGCCACCAAGGATCCTGACTCAGACATCACGTACTGGCAATTCACTTGGGACGAAATAGGCAACTTCGACTTGGCTTCGTCCGTCGACTTTGTCTTGTCCACCACTGGGCATTCTAAGCTTCATTATGTTGGACATTCTCAAGGTTAGATATGTTTTAAGTAATGTGTTTCATTCTTGCTGTGTAGTGCCGTCTTAGAATAGCACTACCCCATTTCTTCCGGTGGGTGTACGTAAGAGGCGACTAACGGTATTGGGGCTTTTAGGGATTTTTGGGCGATGCGGTTGGAGACTCATCACTAAAAATCTTTATCTTTACCATCTTTTCCCCACTCAACTTCTAAAAGTGGCTGAGGAATTTATAATTCCTTAGCTCTGGCTACTCCTTCTAGGGAAATATAGCCGTGAGTATATGTATGTATGTTTTATTCTGGTATAGTCCGCTTACAACAGCATTATATCGTGGCATGTCGATATCCAGCCTTTTAGAAGAAATACAATAGAAATTTCTGTGTGTCCAGTAATTATATGTTTTAATAATATTCTTCAATGGAAGTACAATCATCAGTTAGATTGATCTTCCGGACAAATTTTGGATAGGAAACTAGAGGATATAAAACTAAAGGCGTGAGCTTTAGTTTTCGTTGGAGTAGGCAGGAATATCGCACTGGCAAACCTTTCTAACTGCATTTAGCTCCATTAATATTTTCATACATACCCTTTTAGTTTACCTAATAGGCATGATGACAAATTTTGAGAAACTGTTCTATAATTTTGGAAATATATATTAATTACAATAAACATAATATTTCTGCGGAAAATTTAGGTTTAGTACTTAAAAAATAATATTTGATTCATAAATTGAAAATTTGCACCAAAACGCGTCAAAGTGTCATGGTGTCGCTTGCTTACGTCACAATGGAGTACAAGGAACATTTGGTATATGTAAACATTATCTAATTCATAATTAATTTAGACATTTCACTAATTTTTACATTAAAACATGACTTCAAAAGCATATAGGTGGTGTTCCGTCCCTCTGGGTACTTATACGTCCATAAGAACTCATGAGAAGTTATATATTTTTGTTCCTTTCGATAAGAAATTAAGAAAGAAGTGGCTTTACACAGCTTTATTTTTGTGAAGATCACTTTGACGATAGTATTTCCTTTTTATTTTGTAGAATTTTGTTGCTAAATTCATTATAACTTTATAGGAATAAGTAAACATTGATACACAAACTTTTGGGAGGTTATGATTCTCTTACTCACTGTTACTTACTGTTATCAAATCCTTAATGTATGAGCTATTAAAGAGGTATTTTATTTCATTTTCAGTTACCAAATTCTAAATATGTAAATATTGAATTGCAAAAAGAAATATTTAACATAAACATAACCTAATTATAATATTGAATGTTATACTGAAATATGTACAATAGCTATTTATTTTTATGGTTTTAATAAAATAAATAGGTTTTAATAAATTAACTGTATAATACACAATACTGACACGGAAGTTTTAACATTTCTAAATTCTGCTGAACAGAAATCTTTGTTTGATGCCAGAAACGTTCCTAGCATTATCAAGTCGATTCTTGGTAAATTTGCGCTGGAAGCGTTTGTAAATCCTTATGGATGTTATGGAAATAACTGAATTTAGCGCAATAAATTTACACAAAAGAAATTGAAGTTAATAACGGCGTATTTAATTAAAAAAGCGAACGAGTGTGTATTATCTTAAGTAATTCAAATGTAAACGAAGAGAAAGAATTCTAACGTGACGTCATGCGCTCTGATTGGCGTTCAACATTTCATGGCGGATTGCCGTATTAAGCGATTTTATTTTATCGATTATAATATTCATCTTGCTTTTAATCATGAAAAGAATCAGAGTCTTAGAATAGGGAATTTAGTAATAATATACACACAAATTATTTCAATGAAATTTACTTGTTGTCATCATGCCTATTCGGACGCCTACCTTTTTGAGCACATACATACATACATATACTCACGGCTATATTGCCCTAAAAGGGGTAGCCAGAGCTAAGGAATTATAAATTCCTCAGCCACTTTTGGAAGTTGAGTGGGTAAAAGATGGTAAAAAGAAAGGTTTTTGGTGATGGGTCTCTAACCGCCCAAAAATCCAATAAAAAGCCCGAATAGCCTAAATCGCCTCTAACGACACCCATGGGTAGAAAGGGGTAGCGACATTCTAAGCCGGGCAACTTTTTGAGCACATATGATCAAAATTATTATCATCCTCTACTGACATAACCAAAATAAGCTCTGTAAAAATAACCTTTCACCTAATTTCTTCCATACATCCTTTGGATGGTAAGATAAGGTAATCACACAATATCATGCTAAGTAGACATACAATATACATATGCCATGTAGTGCCTGCTTAGAATGTCGCTACCCCTTTCTACCCACGGGTATCGTAAGAGACGACTAAGGGTATTGGGGCTTTTTAGTGGATTTTTGGCCGATGCGGTTGGAGACTCAGCACCAAAAACCTTTATTTTACGTTCTTTTCCCCACTCAACTTCCAAAAGTGGCTGAGGAATTTATAATTCCTTAGCTCTGGCTACCCCTTCTAGGGAATTATAACCGTGAGTATATGTATGTACATATGTAGACATACAAATTGTAAGTTGGAACATAATTTATTGTTCTGGCTGGTCCCACAAACTTGTATATTTCTCGCAGGTTGCACTACCTTCCTCGTTCTCACCTCACTGAGACCAGAATACAATGAGAAGATCATCAGTTTCCAAGCTATGGCCCCTGCGGCCTACAACAGTAACAGCAACCGGCCGGCCTTGGAAGCCGTGGCGCCGTATCTTAGTATTGTTGAGGTGAGTGCAAATAATAATATGGTTTATATATCTTTAGATGCCGTGTAGTACCGGCTTGTGTCACTACCCCTTTCTACCCACGGGTGTCGTAATAGGCGACTAAGGGCCAGTTTTTTGATCCGTGGTTAACTCAACAATTTGTTAAATATCGTAACTATTAGTTAAATATCAACCAAATGCATTTTTTGACCCGTGGTTAGAGTAACTAATGGGCAAATATCGAACCAAAATGGATTTACGATTTAACTACTGGTTAGTCATTTAACTATAGTCAATGTAACAAATGGTTATATTTTTAACTCCGGATCAAAAAACTGGCCCTAAGGGTATGAGGCTTTATTTAGTGATTTTTGGGCGATGTGACCCATTACCAACGATACTTTATTTCTAGTGGCTTAGGAGTTATTAGCTCTGAAGGTCTGGCTACCCCTTTTTGGGAATTATGACCGGAGTATATGTATGTATCTTTAGATTCCGATTGGTTTGTGGTTTCTGCTCACTCTTGATTCACTTATTAAATTCGTATGCCTTAATCAAGTTAAGACGCAGTCTGCACACCCACACTTGGCTAGCGTAGTAAACTATGTCAAAATCACCCTATAGAGTAGGCTCGTTGGGAGGATGGTTGTGAGGATACAGACAAATCAATAATGCTTTTAATTCATTTTCCTTCCAAACTAATGTACAAAGAATAAAATTTAAGAATTATCTTTGTTTTTTTTCTTATTGGACCATCTTTTTTACCTGAAATAATTTCCAAGCTGACTTAGTGCTAGTAGTAAAATTACTGCTTTTTACTAAATGCATATGGATTTGTATTATGTACAAATACTTAAACAGCATTTTTTTCCATCAGTTTCAATTAATCTCAAATTAAATAAAGTTTGCACCAGGACACAGCAATTCCACACACGTGATTGCTGATGTATTAAACTTCGGATATAAAAACAATATTTTGCTACAACGCTTACCACCCGAAAAAATCCCGAATAGTCTATTGATATTAAATAACATACATTAACTCACGGCTATATTTCCCTAGAAGGGGTAACCAGAGCTAATGAATTATAAATTCCTCAGCCACTTTTGGAAGTTGAGTGGGGAAAAGATGGTAAAAATAAAGGTTTTTGGTGATGGGTCTCCAACCGCATCGCCCAATAATCCCAATAAAGCCCCAATACCGTTAGTCGCCTCTTACGTACACCCACCGGAAGAAATGGGGTAGTGCTATTCTAAGCCGACACTACACAGCAGAAAGTAAGTACACTTAAATGACTTGTGGTATGGGATACCAACCCAACGATATATTTAATGTTATATAATACACATATAAATAAAATCCAAGACTAAGAAACACCATTTATTATCATCACACAAATGTTGCCCTTAGCGGGATTCGAACCCGCGACATCCGGCCACTAGACATCTAACCACTCGGCCACGGACGTCGTCAATACTAAATACTAAATTTTATTTGGACTCATTTGCCGTGTAGTGCCGGCTTAGAATGTCGCTAGCCCCTTCTACCGACAGGTGTCGTAAGAGGCTACTAAGGGTATTGGGGCTTTTTGTTGGATTTTTGGGCGATGCGGTTGGAGACCCATCACCAAAAACCTTTATTTTTACCATCTTTTCCCCTCTCAACTTCCAAAAGTGGCTGAGGAATTTATAATTCCTTAGCTCTGGCTACCCCTTCTAGGGAAATATAGCCGTGAGTATATGTATGTAAATTTTATTACCTGTCATTTCCAGGGTCTCCTAGCCGACAGAGGCATCGCGGAGATCTTCCCGCGCATGGATTTCATCAGAGACCTCGCGATGCAGTACTGTAAGGACGGGGAGCCCACGCAGGTCCTGTGCTCGATTGCGTTCTTCGCGTTCGGAGGGTTTGGGGAGGATAACCATGATGCTGTGAGTTGATATGGAGTTTTATGTAGGGTTGGGTTGGAATGGAAATTGTCTATTACTAAATAAGATTGCTTAAGATAATTTTTAACAAAAAGAAAACCGACTTCATAGTTGGAAAAACAACCGAAAATAAACAATCTAGTACTAAAAAGTACGAAATAAGTATTTTAGTTGAATATGAGTACTGTGATTAATACCTTAGCAATTTCTTTATTCCACACGCGTCAGTTCAACCTACCTAAATATTAAAATTCTCTTAAATTAATTTGTGAGCCTAGTTGAATATGAGTATAAATCTGTATAGAATGTTGAAAGAACTGTTTCCTAACTCCTAGTGATTGAGGACCCACACCTTCCATCATCAGCTCAGCAGCATAACAATATGATTTTCAGAAGCAAATGCCAATATAAGTTCAGAAAATATGTAAAACGTGGTACATTTGCCTATAAAATTCGAGGGTTTCCCTCGATTTCTCCAGGATCCCATCATCAGACCCTGATATCCTCATCATGGTACCAATCCCGGAGTATCTTCTTTCCAATGAAAAAATAATAATCAAAATCGGTTCATAAATGGCGAAGTAATCGGCGAACAAATATAAAAAAAAAATAAAAAAAAATACGTTTGAATTTAGAACACTCCTTTTTTTGAAGTCGGTAAGAAAGAAATGTTGGTGTAGGTGCGACTGAGAATCTGAAGTGATGTCTACTGAATTAGGAGTGGTAGTCTTTCCACTGAAGCAGTTGAGATGAGCAATGTAACGAAAAACAATAAATTGCTACTTTAAATGTACCATCCATCATCACCACTTCACCATTACCATCTTTTCCCCACTTAATTTATAAAAGTGACTGAAGATTTTCTAATTGCTTAGCTCTGGCTACCCCTTCTAAAGATTTATAGTATATGTATGTATGTATTCAATGTACATTAAATCAGAAAATAAATAATCAAAATTCATAATATTCATGATAAGCGGGGACACCTTAACGCCTTCTGGTCTCAAAAGTAGGGCAGGCATTCATGTTCTTTGAAATCTTAAGTTGATCTTCCAAATCACGAATAAATTGAAGTAAATTCCAAAACACAGTGACAGAACTATAAAGGGCTCTAATTTCGCTTGTTCGAAAATTTGATTGTTTTTGACATGAAGTTCGATTAGCCTTTTTTACTAACGCTTATTTCCTAACCAAATTAATTTTGATTTTGTACCTATTTATTTTGCAATGTTGTGTCGGCTTAGAATAACATTACCCCATTTCTACCCATGGGTATTGTAAGAGGCGACTAAGGGTATAGGGGCTTTTTAAATGATTTTTGAGCGATGTGCTTGGAGACCGTCACCAAAAACATTTATTATTACCATCTTTTCCCCAATGAACTTCCAAAAGTGGCTGAGGAATTTCGTATTCTAAAGCTCTGGCTACCCCGTTAAGGGATTTATAGCCGTGAGTATATGAATGAATAAATGAATGAGATTTTGGTTGTTGTATGATATTTTTAATTTTAATTATTAATAGAGTGAAAAAATTTAACATCTGATGCCGCAACCGAGCAAATTAAGAGAGTGATTATTATCATGTTGCGTTTAGAAAGAAAGAAGAAATTAATGAAAAGTGAATAGTTTTTTGCCTGCCGAGCTTCGTAGACGTGGTGTAGTTAAGATTTCAGTCGAAACCATTTCTGCCATCGACCTCCCTTAATAACAAAGTTGTATTGAAATACTTAACAAGAAATTAAAAAGATATGAAGAATGGATTAATAAATAAATTATGTTTAATGTACTTTCCAGAGCTTGATTCCAGTAATTCTCGGCCACACCCCCGCCGGTGCATCATTCCGTCAAATTGCTCATTTCAGCCAAGTCATTGCTACGGTAAGTTTATACTAATATTTTAAAATAGGTAAAGTAAGTAACTTGGCATATGTGGGAGCTTATTACATACATACATACATACATATTCTCACGCCGTTAGTTCCCATTGGGGTAGGCAGAGACTATCGATCGCCACTTTGTACGATCCTGGCAAACCTCTCTGGCTTCGTTTACATCCATCAATCTTTTCATACATGCTCTTTTATTCTTCATACTGCGGACACCTGCCTTTTTGAGCACATGTTCTATTTGATCCAAATGTGTCCTCCGAGGTCGTCCTCTACTAACATTACCTTCCACATTGGCTCTATATATCTCTTTCACCAATTTACTGTCATCCATCCTCTCTATGTGCCCAAACCATCTCAACATTCCTTTTTCTATCTTTCTTACAATATCATCTTTTACACCACACCTTTCACGAATCACATCATTCCTCACACGATCACATAACCTTACATTACACACTTTTCTGAGGGATCTCATTTCTACTGCATTCACTCTACTTTCATGCTTCTTCTGCCACACCCAACATTCACTGCCATACATAAGCGTAGGAACGAGGACAGCATCATGCACAGCCATTCGGGCCTTTGCAGACACCGACTGACTAGACATTAGACTATCCAGTGCTCCATTTACCGCATTACCCTTTTTCACTCTTCTCTCGATATCTTCATCACACTTTCCATCCCTAGTAAACAAACTTCCCAAATATACAAACTCTTTCACTTGTTCCACTTTCTTACCATTAATCTCAATCACGCATTCGGTCATATTCACCTCTCTCTCAAAAACCATAGTTTTTGTTTTATCCACATTCACCCTCATTCCCTTTTTTTCAAAAGACGCACATGCAATATTCATCATCTCTTGCAGCTCTTCCACCGATGATGCAAGTAGCACTTGATCGTCGGCATATAAGAGGCATTTAATGATGAATCCACCCATTCTCAATCCATAATCACTTTCACGCAACTCTGTTAAACAGTCATCCATGAACAAATTGAAGAGCCACGGGGAAGCTACACAACCCTGTCGGACACCCCGAGAGATCCCGAACCAGTCAGTATTTTCCCCGTTTACTCTCACACATGCACTGGAATCCTCATAGAGTGATACCAGTGCACGTATAAGTCGACTCCCCAAACCGAACTTGGATAACACCTCCCATAAACACTTTCTTACCACCCTATCATACGCCTTCTCTAAATCAATGAAGGAGCAATACACCTTTCGGTTCTTAGCTAAGAACTTTTCGGTGATGCTCCTTAAAGAGAAGATTTGGTCCATACATCCCATTCCCTTTCTAAATCCTGCTTGCACATCCCAAATTTTATCATCCGTTTCATTCATCACTCTTTCAATCAAAACCTTTGCATACAATTTACCGACAATGCTGAGTAGGCTAATTCCACGGTAGTTTCTAGCCTCCTGGTGTGACCCCTTTCCTTTATATAAAGGCACAATTACCGCTTTGCACCAGTCTTGTGGCACTTTGCCACTCGACCAGCATTTTTGGAAAAGGAAGTACAACCAGGAAGCCACCACCCCTTTACCAGCCCTCAGCATTTCAGTGTTTATCCTGTCATACCCTGCCGCTTTCCCTAGTTTCATACTTTTCATTGCTTTCATTATTTCTTCCATGCTGATCTCACTGTCACTAAAGTCACCCATAACGTCGTTCCAATCAACATTACTGCCGATTGGCGAAGAAATGGATGTATCCTCTTTTTCAAAGAGTCCCTCAAAATAGTTCTTCCATACTCGTCTTATGCTACTTTCATCCGTCGCCAATTCACCCTGTTCATCTCTCACAACATTCACTCTCGTGTTTTGGGAAACTCCCTTTTCTTTCCGGATATATTTCCAGAACAACTTTTGGTTATTCCGGAAATTATCAGAGAGTTTCCTCTCACACCATTCTATCAGATCACGCTTTTTCTTTTCTATTTTCTTCTTAACCTCATTCTTAACTCTCTTATATTCATCTTCACTATTCTTCACTACATCATCTGTTACTCTCGCATCCATTCGTTTACTAGCTTTAATCGCTAGTAAATCTAACCAAGCTTTCTTCTTATCTCCAACTGCCTCTTTCACATCTTTATCCCACCAACTTGTTGGTGGTCTATTTGTTCTTTTACTCAATCCACATACTTCCGTCGCACATTCAACCATTGACGATTTGAGCACATCCCATACTTCTTCTATTTCCAATTCATCCTTCATCTCCACGCAACTTAGCCTGTCGTCCAATTTCTTCATATATTCATCTCTAATATTTTCATCCTCTTCCAATTTCTCCACTTTTACTCTCGCAAAATCCGTTGTTGACACTTTAGGCCTGTGACGCCAACGCGTGCACAGACCCTTAAATCGTGATATAACGAGAAAGTGATCTGTGCCAACGTTAATGCCCCTATGGACTCTGGTGTCAACAACCTTTGCTCTTAGCCTTTCATCCACTATCACAAAATCTATCATACTTCTCTCGCTTCCTCTCTGTCTAGTATACATATGGATATCTTTGTGTTCAAACAACGTGTTCGTCACACAAAGATTCCTCTCCAAACATACATCAATCACTTTCTCACCATTCTCGTTCACTCTTTTATCACCAAACTTTCCTAAAACTCTTTCACAACCGTTGCGTGACACACCAACCCAACCATTAAAATCTCCTAACATAACAATTTTCTCATTTTCATCACACCCATTCGCAACATCGTCTAACAAATTCCAAAACTCCTCCCTCTCGGATAGTGATCTAGACATGTCCGGAGCATACACGCAAATTATGCGCATCCGGACAAGCCCTACCTTCACCTTTATCCATAGGAGCCTTGGACTCACACACGCATAATCTTTCATGCACTTAGCCATCCTTTCAGATAACAGAAGTCCCACGCCTTGGCAAGCTCTGTCACTCTCGGCAACTCCTGACCAGATAGCTGTAAATGGGCCAAGTTGTGAAACCTCTTTTCCCTTGCGCTTCGTTTCATTTACACAAAGAAAATCTAGTTTTCTTTCTTCCATAATCAAACATACTTCATCTAATTTTTCATGCATCCCTCCACACACATTCATCGTACTAAAGCGGGTCTCTTTAGCCCACTTTTCGCCCCGTGAGGAACCACGGCGTGATGAGTGGCGAGCCACATCGCCGCCACCGCGTTTAATTGTTTGTAAACACATACGGTTCCCACGAAAAGCAAGGGAAATATACTGTCCGCCTAGCCAGAGCCCCGCTTGACTAGGTAAGGTTATTTAGTACCCGGAGTTCACCAGGCTCCGGGACGGCGGCACGCTAACGACCAGGCTCACCCCTGGCCACGCATCCCTCGGCACGGCAGACCTTGGATTGGTGTGGGGGCTAAGATGAAAAAGCCCTTTTCCCTTAGTCGACTTCTACGACACCCACGGGACGAGATGGGGTAGTGCTATTCTATGCCGACACTACACAGCATTATTATTGGCCTAATATTGTCTATTTGATAATCTCATATCGTAAATTTAGCTGCAAGCCACCCAAAGATTATAAAATATAATAAAATGAAGCTTTTATTGGGAATAATGCGGTCAACTAGTAAGATAAAATTAATCATCATCGGAGGCACGTTTTAGGGAACTTTTAAATTTAATACCTACAGTTCTTGATAGCAGAGCGAACCCTATTAACTTCCAAATGTGGCTAAGGAGGTTCTAGATCTGAAGCTCTGGCTACCCCCTTTGGGGATTTACGGCCGTGAGTATATTTACCGATCTCACCTTCCAAAGGTTGTCTGGAAGAGATCGCTTTTAGCGATAAGACCGTCAATTGTACCTCACTGTAAACTGTTTGTTTTTTTTGTAAATTTGTGTTTGATTTGCAATAAATACTTATTCTATACTATTCTATTCTGCTGTGTAGTGTCGGCTTAGAATAGCACTACCCCATTTCTTCCGGTGGGTGTCCGTAAGAGGCGACTAACGGTATTGATGCTTTTAAGGGATTTTTGGGCGATGCGGTTGGACACCCATCACCAACAACCTTTATTTTACCATCATTTCCCCACTCAACTTTCCAAAAGTGGCGGAGGAATGTTTAATTCTTTAGCTCTGGCTACCCCTTTTAGGGATTTATAGCCGTGAGTATATGTATGTATTATATATTTACGAGTATGTATATACAAGTTGAATAATGTAATCTAATGAATATTCCATGTATTTCAGGGTGAATTCAAACGCTACGACTACGGTTTCCTAACAAATCTGGCTGTATACGGCAGCCTATCTGCCCCAGCATACGACCTGACCAAAGTCACTACTCCCACCTACATCTGGTACGGACCCAGCGACAAGGCAGTAGTACGTGAAGACCTGGAGAGACTTGACGAAGAACTACCGAATTCGGTAGGACTAATTGAGGTTCTTCATCCCGAGTTTAACCATATAGACTTCTTGTATTCTAAGCTGGCGAGGGAACTCATTTATGATAGAATTATTTCGACGATTGTTAGGATTGATAATAGTAAATAAATTGAGTACTGACTGATGTGTTTTTTTTATTATTATCTTATATTTTCAGCTAATAACTCATACATATACACATAATAATATATAGTATGGCGAAACCTCGTAGCTTTGTAGATAAGTTAGTGCCTTTCTACCGATAAAACATACTATATAATACCCAGAGATCAGAAATTAGCAATAGTAATAGGTTTTGCCGTGTAGTGCCGGCATAGCGGCTTTAACGGTAAGGGAAAACATCGTGAGGAAACCCACATGGCTGAGTTGCACTTAGTCATGTGACAGTGTATTCGTACAAAACGGCGATAAGCCTGCCCCCTATCACGTGAGTACACTGTCCATGCAAAACGTGGGTACTCTGAACACCAGGTGACAAAGTCACGCAACTCAGAAGTATTAGTACCTCTGCCAACCCCTTCGGGGATATTCGGCGTGAACGTTTATGTTTATGTTATGTGATATCGGTGATAAGCCTATGTACTATATAATACCCAGAGCTCAGAAATTAGCAATAGTAGTAGGTTTCTAGCCACAAAGCCCTAATACTCATTCGTTTCGTGTACAATCAAAGGGCATGTACAAAAAAAATGGTGGTTTAAACAAAACTGGAGTGGTTTGCCAGGACCGTAAGAAATCGAGAGTCCCTGCGAACCCCAATGCGAGCTAATGGCCTGAGGTTTATATGTATGTATGTTTTGTATAATCTTATCTCTGACCAACCTCAAGTTGGTGCTGATGGCATTAATCTATATATGTATGTAAGTTTTGTATAGTCTTATCTCTGACCAACCTCAAGTTGGTGCTGATGGCATTAATCTATATATGTATGTAAGTTTTGTATAGTCTTATCTCTGACCAACCTCAAGTTGGTGCTGATGGCATTAATCTATATATGTATGTAAGTTTTGTATAGTCTTATCTCTGACCAACCTCAAGTTGGTGCTGATGGCATTAATCTATATATGTATGTAAGTTTTGTATAGTCTTATCTCTGACCAACCTCAAGTTGGTGCTGATGGCATTAATCTATATATGTATGTAAGTTTTGTATAGTCTTATCTCTGACCAACCTCAAGTTGGTGCTGATGGCATTAATCTATATATGTATGTAAGTTTTGTATAGTCTTATCTCTGACCAACCTCAAGTTGGTGCTGATGGCATGAATCTATATATGTATGTAAGTTTTGTATAGTCTTATCTCTGACCAACCTCAAGTTGGTGCTGATGGCATTAATCTATATATGTATGTAAGTTTTGTATAGTCTTATCTCTGACCAACCTCAAGTTGGTGCTGATGGCATTAATCTATATATGTATGTAAGTTTTGTATAGTCTTATCTCTGACCAACCTCAAGTTGGTGCTGATGGCATTAATCTATATATGTATGTAAGTTTTGTATAGTCTTATCTCTGACAAACCTCAAGTTGGTGCTGATGGCATTAATCTATATATGTATGTAAGTTTTGTATAGTCTTATCTCTGACCAACCTCAAGTTGGTGCTGATGGCATTAATCTATATATGTATGTAAGTTTTGTATAGTCTTATCTCTGACCAACCTCAAGTTGGTGCTGATGGCATTAATCTATATATGTATGTAAATTTTGTATAGTCTTATCTCTGACCAACCTCAAGTTGGTGCTGATGGCATTAATCTATATATGTATGTAAGTTTTGTATAGTCTTATCTCTGACCAACCTCAAGTTGGTGCTGATGGCATTAATCTATATATGTATGTAAGTTTTGTATAGTCTTATCTCTGACCAACCTCAAGTTGGTGCTGATGGCATTAATCTATATATGTATGTAAATTTTGTATAGTCTTATCTCTGACCAACCTCAAGTTGGTGCTGATGGCATTAATCTATATATGTATGTAAGTTTTGTATAGTCTTATCTCTGACCAACCTCAAGTTGGTGCTGATGGCATTAATCTATATATGTATGTAAGTTTTGTATAGTCTTATCTCTGACCAACCTCAAGTTGGTGCTGATGGCATTAATCTATATATGTATGTAAGTTTTGTATAGTCTTATCTCTGACCAACCTCAAGTTGGTGCTGATGGCATTAATCTATATATGTATGTAAGTTTTGTATAGTCTTATCTCTGACCAACCTCAAGTTGGTGCTGATGGCATTAATCTATATATGTATGTAAGTTTTGTATAGTCTTATCTCTGACCAACCTCAAGTTGGTGCTGATGGCATTAATCTATATATGTATGTAAGTTTTGTATAGTCTTATCTCTGACCAACCTCAAGTTGGTGCTGATGGCATTAATCTATATATGTATGTAAGTTTTGTATAGTCTTATCTCTGACCAACCTCAAGTTGGTGCTGATGGCATTAATCTATATATGTATGTAAGTTTTGTATAGTCTTATCTCTGACCAACCTCAAGTTGGTGCTGATGGCATTAATCTATATATGTATGTAAGTTTTGTATAGTCTTATCTCTGACCAACCTCAAGTTGGTGCTGATGGCATTAATCTATATATGTATGTAAGTTTTGTATAGTCTTATCTCTGACCAACCTCAAGTTGGTGCTGATGGCATTAATCTATATATGTATGTAAGTTTTGTATAGTCTTATCTCTGACCAACCTCAAGTTGGTGCTGATGGCATTAATCTATATATGTATGTAAATTTTGTATAGTCTTATCTCTGACCAACCTCAAGTTGGTGCTGATGGCATTAATCTATATATGTATGTAAGTTTTGTATAGTCTTATCTCTGACCAACCTCAAGTTGGTGCTGATGGCATGAATCTATATATGTATGTAAGTTTTGTATAGTCTTATCTCTGACCAACCTCAAGTTGGTGCTGATGGCATTTAATCTATATATGTATGTAAATTTTGTATAGTCTTATCTCTGACCAACCTCAAGTTGGTGCTGATGGCATTAATCTATATATGTATGTAAGTTTTGTATAGTCTTATCTCTGACCAACCTCAAGTTGGTGCTGATGGCATTAATCTATATATGTATGTAAGTTTTGTATAGTCTTATCTCTGACCAACCTCAAGTTGGTGCTGATGGCATTAATCTATATATGTATGTAAGTTTTGTATAGTCTTATCTCTGACCAACCTCAAGTTGGTGCTGATGGCATTAATCTATATATATATGTAAGTTTTGTATAGTCTTATCTCTGACCAACCTCAAGTTGGTGCTGATGGCATTAATCTATATATGTATGTAAGTTTTGTATAGTCTTATCTCTGACCAACCTCAAGTTGGTGCTGATGGCATTAATCTATATATGTATGTAAGTTTTGTATAGTCTTATCTCTGACCAACCTCAAGTTGGTGCTGATGGCATTAATCTATATATGTATGTAAATTTTGTATAGTCTTATCTCTGACCAACCTCAAGTTGGTGCTGATGGCATTAATCTATATATGTATGTAAGTTTTGTATAGTCTTATCTCTGACCAACCTCAAGTTGGTGCTGATGGCATTAATCTATATATGTATGTAAGTTTTGTATAGTCTTATCTCTGACCAACCTCAAGTTGGTGCTGATGGCATTAATCTATATATGTATGTAAATTTTGTATAGTCTTATCTCTGACCAACCTCAAGTTGGTGCTGATGGCATTAATCTATATATGTATGTAAGTTTTGTATAGTCTTATCTCTGACCAACCTCAAGTTGGTGCTGATGGCATTAATCTATATATGTATGTAAGTTTTGTATAGTCTTATCTCTGACCAACCTCAAGCGGAACCATATCCGTGCTTACAGTATGATTGAACTTGCAGTTTTTATTATACTGCATCATTTCAACTAATTTAACTGTTTCATTTTCACATACTTTCATAACGAATGAAGTATGCAGTACAGTTAGCAAAATAAGGCGAACGAAAATATTTAATATTTAAAACTGTTTCTGAGTATTTTATTATATAGTCAAGCTTAATTTTTATAAGCCTAAACAGTTACACAGTCAGAATAACTCAGTACTGCTGTATAGTGTCGGCTTAGAATAGCACTACCCCATTTCTTCCGGTGGGTGTACGTAAGATTTTTGGGCGATGCGGTTGGAGACACCAACAACCTTTATTTTACCATCTTTTCCCTACACAACTTTCCGAAAGTGGCCGAGTAATTTTATTATTCCTCAGCTCTGGCTACTCCTTTTAGGGATTATAGACGTGAGTATATACAATTGTCTATATCGTATATATATATTCGTCACGATAGCTCAGGTGATAACTTTGATAGCTAAATTAGAAGAACACCGATTTTAATTCAGGAAACGTGAGTTTAGGTCCTGTGCTTACCCCAATTTGTTTTTTCTAAAGTTACATGTGCGTTCTATTTATCAAAATTGTTAACGGTGAGGGAAGTTATCGTAAGGAAACCCAGATGGCTGCGTTCTACTTAGTATTGAGGTTTAACAACTGAAGAAGGACAGATACCTGTAGAAAAGGGTTTGTGCTGTTCTTAGCTGACACTACATAGCCAATCAAATTTTTTAAATATATTACATAACATAAACGTTCACACCGAATATCCCCGAAGGGGTTGGCAGAGGTAGTAATACTTCTGACCATCACGTGACTTTGTCAGCCGGTGTTCGGAGTACCCACGTTTTGCATGGACAGTGTACTCACGTGATAGGGGGCCGGCCTATCGCCGTTTTGTACGAACACACTGTCACATGACTAAGTACAACTCAGCCATGTGGGTTTCCTCACGATGTTTTCCCTCACCGTTAACAACCATGATAAAGTAACCACACATATGTCACATTGAACACTAGTCGTTTGCACGATAACCGAGTGTTCTACCCACTGGGCTATCACGGCTGCTTTTAAATATATTATATAGTCTTAATCTTTTCACGAGTACGACTAAATAACTTTTATAGTTACATACATACATTCTTATACTCACACATATACTACATATACTGACAATTCCTTTAAAGCCCCAAAACCGTTAGTCGCCTCTTACGTACACCCACCGGAAGAAATGGGGTAGTGCTATTCTAAGCCGACACTACACAGCTATATATGTATGTATGATAAGAAAAAGTGTAAATAGAACGAATTAACTTTTCTGTTGACCGTACAAGTAGTTAGTAGTTGTTGTTGAACAATATGAAATTAACAAATGTTTTGTTGCCCTACTCGAGTTCGCTCACGTGATTCATTATATTACTCTCAAATTACACTAAATTAACGCGCCAAAAATGCATGTTTAGATTGTTTAATGCCATTGTGACCTAGAATGCGAAAACTAACACACGTTATGGCTTACTTATTTTGTATAATAAGCATAAGCATAAACGTTCATGCCGAATATCCCCGAAGGGGTTGGCAGAGGTACTAATACTTCTGAACATCACGTGACTTTGTCACCTGTTCTTCAGAGTACCCAAGTTTTGCATGGACAGTGAACTCACGTGATAGGGGGCAGGCCGAATGTACGAATACACTGTCACATGACTAAGTACAACTGAGCCATGTGGGTTTCCTCACGATATTTTACCTCACCGTTAACAACCATGATAAATCAACCACACATATGTCTTTAGAAAAGACAAATTGGTGTAGGCCCTTATTTTGTGTTTTTTTTACTTTGACGGACATGACATAGTGACTTTTAACCTGGATAATGCTAAATTATATAAGCAGCCAGGAGGCCTAGCAAAAGTGCTATTTGATCGTCACAGTATAAGATACTAAGTAAGTGCGAAAGATATAGCTATTTTATACCACGCTATGTCTAATTTAAATCTTCTTTTTTTGTTCATGAAAACCTCATGTGGGGATTATTACTAATAAATAAAGAATAAATAAAGGAAAGAAAAATTTCGACACAGGCGGGAATCGAACCCGCGACCTCCGGTATACGCCCGGTTGCTCTGCCAATTGAGCCACCGTGTCCATGGCAGCTAGCGCGAAATTCTTCTATCCTTTATTTCTTTTACACGTTTAACACGGTGACTCGGTGGCTCAATGAGAGGTTTTCCTTTTTTACTTTTTTTCTTCTTCCCTGTTCTCAGGATAGATGGCGCCAGACTTGCTATGTTACTGGTAGGAACGGAACGTCACACCGTGGATGTAATGATATCGTAAAACGGAACGTACATAAAATCGTTCTGATTTGAAAGTCTAAATAAATATCAGTTTAAGCCATGATAGCTTAAAAGTAAATAAACAAAGACAGTGTTTATATTTAACATTCTTTTTGTTGTTTTTACTCGCCAAAAAGTTACTCTATGGTGATGTGACACATGTTTTTAAAGTTGACATTGGCGAAATTATTGTGGCAACATGATTGAGGCCAAGAAGAAAAAACTTAAGTAAGTAACGTAGTTACATCAACGCCATCTACAGAGCTCTAGGAAACTATGTTGTTTTTTTATTTCTCAAAAAGAAAACCTCTCATTGGCAGAGCATCGGGGCGTAAACCTGAGATCGCGGGTTCGCAAAAGAGCATGTATGGAAAGGTTTATGAATGTAAACAAACCTAGGGAGGTTTGCCAGGGTCTTACAAAGAGGTGATCGATAGTCTCTACCTCCACAATGGAAACTAATGACATGAGTTTTTACGTATTTGGTCACCTAAAAGCACTAAAAGCACAAAGACAACTGGACAGTACCAGTTAATGATTAACGTCAATTCTGTCACCACTTTGTGTGTATTTAATATCGGTATTAGATACATTTATTGACAAACTTGATAAAATATGGTCTGCTCATTATTTATTGTAAAGGTCAGCACAGTTTTTGTTTATGAACCATGATAATAAAATTGTACGCTTTTCCTGAATAAACTATTTGTATTGAAGTTTACGCCCAATGTAGGTCATATCATACTCAGCATTAGATCCATGTCATCCATGCATTTTGCATTTGTGAGAGGTCGTAATTTTGGCTTTTCTGTCTTGAAAACTCACCTTCCTTAAATTAACTTAATACATCATAATCATAACTTACTTTACTTTTACTGTTTTTAACTTTTTACTTTTACTGCCGCCGTGGTCTCGCGGTTAAGCGCTTGGTTTCAAGTACGGAGGTCTTGGGTTCGATCCCGGGGGGTGGTAACCTTACAAATTTAATTTGTAAGATTTAACCCAGTCTGGAAGGATATTGCAGGCATGAATCACCTGATTATCCGAAAATTAAGATGATTCCGTGCTTCGGAGGGCACGTTAAGCCGTCGGTTCCGGCTAATATTACGGTAGTAGTCGTGAGTCTGCCAACCCGCAATTGGCCAGCGTGGTGATGGACTAAGGCCAAATTGCCTTATATAGGGTAGGCTCGAGCCCCTTGGTGGGGACATTATATGGGCTGTGAGGAGTAATGACTTTAATTCTAGCAAAGTAAAAATTAAACGCAAAGTGTCTAATGTTGCCAATTAAGATTTTTACCCTCAAGTTAATATTATTTTTCCCTGTATTTATTGTACAATAATACTAAGGTCCAGTTATTCTATTAAATAAAAGGGAAAATGGAATGGAAAAATTGTATCCATTATGACACTTGCACTCAATTCACAATTAAGGTAAGAAAGGTAAGATTTTCACCATCAGACAAAAGACGATCAATGTTTTAAATAGATCTTCATAAAGATCGCTTATTTTCATTGAAAGCAGTGAATGTTTATGTGTGTTGTGTTATGTTTTTAAAAGGTAGAAACTTGGATCTTAAAACATTTTTTAATGTAAAAATATATATAAAATAACCTGTTATTACTTTAGTAAACAAGATACAGTAGTGGCACCTTAACAAACCAAATTCATAATGCTACATGAATATCTAGAAAAACATCAATAGTTACACCTGAAAACCAATAACTGGAAGAAAAAGCTGTTTTTGAGAACAATCACTGAACTTTTGAGCAAGCAAGATACATTGTTACTGTAATGTCGGGTAATATGTGTACTATATCCTGGTCTTCCTAACACGTCAATCTGTCAAATATAGCTGCTTTTGACGTTTGTTGAATATACACTGCTAAATTTAAAAGCGAAACTATCTACGAAACTAAAACACTTTGTTCGTATTTTCACCATAGTCGGGTAGCTTACTGTTGTTATTTATTTTTATTTTCAAATTCAAAACAAATCAAATCAACTTATCCTTTGTATATTTCATGCAGTTTAAAGTTCTTGACTCTTGTCTATACTTCTATTGAGTTTGTGTTAAGATCAACTTTATTGAATTGAAACATTTGAAACTGTAAGTTAATTTATGAATAATCTTTAAAATAACGTTGCAACTAACTCCATATGTCTGAAACAATATTAAAAGAACAACAGAAATATAAAAAGTTTTTCGAACGGTGTAGTGTGTGCGCTCTCAAATGATTAAATGAAACCCTGCATTTAATTATATTTTGTTATTTTGTATAGCAAAAAAAGACCATAAATATAGCAATAATTCAATGTTTATCCTGCTATGTCTGAAAATCTTGAATTAATTTATTTTTTATTCAAACAATGTTTACAAGTTCTTTAGTGTATTTGGTAAAATAGTTCATACAGCATGACCATTAGACAAAAAGAATAATGTTTTGTATTCCTTCCTTGCATTGTATTTTTGTATTAAAGTTATTATGCTTCATTGATCTGCCTTTTGACATGCCTAATACCAACACACCTCAGTGCCTGGTATGACTACAGGACCTACCAGTCACAATAACTTTCAGTGCAATCATATCACAACTCAACTTACTATATCAGTTACCCCTGCTCTTCTTAATTTCTTTAAGAGCTTATTCCATTACACTTTGTCATTGCTGAATTCAGAGGTCCTTCGAAGTTACTGCCGCAGACGCTTGTTAATCCACTACACAAATTTCAGTTTGAACATTATTCCACTAGTCTGAATTCAGATTCTGTGGCTTTCAGACGTCTTCATTCAGACAAATGGAATAAGCTTTGTGCGTTAAAGATCTAACAGTTTAATAAAACACTCACTTGAATTTTCAGAGGAATGGGTGAATTTTCATCGCTCACTCATGTGTCACCAGGTCTAACTCAACAGAAATTGGATGAGGCATTAACAGAATGGTTTAAGGAGGATGTACATTTTACCTATTGGCAGGTAGATTTATCATGCATTTTGTAAATAATAACATACATACATATACTCACGGCTATAAATCCCTAAAAGGGGAAGCCAGAGCTTCAGAATAATAATTCTTCAGCCACTGTTGGAAGTTGAGTGATTAAAAGATAGAAGTAAAATAAGGGTTCTCGGTGACAGGTCTCTAACTGTATTGCCCAAAAATCACTTAAAAAGCCCCAAAAATTTAGTTGTCTCTTATGATCACCTACGGTCAGAAATGGGGTAGTATTAAGTATATACATACATACGTACATAAATATTCTCACGGCTATAAATCCCTTAATGGGTAGCCAGAGCTTTCTAATGAGAAATTCCTTAGCCACTTTTGGAAGTTGTGTGGGGAAAAGATGGTGAATATAAATGTTTTTGGTGATGGGTCTCCAACCGCATTTCCCAAAAACCACTTAAAAAGCCCCTATACCCTTAGTCGCCTCTTACGATCACCCACGGGTAGAAATGGGGAAGTGTTATTCTAAGCCGACACTACACTATTAAGTAATATCTTGATAAATGTACCAAACAATATACAGTTTTATAACCAACATATAAATTTAAAATAAAATGTATGGGCAGCCACGCATATGACATGAAATGAGTAGAATAAAAAAGCTTGTATGAGAAAAATGATGGATATGACTGAAGTAAAAGAGATTTGTGACAAATATTCTCTGCCTACCCAAATGGGAATAAAGAGTGCAAGTCAAAAAAAAACTTAATAATGAGTCACAGATGTAAATCATTGACATACAATATTCACTACTATTAATCCCTAGAAGGGGTAGCTTTCCAAAAGTGGCTGAGGAACTTCTAGTTCCTTAGCTCTGGCTTTTGGAAAGTTGAGTGGGGAAAAGATGGCAAAATAAAGGTTGTTGGTGATGGGTCTCCAACCGCATCGCCCAAAAATCCCTTAAAAGCCCCAATACCATTAGTCGCCTCTTGCGTACACCCACCGGCAGAAATGGGGTATTGTTATTCTAAGCCGAAACTACACAGTAAATCATTGAATATTATATTAATACATTAATTTTATACTCGAAACAAATATTGTTTCATACTAAATCTGGCTAATTACATATGCTCATTTACTATCAAGAGTTACACAATACTTATGTATTTTATCTATGTTTATTGTAATATAATACAATAGAATAATTGAAGTGCAGGAGTTATCTTATCAAATAGACAAAACATAGAACCAACTATACTATTATTTAAGTTACAATGCAAACTAGTTGATTTGATAAATGTTAAAATGTATTGTTTGTATTGTATTATTATGAATTATAAAATGTGTGATATAGTTGCATTAGGTGAAACCTGTAAAAACTGTATTTTATGACAAGATAAATAAATAACTGGGCACTGCCGTGTAGTGCCGGCTTAGAATGTCCGTAGGATATGAAAGTATGTTTTGCTGGAAAATATTCAAAATGGGTTGAGTAGATAGCTTGTTAATTATGAATTTCCATTCTTACCTAAGGTTTCCTATACTCGCGGCTATAAATACTAAAAATGGTTGCCTGAGCTTTGGAATAATAAATTCAACAGCCACTTTTATAAGTTAACCTTTTACATTTCAGTATGTAGGTGACACTGGTAAAGGCGACGCTTACCTCAGCGAACTAATAAGAATTAAAATATTCGGCGAAAATAACGATGAAGAAGAAAGGCATGTTCAAGTAATCTTAAAAAGCATTCCCAAAAACACATCAAGAAGACTGACATTCCGAAGTGACGATTTCTTCCGAAATGAAATCAACTTTTACACTAAAGTATTACCAGAACTACTGAACTTCCAATCAAAGAAAAAATTAAAAGATCCTTTTAACAGCCATGTCCAATTGTTCTTGACTTATAGCGATGGAATCCATGATTGTATTTGCCTAGAAGATGCTTCACTATTCGGTTTTGGAAGTGCAATAAGACAGGAAGGAATCGATGTTGAACATTGCAAGAAAACCCTGGAAACTTTGGCCAAATTCCACGCAATCTCTTTTGCGTTTAAGGACCAAGAACCCAAACAGTTTGAAGAAACTAGACAATGGATTAGAGAAGAGTATTATGATGAACGCTTGAAGCCTTGGTATTTCAGATTTTGGGCGCGAATCTGTGGAATAGCAATCAATGCTGTCGAACAAGAATATCCCGGCACAAATTATGTCCAGAAAATCAAAGAATTCGCTGTTCCTAAACGTTACGATAACATGATAGAGGCTGCAACGAATACTTTAGCAACTGGGGTGTTCAGCCATGGCGATTGTTGGACAAACAATTTCTTGTATAAATACGAAAATGGTATTCCAATTGATGCGAAAATAATAGATTTTCAATTGGCCAGATGCGCTAGTCCTGTACTGGACTTATCTTTCTTCATTTACGCTTGTACTTCGCAGGAATTAAGAGTGAATCATTACCAAGAACTCTTGAAACACTACCATGATATTTTGAAGCGTCAAATCAGGGATTTAGGAAGTGATCCTGATAAATTGTACTCTTGGGACATGTTTTTGGATGAAATTAAAAGATATTCGTTTTTTGGACTAGCGTTTAGTTTTGAATCGACGCCGTTTATTGTTTTAGCGCCGGAAGATTCCGTTCCTATGGATATGGAGGTAATTCATTTTATTTGTTTGCTAGACCTGCTTGTCGTTATGTCGTATATCCTTGAAGATATAACAGAACTATTAATTTAGTTTAAACGCACATATACCTACTGCTATTAATTCCAAGATTCCATTAATTCCGTTATTCCGATTCCATTAATATTAATTCCGTGCCAGTTCTTCAAAATTCAAAATTCTTCAGATGCTTTTGGAAGTTTAGTGGGGAAAAGTTTAAAAATAATTTGATGGTTGGTGAACAATGACTTTGTGGGAGTCATGTTAGAGCGCACACTACTGCGGACTCAATCGCACATAGCAGCGTCTCACTCATATTCCTACATCGCGGAGTGTAAATGTTTTTCGAGTTAAGCATAGATACAAATTATAAGTTGGTACACAGCAAGGGTGTACTAGCCAGTATATCTTTGCTGTTTCCACAGTGGTGACCCCTCGATAAGAACATACGCTTCTTTCTACTACATTTCTCGATCTACCCGCAACTTCTATTCCCCGCTTACCTCACCACACCATTCATTCAGCAGAGCATCTACAGGCATGCAATCACCGGCCTCATTGCTCACACTGAATTTGGTAATTGGTAATAGGTACCTCCTAGCTTTGATATCGTCGTATCGACTAGGAGGGGAGTACTGTGGGAGTCATGTTAGAGCGCACACTACTGCGGACTCAATCGCACATAGCAGCGTCTCACTCATATTCCTACATCGCGGAGTGTAAATGTTTTTCGAGTTAAGCATAGATACAAATTATAAGTTGGTACACAGCAGGGTGTACTGGCCAGTATATCTTTGCTGTTCCCACAACTTAAAGGCTTCAATAATTTAAGTCCTTAGTTGCCTTTTACAACACCCATGCGAAGTAATTAGTTTTTGCTAACTCTAATATTTAAAATAGTAATATTATTATTGTATATCTATTTCATATAAATTTATTTATATGTGTATATGTAATATACTATATATTTGTTTATTAATTTGCAGTGTAGTGCCGGCTTAGAATGTCGCTACCCCTTTCTACCCACGGGTGTCGTAAGAGGCGACTAAGGGTATTGGGGCTTTTTATTGGATTTTTGGGTGATGCGGTTGGAGACCTATAGCGTGAGGGGGGTGAAGATGTAATGAGTTATCTCACCGGTCGGCGAATATAAAATAATAAAGTAACTTACAGTTTGACAGGTTTATTTTTCACCGACACACACTATGAATTTTAGAAGGCACAATGAAGAAAGATTACACAGCTCAGACACAGACACAAATTAGGAAGACAGTCACATACAATAGCGAATAAAGAAGTAACAGTTAACGACATTAACAATATTCAACACTGATTAAGCTTAATTAGAAATAACACGAGAATAATACGAATGCTGTACGTATCGCGATAAGTGATTCACGACTGGTTAGGCACCGTTTCTCGAACCATCATCGCGGTAGCTCAAAACTACCCGCGAGAATAAAAGTTGTTAAAACTAGTGACGGGGTCACATCCCATCGAACCGCTTATCGATATGCAAATCGATTATCGACCGACTAGTATCGATCGCAATGTATATAATAAAAGTAAATATAAATACAACCAAATTAATATGATATATTAATTAAATTAAATGTATATTATAAATATTTATGTTTGTATGTTTAAGTATTATATATATAATATATTTATAATAATGATGTAGGTGTAGCCCACATCACCCCCTTCCAGAGACCATCATGGGCGATAATAATCTGGGAATTTGACTTGCCGCCCAGAACGTGTGACGTGATTTTTCGACATTTCTGGAATTGGTTGTGATTCGGTCTGGTCGTTAAGTATGAAGGCTGGTTTTACGCGATCTATCGATACTGTAATTTCCTTTCCGTTTCGAAGTATTTTAAATGTTTTATCGTCTCTCGCTAAAACTTTATATGGGCCTAAGTACGTTGGTTGTAATGCGCCACGTAATGCGTCTTCACGGAGGAAAACTTGATCACTGGTGGCTAATTCTTTATATATGAAAACTTTAGGCTTACAATGACGTGAAGCGGGGAAAGGTCGTAATTTTGATGTTATGTCCTTAAGGCGAACTGAAAAATCGGAAGTGTCAGTAGAACCAGCTTCAGCGGATTCGAAAAATTCGCCCGGTAAGCGCAGTGGTTCTCCATAAACTAGTTCTGCCGAAGAACTTTGGATATCCTCCTTAAAAGCAGTTCGGATTCCTAATAAAACCCATGGCAAGGACTCTGACCATTTACTGTTTCCATGACAAACAATTGCAGCTTTGAGTTGACGGTGAAATCTTTCGATCATACCATTGCACGCAGGATGGTAGGCCGTGGTGCGCTTATGTTGGAAGCCAGCTGTTTTTGCCAAAGCGGAAAACAAAGCGGATTCAAATTGGCGTCCCCGGTCGGTGGTGATGTCCGTTGGACAACCGAAACGAGAAATCCAACCTGAAATTAATGCTTTGGCAACGGTTTCAGCGGTTATATCACCTATCGGTATAGCTTCCGGCCATCGAGTAAATCGATCTACGGCTGTCAGACAATATCGATTTCCTTCTGAGACTGGCAAGGGACCTATCAAATCGATATGGATTTGTTTGAAACGAGTCCGAGGCAAGGGAAAAGAACCTAGAGGGGAGGAAACATGGCGAGTAACTTTAGCTTTTTGACAAGCTATGCAAGCTCGTGCCCACTCTCTACAGTTTTTCCTTATCTCGGGCCAAACAAACCGTTCTGCAACAAGTTTTGCAGACGCGTTAGGTCCGGGATGACTTAAAGAATGCAAGCTTTCAAAAACCTGCGTGCGGTGAAATTTGGGGACGTAAGGCCTAGTAGTCGGTGTACTGACGTCGCAGTACAGGGGAACACGACTACCAGGAACAGTCATTTTCTCAAGACGCAATGATGATGATCCTTCGATTAACAATTTGTCTAGCTCTGGATCGGATTCTTGAGTGCTAGCTAAAGTTTCTAGACTGACTGGAGCTCTTAGTTCTTCTATCCTCGACAAAGCATCAGCAACAATATTGTCTTTGCCAGAGATGTGCCGAATGTCAGTAGTGAACTGGGAAATAAAGTCCAGATGTCTATACTGCCTAGGCGAACAGTTTTTTTTCCTTTCATGGAATGCGAAACTAATCGGTTTATGGTCCGTATAGACAATAAAATGGCGGGCTTCAAGCATATGTCGGAAATACTTAATGCCTTCATATATGGCAAGAAGTTCCCTATCGTATGGCGAATACTTCACCTGCGATGGACTTAACTTTCGGGAAAAGAAAGCTAATGGTTGCCAGGAATTATTTTTAAGTTGTTGCAGGACTGCACCGATTGCCTTATCAGAAGCGTCTGTCACTAAAGCAAGTGGAACCGTACAGTCCGGGTGAGCTAGTAAAGCAGCATTAGCAAGGCTATCTTTACAGGCATTAAAAGCTTGAAGTGCTTCACCTTCAATAAAAACTGAGTGTGCTCCTTTCATCGAACCTGTTAACAAATTATTTAAAGGTGCTTGAATTTCAGCTGCCCCAGGGATAAATCTCCTGTAAAAATTTATCATGCCTAAAAACGCTCTAAGCTGACGTACAGTTTTAGGCACAGGAAACTCTTTTATGACCTCTACTTTAGAATCAAGCGGCTTGGAACCATTTTCATTTATAGAGTAACCTAAAAACGATATCTCAGATACGCCAAAAACACACTTTTCTGGATTTACAGACATACCGTACTCTTTCAACTTTGTGAAAATTTGACGTAGGTGCTCTTCGTGACTATGATGGTCACGTGAGAACACCAAGACGTCATCCAAATACGAATATGTAAAATCAAGGCCTCTAGTGATTTCATCCATCAACCGTTGAAAAGTTTGGGCTGCGTTTCGGAGTCCGAAGGTCATATAGGGGAATTCGAACAAGCCAAACGGTGTCGTGATGGCTGTTTTCGATATATCTTGCTCAAAAATGGGCACCTGGTTGTAGGCTTTCAGTAAATCAATTTAACTAAAAACTTTGCAACCAACAAGGCTATGTGAAAAGTCATTGATGTGTTTGATCGGATAACTATCGGGTATTGTACGGGCGTTAAGCATGCGGTAATCACCGCAAGGTCGCCAACCATTATCCTTTTTGGGAGTTAGATGGAGTGGGGAAGCCCACGGACTCTCCGAAGGACGGGCTGTACCATTAGCAAGCATGGCCTGGAACTCCTGTTGAGCAATTTTCAATTTGTCAGGCGCCTAACGACGAGGAGTGCAAGATACTGGCGGGCCTGGAGTTGTTCGTATGTGGTGCACTGTTTGGTGTGTAATATTGCGATGAATACCAGTTGGTCGAGTAATCTCGGGGAATTCGTCGAGAATTTTATGAAACCGAGTCTCACCAGTCATGATTTTTACAGATGCTATATTATTACACTTAACTAATTTAGCTATAGACGAAAGAGAAGTTGTGCTATCTATTAAACGTTTGTTGCGGCAATCAACAATCAAATAATAATGATTTAAGAAATCAACACCTATAATTGGCTTACTTACATCCGCAACAACAAAACGCCAACTAAATTCTCTACGTAAACCAAAATTTAAATTTAAATGTACATAACCATATGTAGAAATACTAGATCCATTTGCAGCACACAAGTTATAGTCAGTCTTAGCACGACGATCACGAAGCATGGACCGGGGGAAAACACAGAGGTCGCTTCCTGTATCGACCAGAAACTGCGTCTTCGAGGCTCGATCCGTCACAAATAGACGACCAGTAGAAGTTGAAGGGCAGTCTGCAGTCGCCACTATCGACCGCCCCTGGCGTTTCCCGCCTGGTAATCACACGGAGATATGCATTTGCTGGCCTTTTCTGCAAACTTGGTATGGTACCAGCAAATGGGGTATTTTCTGTAGTTCGAATTTGAGCGTTTCGATCTAAATGAAGAACGAGGACGCGCTGACCTATTCGATCTGTTGTTGCGAGCTTCTCGAATTGTCTCCGCAGCTCAGCCACTTCTTTGGTTAGCATTTCTATCGCCGAAACTTGACTTGCTTGACTAGCACTCGTAGATGCGACAACTGGTGAAGGAGTAGCAATGTCCTGTACACGATCGGCTAAGTCTGCCAGATCATCGATGGAAGATGTGGACGGTTGACCTGCTAACACCGTTTGAATCCCGTGTGAAAGTCGACTTATCCAAATCGTCTTCACAAAATCGTCTGGAACATTGATGCCAGCCAGGCTTTTAAGATGTCGTAAGAACTGTGATGGCTTACGATCGCCGAGCTCTTCGTGCATCAATAACTGCTTGATTTTCACCTCTCTGGATGCGGTCAATCTTTTAATCAATTCTGATTTAAGCTTCTGATATTTATCGGATGCTGGTGGATTAATAATAATATCCTTGACTTCCCTGGAAAATTGGTTATCCAGCTGGCTAATGACATAGTGAAATTTGGTTACATCGCTAGAAATTCCTGAAATTGCGAATTGTCCCTCGACCTGGGAAAACCATATTTCAGGCTCTTCGGGCCAAAAAGGTGGAAGTCGTGCACTAACTTTAAAAACATCGATATGTTTCATCGACTCGTTCCCATCACTAGTGCCTGCGCGGCTGGTCGGTAATGACGTCACCACGCCATGTGCATCTCTGAATTCTTCTTCCCTGTCCATCACGTCGGTGTCACCAATATAGCGTGAGGGGGGTGAAGATGTAATGAGTTATCTCACCGATCGGCGAATATAAAATAATAAAGTAACTTACAGTTTGACAGGTTTATTTTTCACCGACACACACTATGAATTTTAGAAGGCACAATGAAGAAAGATTACACAGCTCAGACACAGACACAAATTAGGAAGACAGTCACATACAATAGCGAATAAAGAAGTAACAGTTAACGACATTAACAATATTCAACACTGATTAAGCTTAATTAGAAATAACACGAGAATAATACGAATGCTGTACGTATCGCGATAAGTGATTCACGACTGGTTAGGCAACGTTTCTCGAACCATCATCGCGGTAGCTCAAAACTACCCGCGAGGATAAAAGTTGTTAAAACTAGTGACGGGGTCACATCCCATCGAACCGCTTATCGATATGCAAATCGATTATCGACCGACTAGTATCGATCGCAATGTATATAATAAAAGTAAATATAAATACAACCAAATTAATATGATATATTAATTAAATTAAATGTATATTATAAATATTTATGTTTGTATGTTTAAGTATTATATATATAATATATTTATAATAATGATGTAGGTGTAGCCCACAGACCCATCACCAAAAACCTTTATTTTTGCCATCTTTTCCCCACTCAACTTCCAAAAGTGGCTGAGGAATTTATAATTCCTTAGCTCTGGTTATCCCTTCTAGGGAAATATAGCCGTGAGTATATGTATGTATGTATGTTTTTTATTAATCGTCGCACTGCAAACTTTTTTTTTATGTAAATTTTAAGTTATACAATAAGAATGTTACTAATTCTGTTTTATATTTTAATGCTTAAGTGGTATCCTGTCATTGGCTAAGAAATGTTGTAGTTCTTTATAAAACATTGTTATTTCAGTTTTCTAAATGTGCTGTTGGATATCATAATAAAATAAAATAAAAAATAAAATAAGGCGACACACTAGTCTGAGCGTAACAGGAATTTTCTCATCTGATGTTCAAAGTAACAACTTCTAGCTTAGGCTATTAAAATTTATATAAATATTAATATAATCTTTGTTTTTTTAATGTTAAATTGTTTCTAACATTAAGTTAAAATATACTTCTACTTCTGATTCGGAAGGTGTATTGTTGTGAGAAGAACTTGTAAGAAACTCACACATCAACACACATCTTTTTAACATTCATTACAATTTTGGTGTTAGCCCTGACTCATCCTGCACAAGCCCTGAAGACTACATGCCATTTTGACATTTATGTCATCATTTGTATCAAAAGTATTCTTGTGATATGAGTCTATCGCCGCTTTGCGTTAATTTTCTTTCTTTTTAAGTACATCATACCGGTGACTATCCACTAAGGGCACATTTAAGGGATTTTGAGCGATGCGGTTGGAGACCCATCACCAACAACCTTTATTTTTACCATCTTTTCCCCACGTAACTTCCAAAAATGGCTGATGAATCTCTAATTCCTTTGCTCTGGCTTCCGCTTCAAGGGGCTTATAGCCGTGAGTATATGTATGTATGTAGATAATACTAGTGAGGATTGTAAAAAGTGGCCAAATGTTTCAATAGTCTCTGCTTACCCTGATAAAACTAGCTATAGATTAGAAACAAATAAGAAAATAAGTTTATTGGCTATCTCATAATTCAATTAAAGGTTTTAATGATGGGGAAAATGTAATGAGCCTTGATGACTTTATTTGATATTATGTATTGGTGTTAATTACCTTATTCTTATTTAACATAGATACATACATATACTCACGGCTATAAATCCCTAGAAGGGGTAGCCAGAGCTAAGGAGTTAGAAATTCTTCAGCCACTTTTGGAAAGTTGAGTGGGGAAAAGATGGCAAAATGAAGGTTATTGGTGATGGGTCTCCAATCGCATCGCCCAAAAATCCCTTAATAGCCCCAATACCGTTAGTCACCTCTTATGTACACCCACCGGAAGATGGAGTAGTGCTATTCTAAACCGAAACTACACAGCAGTACACAATCTTATTTAAATATACTAAAGATTCCAAAATCATATAGTTGACCAAAAAAATGTATCGGCATAATATGTTTATTTTTCAGGGCGAAGAAAAGCTAAACATTGAAGATTTTTGGCAGATTGGTAATTTCAAAACGAAGGAAGGTAGATTAAGAGAAGCTAATAATATAGTGCATTGTGTAGACAATGGATATATATAGCCAAGGAATAATATTATATTAACGTGATAGCTCAGTGGGTAGAACACCGGTTGACGTGCAAGCGACTAGTGTTCAAATCCCGGTTCGGGCCTACACCAATTTGTCTTTTCTAAAGACATAAGTGTGGTTTATTTATCATGGTTGTTAACGGTGAGGGAAAACATCGTGAGGAAACCCACATGGCTGAGTTGTACTTAGTCATGTGACAGTGTATTCGTACAAAACGGCGATAGGCCTGCCCCCTATCACGTGAGTACACTGTCCATGCAAAACGTGGGTACTCTGAACACCAGGTGACAAAGTCACGTGATGTTCAGAAGTATTAGTACCTCTGCGAACCCCCTCGGGGATATTCGGCGTGAACGTTTATGTTATGTTATGAATTTATTATTATTATTTATGTATTAAAACAAATCTTAAAAAATGTAAGAAATTGCCTTTTAAATGTTTTTATGTATAATAATAAAAGTGTAAGAGAAAACAAATAGAAGAAGTGAGAAAGGAAAAAATAATGAAGAATGTTTATATCAAGGCCTGTAATAAATGTAATATTTTGATGGCCATAATCATTCTTTAGATTTATACTGAGATTTTATAAGCTAATAAAAATATTTCTATTTCTAAGTAAGTTAGTGAAGTTATTGGAAAAAAAGTGTACCTGTTAAAATGATAATCAAACTATGACCTTTATTTGTATACATTTTTGATATTGGCATACAATAGCAATACCATATTTCTCTCATTTGCAGTTTAGAATAGAATAGAATAACTCTTTATTGTACATCAAACACAAATTTACAAAAGAAATTATCTTACAGTTTACAGTGAGGCACAATCGGCGGTCTTATCGCTAAAAGCGATCTCTTCGAGACAACCTTTGGAAGGTGAGATCGGTAAACTTGTTATCTGGGTAGATGCACAAAAAAAGCTTATTTTAAAACTAACTTATTTAATTGAAATAATAACATAAATATTAATTACACAAAATAATATAATATTACACACATATGAACACACATACATACATAACTACATACTTTTATATTTACAAATAATACAAATACCTAAATAAAATACACAAATACGTTTTAGAAATATAATTAATACATATAATTTAAAAAGCAACAGTATGCAGTTTACTGCGATATCTTTATCTTATTGAGTGACTGTTTGGAGATTATTTGCCTGGAAAGTGGTCAATAGTATCGTCATCAACCAAAATAAATAAATTAATTCCAAATACATACATACATATTCTCACGCTGTTAGTTCCCATTGGGGTAGGCAGAGACTATCGATCGCCACTTTGTACGATCCTGGCACATAATTATCCCAAATAATACTGGCTGAAAAATTATGTTATGTTATGCCCTTTTTTTACCTTTCTATAATCAGAGCTTAAATTCCAAAAAAAAAAATTACCCAGACCACTTAGCTTAACTAGAATTGGTGTTAAATCTCCTGCCACATTGCCCAACAATCACTCTGCAAGCCCCAAAAACCTTAATTCACCTAATAAATACTGATAATTAAGTCACTTATTATCATTTGAATGGAAATGGATTAGTGCTTAGCTTAGCTTAATATGAGTGTACCTGTAGGGTATTATAGTGTATAATTTAGCTTAAATTCGAATATTAATTATTAAGTTTACAATAAGTTAAGATTACACATATTTTCATAGATTACCATGCAATAAAAATAACAAAGATTTTGACAGCTGAATTATTATAAAATCATGAAATAATTTATACTTTTCTCAATTTTTTTTTATCTAGGTTTCAATGGCCTTAATTTCCTGTAAAATCGGAAAAATAATATTAACGCTATTCTTAGTTTTAATCAAATATAATTTCTGTATGTTATGAGTTTTTGTTGGTGGACCTAAAGGGTTGGCAGTGGTACTAATACTTCTGAATACCACGTGACATTGTCACCTGGTGCTCTTCTATGATAATATATTGCTAAGTTGTTATATCCATGTCCAAAAAGCGTTGGTGTAACGGTTAGAAAAAAAAGGCTCCGCTGTTACTCTGGGTGAACAGCGCAGTGCAATTGGCCTAGACCTCGCTTTTGTAACATCGCTTACCGGTTTATTTTCATGATATTATTTTTCAACGACGATCAATAGAACTGGAAAATACCAAAAGAATTAATATTTTTGTTTACAGAGCGCAAAGCATAGATCAAAGGTTTCTTATTTCTTATTTTCACTTAAGCAAAGAATCTCGTTCTATACATTCGCAGTTTGAACTAGGTACGACAATTTTTTTTTTTTTTTTTTAAATTACAATATTTTAGATAGGCATTCCATGGGCAAAGTTGTTTAGTTTGATGTCCTTTATCGATTTATAATATAAAAAAGGTATGTTATAAAAGCGAGGTCTAGGCCAATTACGAGGTTCCTACATTTTATTGAATATCTACCAGTCTGTCGGTTTGTATGTTCCTTATGGAAACAAAAACTACTCGACGGATTTTAACGAAACTTGGTACAATTATTCTTCAAACACCTGCGCAGGTTTTTGTATACTTTCCAGCAGAGTAGTAAAGGGGAATTTTGGGAAATTTTGGGAAAACGGGAGAAGTTACTCCATTTTTTAAGCTTCCGTCGCGTGTGCAGCCTTAATGGTTAAACTTACAAAGAAATCATGTACGACGGAAATATTCTTCATAAAATTATCTAAAAAAAATCCTCAACAGTATATGTCTATCTTTTATGGTTGACTCACAATAACACATGTAACTCCTGATATCTTAGCAGTTCGGAACATCCTGATTATATTTGTTTACTCTTACGTTTGTAAACCTCTCACTTATCCCTAATTTAAAAAAAGTAACATTATTACCTATTCAATCAAAAAAGAATCATAGAAATCGATAGACAAACACCGAAATTATACATAAAATAAGCCATCGCGCCCGTGATCGAAACCAAATCTTTACTAATTTACATATAACATACTAGATGGCGCCAGTAGTTGCATCCTTCATAACGTAATGACTATTTTTTAGATTGTTATAAATACTTCATGGCGTTTTATTCCAAAATTTGCTATTAAACGGAAATACTGAACCTTTCATTAAAGCGCATTCAAAATCACCAAACTACACTGTTAAGGGAGTGCTATAAATTTAATAAATTGAAAACATTACGCTGAATTTCACAATGCTTGAGCAGTGACTGAAGAAAGAAACCTCAGATATTTAAAAAAACAACGCTACCCGTGCGAAGCTGGGACGATCCACTAGTCATTGAATAAAAATGGAACAAGTCATGAAACTTTTTATCGAAAAATCCGTCCATACCTGACCTATCTTGTCCACACAAACATGACTAACATATAAATGGAAATCAGTGGATATCATCACTAACAATTAAGATTACTATCGGCTTAAAAGTGATATATATAAGGGGAACAGATATTTTTCACAATAGTATTGCTGAGGTATTCAAGTATTCACAATGCTGAAACTGGCAGTTCTGTTTGGGCTGTTAGCCATTACTTTGGCTGAAAAAGTGTCGATTGCTGACCAATTTCAAGATTTTGTAGTCAAAGAGACTAAGAATGAAGATCCAAGATTAGAAAATGCTTATCTGGATGTGGTAAGTTGGCCACAATTCATCATCATCAGCGAGTAGACGTCCACTGCTGGACAAAGATCTCCCCCAAAGATCTCCACAACGACCGGGCCTGTGCTGCCCTGATGAATTTGGCTTCCCGCGACAATTAATCACAAAAAAATAGAATCATGTTAGATTTTTGGGGAAGGAACTTGCTATAAGAATTCTACATAAGCACAAACATACACTCACGGTCATTAATCTCAAAAAGGGGTAGCTAGAGCTTCAAAATTTGCAATTTAGAATATAGATCTATAGAGCTAGTGTGGATGGTAATGTTAGTAGAGGTCGACCACGGAGAACACACTTGGACCAAATTGAGAGTGTGCTCAAAAAGGCTGGCGTCCGAAGTATGAAGAATAAAAGAGCATGTATGAAAAGATTGATGGATGTAAACGAAGCTAGAGAGGTTTGTCAGGATCGTGCGAAGTGGCGATCAATAGTCTCTGCCTACCCCAATGGGAACTAATGGCGTGAGTATATGTATGTATGTATGTATGTAAATTCCAGGTGCCCACAGTATCCACTCGCTCCTTTCCAGATTTAGTTTTTTAGCTGCCCATGAATATCTTTATTTACTTGACTTTTATTCAGGCCCTCGTTCTGATTTTCAAACAGTTGTATTTTGTGCTTAGTTCAAAGAGGGATAACTTGCAAATTCTATTTTTCACGGCCGATATTCTAGGTGCCTCTTTCACCATCCTGCTGAGGATCGGCGTGAAGGACTCTCTCGAATTTCCTTAGCTTGTTTGCATGTAGTCTAACAGCTGAGGAAGTAGCTTCTTGTTTAATATATAAGTGTAGTCGTGTCAGTTTTAGCATTATGTCAAGGGAGGCAGTGGGGGCTTTTCTCATGCATCCTGTAGCCGCTCTGCTTACCAATCTTTGAAAGGTTTCTAGTTTGCTTTGCACTGTGCCACCAGGCAACAGCGCCATATGGGAGTATTAGTCGTATTACAGCTGTATACAACCTCATGATGATTTTTGGGCTTAGATACTAACGGTTTCCTATCATGCTTCTGCATTGCCAGAATGATATACTAGCCTTCTTGAGTTTGATCTCAATGTGGCAGTCAAAGTCCAATTTGATGTCAAGGATTATTACCCTTTAAGATCCAGGTATTTTACGGTTGGTGTAAGCATCAGTTTCTTTTTAGGGTTCCGTACTACGCCTCCGTAGTCTGTCCGTCTGTATCTCATAAACTGTTATAGCTAGGAAGATTTTTTAAATAATGATATAATTATTTCCGTTGCCGCTATTACAAACAGATAATAAAAATAATAAAATATTAATGGGGGTCCCCTTTCAATAAACGCGTTAGTTGGTATTTTTTGCTGAATATTAAAAACTGTAACAAGTGGACGCTTCAAATTTTCTCCAGGTTGTGGTGATGGGTCTCCAACCAAACAACCACAGAAATATATTGAAATTCTAACCAAAAAAAATAAAATACTAACAATGCACATCTAGAGTAAGACTTTGAAAGAAAAGGGTGAAACGTGGTGATGAAAATTATTTCGTACGAGTAATAACAAAGTGAATGGTAGAAAGAAAACATATATTTGGAACAAAATATTATCAAATTGGAAATTGTTAAAGTAAAAACTACATACATATACTCTCGCCATTATTTCCCAATGGGGTAGGCAGAGACTATCGATCGCCACTTTGTAAGATCCTAGCGAAACCCTCTAACTTCGTTAACATCCAATAATCTTTTCATACAAATTGACAAAACTATCACTCCAAAAAGGGACCAACGCGTTGCAACGCAGCGTGTGTATGTGAGAATTGACCAGCTTAGTTGATGCATCTCCCATACGGTAGATTTCTAGAGAAGTAAAGTCCTTATATTTTTTGTCAGTCTAATGTCTAGTCAATCGGTGTCCGAAAAGGCCCGAATGGCTGTGCATGATTTATTTATTTTAATTATTTATTATAAAAACACAACATGTGATCGTGTGAGGAATGATGTGATTCGTGAAAGGTGTGGTGTAAAAGATGATATTGTAAGAAAGATAGAAAAAGGAATGTTGAGATGGTTTGGGCACATAGAGAGGATGGATGACAGTAAATTGGTGAAAGAGATATATAGAGCCAATGTGGAAGGTAATGTTAGTAGAGGACGACCTCGGAGGACACATTTGGATCAAATAGAAAATGTGCTCAAAAAGGCAGGTGTCCGCAGTATGAAGAATAAAAGAGCATGTATGAAAAGATTGATGGATGTAAACGAAGCCAGAGAGGTTTGCCAGGATCGTACAAAGTGGCGATCGATAGTCTCTGCCTACCCCAATGGGAACTAACGGCGTGAGAATATGTATGTATGTATGTAAAAACACAACAATGCTTAACAGCTATGGCCAACACGCAATTATTTTAAGTTAGTACACAAAATATATACCTACCAAATAGAATTTAACATTCACAATACTTATGTAAAAGTACGTGCAGTGTTAAAGTATGCAATAGAGCAGTAATTATTTTAAACTCAAAAATGAAACTCAACACGACCATGACCCACGTTTTGCTGGGACAATGTTTTCACGTAATAGGGGGCAGACCTATCGCGGTTTGGTAGAAATACACTGTTACATGACAAAGTACCACTTAGTCATGTGGTTGTCCTCACGATGTTTTCCTTCATCGTTAACAACTATGATAAATTCACCACACATATGACTTTCGAAAAGACAAAGTGTTGGCCTAACCGGGATTTGAGCTTACTCTTGTCTGTCAGTAATAATAACCAGGCATATTTGTTGTTAATAAATTATCGTAAATTTTTTGATCACGTTTTCTTGTGTAGATAGATTATTTATTACTAATAAATAAAGAATAAATAAGGGAAAGAAAAATTTCGACACAGGCGGGGATCGAACCCGCGACCTCGGGTAAACGCCCCGACGCTCTGCCAACTGAGCTACCGTGTCAATTGGCTGCCAGTGCGAAATTCTTCTATCCTTTATTTCTTTTACACGTTTAAGTAGTGTTTGCGTTTCCTACCTCCGAATTATTACTAATTCGAAAGGCCACTTGTCTACCTTTTCAGATAGAATGCAAATGTTGAAAACGCCTAACTATCACATAATTGAAATCTTTTTGTTCATGAAAACCTCATGTGGGGATTATTACTAATAAATAAAGAATAAATAAGGGAAAGAAAAATTTTCTTAGACTTTGAAAAATTAAATCTTTTAAATTAGTTCTTTAGAAAAAATACTTTTTATCGTCTTTTTAGTAAAATTTTGGCTTATGTCAACAATTAAAGTATAATTTTCATTTATAAAAATAATGTATAAAAAGATAGCCCGGTGATAGCCGAAGAAAAATTTTCTTTCCCTTATTTATTCTTTATTTATTAGTAATAATCCCCACATGAGGTTTTCATGAACAAAAAGATTTCAATTAGATTATTTATTAGTCACGTAGTAAGAAGCAAAAACAATTGACTTCAATTTGATGAATATTGCGTCACAAGCATTTGGGTTGTAATTTAATTGTAACGCTGATTAAGTCATGACTAATATTAATAGTTTATCTTTATAATCAAAATTACCACATTTAATCACACGCGATAGTTCCCATTGAGTAGACTGTAAGAGGCTATAGATCTCTACTTTGTACTATCCTGGTAAAACTTTGAAGTTTCGAATTGATCTTTTTATAAACATAACATAACATAAACGTTCACGCCGAATATCCCCGAAGGGGTTGGCAGAGGTACTAATACTTCTGAACATCACGTGACTTTGTCACATGGTGTTCAGAGTACCCACGTTTTGCATGGACAGTGTACCTCACGTGATAAGGTGCAGGCCTATCGCCGTCTTGTACGAATACACTGTCACATGACTAAGTACAACTCAGCCATGTGGGTTTCCTCACGATGTTTTCCCTCGCCGTTAACAACCATGATAAATTAACCACACATATGTCTTTAGAAAAGACAAATTGGTGTAGGCCCAACCAGGATTTGAACACTAGTCGTTTGCACGATAACCGAGTGTTCTATACCCACTGGGCTATCACCGGGCTATCTTCTTATACATTATTTTTATAAATGAAAATTATACTTTAATTGTTGACATAAGCCAAAATTTTACTAAAAAGACGATAAAAAGTATTTTTTCTAAAGAACTAATTTAAAAGATTTAATTTTTCAAAGTCTAATCATAACGGATATTATATATGAAAATTTTGGTAAAATTTTTAGAGGCGCCCCTTTTTTAAGGTTCTCATTTATCTATACCAAACAGAACAACAAACAACAAAAGTTGTTCATTATACCTGAATAAATATTTAACTAGCAAACATATGAATACACACACAACACACAATAATTTGGGGCTTTTTATTAGATTTTTGGGCGATGCGGTTGGAGACCAATCACCAAAAACCTTTATTTTACCACCTTTTCCCTACTCAACTTCCAAAAGTGGCTAAGGAATTTATAATTCCTTGGCTCTGGCTACCCCTTCTAGGGAATTATAGCCGTGAGTATGTATGTATGTATGTATATAATTACACATACTTTCAGCCCGAAATAATCCGCAAATACGGGTACCCAGCCGAGAGTCACTACGTGCCAACATCCGACGGGTACATACTGCAACTGCAACGAATTCCGCACGGTTTAGGACAGACCTACTCCCAGAATAGGGTCCCGGTTTTCGTGATGCATGGGATGATGGGGTCCGCTGCCGATTGGGTTATTGCTGGGCCTGAGAAAGCTCTTGGTAAGTCAAGATACTAGTATTTTTTTGTAACTTAGCATTTTGATTGCTTGACTAAGGAAAACATATTTACTTTCAATATAGACATTAAAATAAACTAAACATAACATATAACATAAACGTTCACCATCAACGCAGCGCCGCGCCATCTAGTGTCCAGAAAAGGTACCCACGCTTTGCTTAGACACTGTACTCACGTGATAGGGGGCAGGCTAGAATACACTATCACATGACTAAGTACAACTCAGCCCTGTGGGTTCCCTCACGATGTTTTCCCTCACCTTTAACAACCATGATAAATTAACCACACATATGACTTTAGAAAAGACAAATTGGTGTAGGCCCGACCGAGGATTGGAACTCACACCCTTCTGTTTTCAGGCGGGTTTTCTACCCACTGGACTATCTTGTCGTATTGTTCTGTTGACTGTTCATATCAATTATACTAAAATATAGTTAACTCAATAAAACGTTACCGCGGTAAATCCCAGAAGGCACCACTACTGACTTAGTAGGTAGATGGTAAGATGTACAAATATACTATATATACTTAATTTAGGCCTGCCCCCTATCACGTGAGTACACTGTCCATGCAAAACGTGGGTACTCTGAACACCAGGTGACAAAGTCACGTGATGTTCAGAAGTATTAGTACCTCTGCCAACCCTTCGGAGATATTCGGCGTGAACGTTTATGTTTATGTTATACTTAATTTAATAATTTTGCACATTCATGTTTTTTTTTGTCTACTGCATTTCGGAGGACCCACGTTTTGCTTAGGTGGTGCATTCACGTTATATAGAGCAGGCCAATCGCCACTTTGTATGAATTCTCTGTCACATAACTAAGTAAAAGAAAGTCATGAAAATTTCCTCACTAAATTTTTCTATCACGTGTATTTACTGTCCAAGAAAAACGAGGATAATCTGAAAACCAGGTAACAAACAAGTCACTTGGTTTATACATGTATTAGTACCTCACCTTTCGGGGATTCGAGGCGTAAACGTTAAGTGAAACACACACACACACACACACACACACACACACACACACACACACAGTACACTTTTTCTACTTCTAGCAACTTTAGTTTTTACCATTACTTCTGCTTTTTTAAATAAAGTATTTAATTTCTAATTAACATTCCAGCTTACGCCCTAGCCGACGCTGGATACGACGTATGGCTCGGCAACGCCAGAGGAACCTACTACTCCAGGAACCACGCCACCAAGGATCCTGATTCGGACATCACGTACTGGCAATTCACTTGGGACGAAATAGGCAACTTCGACTTGGCTTCGTCCGTCGACTTTGTCTTGTCCACCACTAGACATTCCAAGCTTCATTATGTTGGACATTCTCAAGGTTAGATATGTTTTAAGTAATGTATTTCATTCTGGTATAGTCCGTTTACAACAGCATTACGTCCTGACATGTCGATATCCAGGTTTTAATAATATTCTTCAATGGAAGTACAATCATCAGTTAGATTGATCTTCCGGACAAATTTTGGATAGGAAACTAGAGGATATAAAACTAAAGGCGTGAGCTTTAGTTTTCGTTGGAGTAGGCAGGAATATCGCACTGGCAAACCTTTCTAACTGCATTTAGCTCCATTAATATTTTCATACATACCCTTTTAGTTTACCTAATAGGCATGATGACAAATTTTGAGAAACTGTTCTATAATATTTGGAAATATATATTAATTGTAATAAACATAATATTTCTGCGGAAAATTTAGGTTTAGTACTTAAAAAATAATATTTGATTCATAAATTTAAAATTTGCACCAAAACGCGTCAAAGTGTCATGGCGTCGCTTGCTTACGTCACAATGGAGTACAAGGAACATTTGGTATATGTAAACATTACCTAATTCATAATTAATTTAGACATTTCACTAATTTTTACATTAAAACATGACTTCAAAAGCATATAGGTGGTGTTCCGTCCCTCTGGGTACTTATACGTCCATAAGAACTCATGAGAAGTTATATATTTTTGTTCCTTTCGATAAGAAATTAAGAAAGAAGTGGCTTTACACAGCTTTATTTTTGTGAAGATCACTTTGACGACAGTATTTCCTTTTTATTTTGTAGAATTTTGTTGCTAAATTCATTATAACTTTATAGGAATAAGTAAACATTGATACACAAACTGTGGGAGGAGGAACTTTCTCTTACTCACTGTTACTTACTGTTATCAAATCCTTAATGTATGAGCTATTAAAGAGGTATTTTATTTCATTTTCAGTTACCAAATTCTAAATATGTAAATATTGAATTGCAAAAAGAAATATTTAACATAAACATAACCTAATTATAATATTGAATGTTATACTGAAATATGTACAATAGCTATTTATTTTTATGGTTTTAATAAAATAAATAGGTTTTAATAAATTAACTGTATAATACACAATACTGACACGGAAGTTTTAACATTTCTAAATTCTGCTGAACAGAAATCTTTGTTTGATGCCAGAAACGTTCCTAGCATTATCAAGTCGATTCTTGGTAAATTTGCGCTGGAAGCGTTTGTAAATCCTTATGGATGTTATGGAAATAACTGAATTTAGCGCAATAAATTTACACAAAAGAAATTGAAGTTAATAACGGCGTATTTAATTAAAAAAGCGAACGAGTGTGTATTATCTTAAGTAATTCAAATGTAAACGAAGAGATAGAATTCTAACGTGACGTCATGCGCTCTGATTGGCGTTCAACATTTCATGGCGGATTGCCGTATTAAGCGATTTTATTTTATCGATTATAATATTCATCTTGCTTTTAATCATGAAAAGAATCAGAGTCTTAGAATAGGGAATTTAGTAATAATATACACACAAATTATTTCAATGAAATTTACTTGTTGTCATCATGCCTATTCGGACGCCTACCTTTTTGAGCACATACATACATACATATACTCACGGCTATATTGCCCTAAAAGGGGTAGCCAGAGCTAAGGAATTATAAATTCCTCAGCCACTTTTGGAAGTTGAGTGGGTAAAAGATGGTAAAAAGAAAGGTTTTTGGTGATGGGTCTCTAACCGCCCAAAAATCCAATAAAAAGCCCGAATAGCCTAAATCGCCTCTAACGACACCCATGGGTAGAAAGGGGTAGCGACATTCTAAGCCGGGCAACTTTATGAGCACATATGATCAAAATTATTCCTCCGTGGTCATCCTCTACTGACATAACCAAAATAAGCTCTGTAAAAATAACCTTTCACCTAATTTCTTCCATACATCCTTTGGATGGTAAGATAAGGTAATCACACAATATCATGCTAAGTAGACATACAGTATACATATGCCATGTAGTGCCTGCTTAGAATGTCGCTACCCCTTTCTACCCACGGGTATCGTAAGAGGCGACTAAGGGTATTGGGGCTTTTTAGTGGATTTTTGGCCGATGCGGTTGGAGACTCAGCACCAAAAACCTTTATTTTACGTTCTTTTCCCCACTCAACTTCCAAAAGTGGCTGAGGAATTTATAATTCCTTAGCTCTGGCTACCCCTTCTAGGGAATTATAGCCGTGAGTATATGTATGTATGTATGTAGACATACAAATTGTAAGTTGGTACATAATTTATTGTTCTGGCTGGTTCCCACAAACTTGTATATTTCTCGCAGGTTGCACTACCTTCCTCGTTCTCACCTCACTGAGACCAGAATACAATGAGAAGATCATCAGTTTCCAGGCCATGGCTCCTGCGGCCTACAACAGTAACAGCAACCGGCCGGCCTTGGAAGCCGTGGCGCCGTATCTTAGTATTGTTGAGGTGAGTACAAATATGGTTTATATATCTTTAGATGCCGTGTAGTACCGGCTTGTGTCACTACCCCTTTCTACCCACGGGTGTCGTAATAGGCGACTAAGGGCCAGTTTTTTGATCCGTGGTTAACTCAACAATTTGTTAAATATCGTAACTATTAGTTAAATATCAGCCAAATGCATTTTTTGACCCGTGGTTAGAGTAACTAATGGTCAAATATCGAACCAAAATGGATTTACGATTTAACTACTGGTTAGTCATTTAACTATAGTCAATGTAACAAATGGTTATATTTTTAACTCCGGATCAAAAAACTGGCCCTAAGGGTATGAGGCTTTATTTAGTGATTTTTGGGCAATGTGACCCATTACCAACGATACTTTATTTCTAGTGGCTTATTGGAGTTATTAGCTCTGAAGGTCTGGCTGCCCCTTTTTGGGAATTATGACCGTGAGTATATATATGTATCTTTAGATTCCGATTGGTTTGTGGTTTCTGCTCACTCTTGATTCACTTATTAAATTCGTATTACTTAACCAAGTTAAGACGCAGTCCGCATACCCACATTTGGCTAGCGTAGTAAAGTAAACTATGTCAAAATCACCCTATAGAGTAGGCTCGTTGGGAGGATGGTTGTGAGGGTACAGACAAATCAATATTGCATTTAATTCATTTTCCTTCCAAACTAATGTACAAAGAATAAAAATTAAGAATTATCTTTGTTTTTTTTTCTTATTGGACAATTTTTTTTTACCTGAAATAACTTCCAAGCTGACTTAGTGCTAGTAGTAAAATTACTGCTCTTTACTAAATGAATATGGATTTGTATTCTGTACAAATACCTAAACAGCATTTTTTTCCATCAGTTTCAATTAATCTCAAATTAAATAAAGTTTGCACCAGGACACAGCAATTCCACACACGTGATTGCTGATGTATTAAACTTCGGATATAAAAACAATATTTTGCTACAACGCTTACCACCCGAAAAAATCCCGAATAGTCTATTGATATTAAATAACATACATTTACTCACGGCTATATTTCCCTAGAAGGGGTAACCAGAGCTAAGGAATTATAAATTCCTCAGCCACTTTTGGAAGTTGCATAGGGAAAAGATGGTAAAATAAAGGTTGTTGGTGATGGGTCTCCAACCGCATCGCCCAAAAATCCCTTAAAAAGCCCCAATACCGTTAGTCACCTCTTACGTACACCCACCGGAAGAAATGGGGTAGTGCTATTCTAAGCCGACACTACACAGCTTTATATTAAATAAATAAACAAATATATACAGACATATGACACAGATCAAGTTAGCCCCAAAGTAAGTACACTTAAATGACTTGTGGTATGGGATACCAACTCAACGATATATTTAATATTATATAATACACATATAAATAACATCCAAAACTAAGAAACACCATTTATATTCATCACACAAATGTTGCCCTTAGCGGGATTCGAACCCGCGACATCCGGCCACTAGACCACTCGGCCACGGACGTCGTCAATACTAAATACTAAATTTTATTTGGACTCATTTGCCGTGTAGTGCCGGCTTAGAATGTTGCTACCCCTTTCTACCCACGGGTGCCGTCAGAGGCGACTAAGGGTATTGGGGCTTTTTGTTGGATTTTTGGGCGATGCGGTTGGAGACCCATCACCAAAAACCTTTATTTTTAGCATCTTTTCCCCTCTCAACTTCTAAAAGTCGCTGAGGAATTTATAATTCCTTAGTTCTGGCTACCCCTTCTAGGGAAATATAGCCGTGAGTATATGTATGTATGTATTAATGAGGAATTTGCGGTGACATATATTATTTCTCGTTGGTGATACTCGTAAAACATACCAGTATTAATTATCTGTCATTCCCAGGGTCTCCTAGCCGACAGAGGCATCGCGGAGATTTTCCCGCGCATGGATTTCATCAGAGACCTCGCGATGCAGTACTGTAAGGACGGGGAGCCCACGCAGGTCCTGTGCTCGATTGCGTTCTTCGCGTTCGGAGGGTTTGGGGAGGATAACCATGATGCTGTGAGTTGATATGGAGTTTTATGTAGGGTTGGGTTGGAATGGAAATTATCTATTTCTAAATAAGATTGCTTAAAAAAAGAAATGTTGGTGTAGGTGCGACTGAGAATCTGAAGTCATGTCTACTGAATTAGGTGTGGTAGTCTTTCCACGGAAGCAGTTAAGATGAGCAATGTGACGAATAACAAGAAATTGCTAAATTAAATGTACCATCCATTATCACCACTTCACCATTACCATCTTTTCCCCACTTAACTTACAAAAGTGGCTGAAGATTTTCTAATTGCTTAGCTCTGGCTACCCCTTCTAGGGATTTATAGTATATGTATGTATGTATTCAATGTACATTAAATCAGAATATAAATAATAAAAGTTCATAATAATCATGATAAGCGGGGATACCTTAACGCCTTCTGCAGACAAGCACGAGCCGTGTTTAAACTAGTTATCGCGTGGGATAAAGCAGCCATCTCTTACGCACTTACTTAGTATCTTATACTGCCATCTCATTCTAACCGTTATCGTGTCGATAAAATAGTGCTCGTGCTTGCCCTGCAGGTCTCAAAAGTAGGGCAGGCATACATGTTCTTTGAAATCTTTAGATGATCTTCCAAATTACGAATAATTTGAAGTAAATTCCAAAACACAGTGGCAGAACTATAAAGGGCTCTAGTTTCGGTTGTTCGAAAATTTGATTCTTTTTGAGATGAAGTTCGATTAGCCTTTTTTACTAACGTTTATTTCCGAACCTAATTCATTTTGATTTTGTACCTATAGTTTTTGCTTTTGCCGTGTAGTGTCGGCTTAGAATAACACTACCCCATTTCTACCCGTGGGTATCGTAAGAGGCGACTAAGGGTATAGGGGCTTTTTAAATGATTTTCGGGCGATGTGGTTGGAGACCGTCACCGAAAACATTTATTATTACCATCTTTTCCCAAATCAACTTCCAAAAAAGGCTGAGGGATTTCTAATTTCTCAGCTCTGGCTACCCCTTTTTAGGGATTTATAGCCGCGAGTATATGTATGTATGTATGTATGTTTAGAAAGAAAGAAGAAAGAAGAAATTAATGAAAAATGAATAGTTTTTTGCATGCCGAGCTTCGTTGACGTAGTGTAGTTAAGATTTCAGTCGAAACCATTTCTGCCATCGACCTTCCTTAATTACAAAGTTTTATTGAAATACATAAGCAAGAAATTAAAAAGATAATGAAGAATGGATTAATAAATAAATTATGTTTAATGTACTTTCCAGAGCTTGATTCCAGTAATTCTCGGCCACACCCCCGCCGGTGCATCATTCCGTCAAATTGCTCATTTCAGCCAAGTCATTGCTACGGTAAGTTTATACTAATATTGAAAAATAGGTAAAGTTAGTAACTTGGCATATGTGGGAGCTTATTATTGGCCTAATATTGTCTATTTGATAATCTCATATTGTAAATTTTGCTGTAAGCCACCCAAAGATTATAAAATATAATAAAATGAAACTTTAATTTTGAATTAGTCAGTCAACTAGTAAGATAAAATTATTTATCATCATAGGCACGTTTTAGGGAACTTTTTACCCAACCCATCCCATCAACTTCCAAATGTTGCTGAGGAGGTTCTAGCTCTGAAGCTCTGTCTACCCCCTTCTGGGATTTACGGCCGTGAGTATATTTACCGATCTCACCTTCCAAAGTTTGTCTGGAAGAGATCGCTTTTAGCGATAAGACAGCCAATTGACCTCACTGTAAACTGTTTGTTTTTTTTCATAAATTTGTGTTTGATGTGCAATAAATACTTATTCTATACTATTCTATTCTGCTGTGTAGTGTCGGCTTAGAATAGCACTACCCCATTTCTTCCGGTGGGTGTCCGTAAGAGGCGACTAACGGTATTGATGCTTTTAAGGGATTTTTCACAGGGATCACCAGCAACCTTTATTTTACCATCATTTCCCCACTTAACTTTCCAAAAGTGGCTAAGGAATTTTTTATTCTTTAGCTCTGGCTACCCCTTTTAGGGATTTATAGCCGTGAGCATATGTATGTATTATATATTTACGAGTATGTATATACAAGTTAAATAATGTAATCTAATGAACTTCCAATTTATAACAGGGTGAATTCAAACGCTACGACTACGGTTTCCTAACAAATCTGGCTGTATACGGCAGCCTATCTGCCCCAGCGTACGACCTGACCAAAGTCACTACTCCCACCTACATCTGGTACGGACCCAGCGACAAGGCAGTAGTACGTGAAGATCTGGAGAGACTTGACAAAGAACTACCGAATTCGGTAGGACTAATTAAGGTTCTTCATCACGAGTTCAATCATATAGACTTCTTGTATTCTAAGCTGGCAAGGGAACTCATTTATGATAGAATCATTTCGACGATTGTTAGGATTGATAATAGTAAATAAAGTTAGTACTGACTGATGTGTTTTTTTTATTATACATACATACATATATATATACTCACGGCTATATTTCCCTAGAAGGGGTAGCCAGAGCTAAGGAATTATAAATTCCTCAGCCACTTTTGGAAAGTTGAGTGGGGAAAAGATGGTAAAATAAAGGTTGTTGGTAATGGGTCTCCAACCGCATCGCCCAAAAATCCAATAAAAAGCCCCAATACCCTTAGTCGCCTCTTACGACACCCGTAGATAGAAAGGGGTAGTGACATTCTAAGCCGGCACTACACGGCAATAATCCTAATAATCCTTAAGTAAGATCTCGCAGCTTTTGATGAGTCAGTGCCTTTCTACCGATGAAAGGCCCAAAACATACTATATAATACCCAGAGCTCAGAAATTAGCAATAGTAGTAGGTTTCTAGCCACAAAGCCTTAATACTCATTCGTTTCGTGTACAATCAAAGGGCATGTACAAAAGATTGGTGGTTTAAACAAGACTTGGGTGGTTTGCCAGGACCGTAAAAAATTGAGAGTCCCTGCGAACCCCAATGCGAACTAATGGTCTGAGTCTTCATATGTATGTATTTTGTATAATCTTATCTCTGACCAACCTCAAGTTGGTGCTGATGGCATGAATCTATATATGTATGTAAGTTTTGTATAATGTTGCCGTGTAGTGTTGCTTAGAATAGCACTACCCCGTTTCTATCGATGGGTGTACGTAAGAGGCGACTAACGGTATTGGGGCTTTTAAGGGATTTTTGGGCGATGCGGCTGGAGACCCATCACCAACAACCTTTACTTTACCATCCTTTCCCCACTCAATTTTCCAAATGTAGCTGAGGAATTTCTAATTCCTTAGCTCTGGCTACCCCTTCTAGGGATTTATAGCCGTGAGTATATGTATGTATGTATGTTTTGTATAATCTTATCTCTGACCAACCTCAAGCGGAACCATATCCGTGCTTATAGTATGATTGAACTTGCAGTTTTTATTATACTGCATTATTTCAACTAATTTAACTGTTTCATTTTCACATACTTTCATAACGAATGAAGTATGCAGTACAGTTTGCAAAATAAGGCGAAAGAAAATATTTATTATTTAAAACAGTTAATTCTGAGTATTTTATTATATAGTCAAGCTTAATTTCTATAAGTCTAAACAGTTACACAGTCAGAATAACTCAGTACTGCTGTATAGTGTCGGCTTAGAATAGCACTACCCCATTTCTTCCGGTGGGTGTAAGTAAGATTTTTGGGCGATGCGGTTGGAGACACCAACAACCTTTATTTTACCATCTTTTCCCTACACAACTTTTCGAAAATGGCCGAGTAATTTTATTATTCCTCAGCTCTGGCTACTCCTTTTAGGGATTATAGACGTGAGTATATACAATTGTCTATATCGTATATATATATTCGTCACGATAGCTCAGGTGATAACTTTGATAGCTAAATTAGAAGAACACCGATTTTAATTCAGGAAACGTGAGTTTAGGTCCTGTGCTTACCCCAATTTGTTTTTTCTAAAGTTACATGTGCGTTCTATTTATCAAAATTGTTAACGGTGAGGGAAGTTATCGTAAGGAAACCCAGATGGCTGCGTTCTACTTAGTATTGAGGTTTAACAACTGAAGAAGGACAGATACCTGTAGAAAAGGGTTTGTGCTGTTCTTAGCTGACACTACATAGCCAATCAAATTTTTTAAATATATTACATAACATAAACGTTCACACCGAATATCCCCGAAGGGGTTGGCAGAGGTAGTAATACTTCTGTCCATCACGTGACTTTGTCAGCCGGTGTTCGGAGTACCCACGTTTTGCATGGACAGTGTACTCACGTGATAGGGGGCCGGCCTATCGCCGTTTTGTACGAACACACTGTCACATGACTAAGTACAACTCAGCCATGTGGGTTTCCTCACGATGTTTTCCCTCACCGTTAACAACCATGATAAATTAACCACACATATGTCACATTGAACACTAGTCGTTTGCACGATAACCGAGTGTTCTACCCACTCGGCTATCACGGCTGCTTTTAAATATATTATATAGTCTTAATCTTTTCACGAGTACGACTAAATAACTTTTATAGTTACATACATACATTCTTATACTCACACATATACTACATATACTGACAATTCCTTTAAAGCCCCAAAACCGTTAGTCGCCTCTTACGTACACCCACCGGAAGAAATGGGGTAGTGCTATTCTAAGCCGACACTACACAGCTATATATGTATGTATGATAAGAAAAAGTGTAAATAGAACGAATTAACTTTTCTGTTGACCGTACAAGTAGTTAGTAGTTGTTGTTGAACAATATGAAATTAACAAATGTTTTGTTGCCCTACTCGAGTTCGCTCACGTGATTCATTATATTACTCTCAAATTACACTAAATTAACGCGCCGAAAATGCATGTTTAGATTGTTTAATGCCGTTGTGACCTAGAATGCGAAAACCTACACACGTTATGGCTTACTTATTTTGTATAATAAGCAAAAGCATAAACGTTCACGCCGAATATCCCCGAAGGGGTTGGCAGAGGTACTAATACTTCTGAAAATCACGTGACTTTGTCACCTGTTGTTCAGAGTACCCACGTTTTGCATGGACAGTGTACTCACGTGATAGGGGGCAGGCCTATCGCCGTTTTGTACGAATACAATGTCACATGACTAAGTACAACTCAGCCATGTGGGTTTCCTAACGATATTTTATCTCACCGTTAACAACCATGATAAATTAACCACACATATGTCTTTAGAAAAGACAAATTGGTGTAGGCCCTTATTTTGTGTTTTTTTACTTTGACGGACATGACATAGTGACTTTTAACCTGAATAATGCTAAATTATATAAGCAGCCAGGAGGCCTAGCAAAAGTGCTATTTGATCGTCACAGTATAAGATACTAAGTAAGTGCGAAAGATATAGCTATTTTATACCACGCTATGTCTAATTTAAATCTTCTTTTTTTGTTAATGAAAACCTCATGTGGGGATTATTACTAATAAATAAAGAATAAAAAAAGGAAAGAAAAATTTCGACACAGGCGGGAATCGAACCCGCGACCTCCGGTATACGCCCCGTTGCTCTGCCAATTGAGCCACCGTGTCCATGGCAGCTAGCGCGAAATTCTTCTATCTTTTATTTCTTTTACACGTTTAACACGGTGACTCGGTGGCTCGATTGTAGTGTTGCCCAAATTCAGTCTTGGTCTTGCAGTCTTGGTCTTGTTCTTGCGTTTTTGCAAGACCAAGACCAAGAACAAGACCGCGTATTTTTAGCAAGACCAAGACCAAGACTGACCGTGCAAGACTTGAGCAAGAACAAGACATAGCCTGCAAGACTCTTGTGTCTTGCAGCTAGGACTTAGCGCTATTTCACTGAGTAGTTAGGTGTAACAGTTCGGTGGATAGGTAGGTACGCTTAAGAATTTTATGAGACGCAAAAAACTGTATCAAAGAATATGAAAAACTGGACCTATGCGCATTACGACTAATACCATAAACATAGCGAATAAAAATATTATTAAAATCAAACTGAGTGCATGCATAGTTAGGTTTTAACCATCGGCACTTTGATAATGCGGCATCAAAGGTTTTGCATTTACTTCTCAAAGAAATTTGCCGCTTTTCGGAAGTACATGGTCATGATACACGCGCCGGCGGCTTCTTTTGAAATCTAAAACAATCGTTGCCGCCACGCCGAAATCATAACATTTGACACTATTTGATTGCCGCCATAGGGCGTAGCGTAGGTATATACTCATGCAAAATAATTTCGATTTTTTTTACACGCTTTATATTATTGTTTGATTTGCGGCGGCATCCTTATCATAGAGCCGGCACGTGGCGAGGCGGCGCGGTAGAAAGCAAGGAAACGTACTATAAATAAAGGAATTATTTTAATTACAGTTACTTCCATGGAAAACGACATATAGGTCAGTTGATTTTTCGAATTTCTTATCAAATCTTCAGTTATTTATTAATCTGCTTGATCTTTACTATGGCTATATTTATTCAAGCTCACAATGTTCCAATTCTAATACGTTTTTCTAGGATTTAAAGTAAACTTTAATAAATAGTAATAGACTAATAGGTAATTGCAAGACTTGCAAGACTCTTGCTGCAAGACCAAGACCAAGACTGGGAGCGCAAGACCAAGACCAAGACCAAGACCAGGTGTATTGGCGCAAGACCAAGACCAAGACTGGCTAAGTCTCGTCTTGTTCTTGCGTTTGGGCAACACTACTCAATTGTCAGAGCATCGGGGCGTAAACCTGAGATCGCGGGTTCGCAAAAGAGCATGTATGGAAAGGTTTATGAATGTAAACAAACCTAGGGAGGTTTGCCAGGGTCTTACAAAGAGGTGATCGATAGTCTCTACCTCCACAATGGAAACTAATGACATGAGTTTTTACGCATTTGGTCACCTAAAAGCACTAAAAGCACAAAGACAACTGCGGCTGTCCCAAAAAGAAAAGCAGTATGGCACAGTAACCATTTTTTTCAGGAGAGCGAAAAAACATATTTTTGGTGAGCCACACAAAATTTAACAATAATCGACCAATATAAGTATTGGGTGTCACGGATACTATGATTGCGCATTTATTTGTATTTAAAAGAAGTAGATTAACTGATTCGTGCATGTTTTACGGCACTAAATAACTTAAAATTTGTTTTCATGATTTATTTAAATCTGGATTACCATATAAAAACACAGCAACGTACCTTGTTCTATTGTAATTTATGGTTATTTACTATAGCAGAGAATAAATAACCACTACAACATACATACATATACTCACGGCTATAAATCCCTAGAAGGGGTAGCCAGAGCTAAGGAATCAGAAATTCCTTAGCCACTTTTGGAAGTTGTGTGGGGAAAAGATGGTGAAATAAAGGTTGTTGGTGATGGGTCTCCAACCACATCGCCCACCACTACAAAACACGGTAAATACCAAAATAATTGGAACTAAACTTTTTTAAATTGCGGTACGGTCAGCAACATAGTCACTTCACCCCATACCTTTGTATGCTAGAACTAACTGAAAATTTTTCAAAGGGTCTCCATTGAGTCGTGGTCACCTCTTCTTTTTTGGCCAATCAAATTAAGCACCGGGTTTCCACAATCTTGATTTTCTATTGACATTGCTACACAATATTTTGAAGTCTTAGAAATCAGAAAATGATTGCTTTCTTGTAATTTTTGTTCAATATTACCGTAAACGGAATCATCACTCATATGAGTGTGACCGTTTGTTAGATAGCAGCAATATGCAGCAATCAAAATTATTCTACTCCGCTCCATTCTCTTTAAAAACAGTAAATTACGCTTGCAAAAATAATTACATCCAGTAAAAACGTGCTCTAGCGCCGATGCGACGAACGGCGACAAGTAGCTACCGCATCCCCCGATGTACCAGTAGCCACCTCCAACGAATACCGTGCGGAATCCGTTTCGCGCCAAATATAAATTTCATGAAATTTAGGTTTAAATGTTGACGGGCATGTGCTTTACAGTTAAATTTGTGGGCATCATCATCGTTTTTCAAGCATAATCCCCATATAGGAAACCCAGCAAGTCTCATTCACAATTAATAAAAAACAGTAAGACTCGCGACTTACTCTGTTTAATTTTGGTAACTGTTCCTTGCTGCGTTTAGTTTTTGGGGATCGCTTTTTCACAAGTGGACTTGCTGTGTTTTTATTTTTTTTATCTCGAAACCTAGAGCCTCTTTTGATGAACGGGTCTTTGCATCTTGTAGGGACTTGCTTTATTTGTAGAGTGATGTTGATACCTAGATTTCGAGCACCATGTGCCATACTGCTTTTCTTTTTGGGACAGCCGTTACTGGACAGTACCAGTTAATGATTAACGTCAATTCTGTCACCACTTTGTGTGCATTTAATATCGGTATTAGATACATTTATTGACAAACTTGATAAAATATGGTCTACTTATTATTTATTGTAAAGTTCAGAACAGTTTTTGTTTATGAACCGTTATAGTAAAATTGTACGCTTTTCCTGAATAAACTATTTGTATTGAAGTTTACGCCCAATGTAGGGCATACTCAGCCTTAGATCCATGTTATCCATGCATTTTACATTTGTGAGAGGCCGTAATTTTGGCTTTTCTGTCTTGAAAAATCACCTTCCTTAAATTAACTTAATATAGTTATAATATAACTTACTTTACTTTTACTGTTTTTAACTTTTTACTTTTACTGCCTCCGTGGTCTCGCGGATAAACGCTTGGTTTCAAGTACGGAGGTCTTGGGTTCGATCCCGGGGGGTGGTAACCTTAAAAATTCAATTTGTAAGATTTAACCCAGTCTGGAAGGATATTGCAGACATGAATCACCTGATTATCTGAAAATTAAGATGATTCCGTGCTTCGGAGGGCACGTTAAGCCGTCGGTTCCGGCTAATATTACGGTAGTAGTAGTGAGTGTGCCAACCCGCAATTGGCCAGCGTGGTGGTGGACTATGGCCAAATCGGCTTATATAGGGTAGGCTCGAGCCCCTTGGTGGGGACATTATATGGGCTGTGAGGAGTAAAATGACTTTAATTCTAGCAAAGCAAAAATTAAACGCAAAGTGTCTAATGTTGCCAATAAAGATTTTTACCCTTAAGTTAATTTTTTTTTTTTTGTTTACCGGTGGGGAAATCCTCATGGATCCCCCGGACGGACTCGTACCAACTAAAACCCCACCCCGGCCCTGCGGCCTATGCGGCGTCACCTTAGCTGTTTTTGCCGGGCGGCTGAAGGCCGCCCTGGCGGTGAAAAGGAGTGTACCTAAGATAAGTCGAATAGGGTGAGTATAAAATAAAATAGACTCTAGTTGAGTCTGGGGTGACTCTAAAGTCAGTGTTGAGTTCTGCGACCTCGCCGGCGGGGTCGGTGTCGGGAGTGGTAATAGTTGTTGGTGTGACCGCGAGCGCCGGTGGCCCCTGAGGCCTCGAGCTCGCGGGTGATGTCGTCGTCGGGATCCGAGAGCACGCTACGTGGGCGTCGAATCCTGGCGTCCGGGGAAATCGTATAGTCGAGCGAGGCTCGGAGTAAGGGGTTGGGGTGATCGGGGATCTTATCAAAGTATCTACGTGAGATTTGTTTGAAGTGATCCCTGATTGTATTGAGTTCTAAGTCTCTGTGGAGATCATAGTTCCTAACATACCAAGGCGCCCCTACCGCCTTGCGCATGAACCTATTCTGTATCACCTGGAGGCGGTCTATCAAGCCCTCTCTGGCGTGTGCGAACGCAACACTACCGTACGAGAGGACCGAACATATACATGTTTTGTATAGTGTAACTTTGTGACGCAGTGGTAACTTACTGCGAGCACAAAGCATCGTGCTCGCAGTAAGTTACCACTGCGTCACAAAGTTACCCAGTTATTCTATTAAATAAAAGGAAAAATGGCTTGATCTAACATGGTGTTATTTGTATCAATTATGACACTTGCATGCACTCAATTCACAATTAAGGTAAGTAAGGTAAGATTTTCACCATCAGACAAAAGACGACCAATATTTTAAATAGATCTTCCTAAAGATCGCTTATTTTTATAGAAAGCAGTGAATGTTAACTTGGATCTTAAAACATTTTTTAATGTAAAAATAGAAATAAAATAACCTGTTATTACTTTAGTAAAAAAGGATACAGTAGTGGCACCTTAACAAACCAAATCATAATTCTACATGAATATCTAGAAAAACATCAATAGTCACACCTGAAAACCAATAACAGGATAAAAAAGCTGTTTTTGAGAACAATCACTGAACTTTTGAGCAAGATACATTTTTACTGTAATGTCGGGTAATATGTGTACTATATCCTGGTCTTCCTAACACGTCAATCTGTCAAATATAGCTGCTTTTGACGTTTGTTGAATATACACTGCTAAATTTAAAAGCGAAACTATCTACGAAACTAAAACACTTTGTTTATATTTTTATCATAGTCGGGTAGCTTACTGTTGTTATTTATTTTTATTTTCAAATTCAAAACAAATCAAATCAACTTATCCTTTGTATATTTCATGCAGTTTAAAGTTCTTGACTCTTGTCTATACTTCTATTGAGTTTGTGTTAAGATCAACTTTATTGAATTGAAACATTTGAAACTGTAAGTTAATTTATGAATAATCTTTAAAATAACGTTGCAACTAACTCCATAAGTCTGAAACAATATTAAGAGAAAAACAGAAATATAAAAAGCTTTTCGAACGGTGGTGTGCGCTCTCAAATGATTAAATGAAACCCTGCATTTAATTATATTTTGTATAGCAAAAAAAGACCATAAATATAGCAATAATTCAATGTTTATCCTGCAATGTCTGAAAATCTTTAATTAATTATTTTTTTATTGAAACAATGTTCACAAGTTCTTTAGTGTATTTGGTAAAATAGTTACATGAGCATTAGACAAAAAAAATATATATCCTTGTATTCCTTCCTTGCATTGTATTTTTGTATTAAAGTTATTATGCTTCATTGATCTGCCTTCTGACATGCCTAAAACTATCACACCTCAGTGCCTGGTATGACTACAGAACGTACCAGTCACAATAACTTTCAGTGCAATCATATCACAACTCAACTTACTATGTCAGTTACCCCACCTCTTCTTAATACGTTTAGATATCATTATTTTTGTGTGCTTAAGATCCAACAGTTTAATAAAACACTCACTTGAATTTTCAGAGGAATGGGTGAATTTTCATCGCTCACTCATGTGTCACCAGGTCTAACTCAACAGAAATTGGATGAGGCATTAACAGAATGGTTTAAGGAGGATGTGCATTTTACCTATTGGCAGGTAGATTTATCATGGATTTTGTAAATAATTATATGCATACATATACTCACAGCTATAAATCCCTAAAAGGGGTAGCCAGAGCTTTAGAATAATAATTCTTCCGCCACTGTTGGAAGTTGAGTGATTAAATGATAGAAGTAAAATAAAGGTTCTCGGTGACAGGTCTCTAACTGTATTGCCCAAAAATTACTTAAAAAGCCCCAAAACTTAAGTTGTCTCTTATGATCACCTACGGTCAGAAATGGGGTAGTATTAAGTAATATCTTGATAAATAATACATAAACGTTCACACCAAATATCCCCGAAGGGATTGTCAGAGGTACTAATACTTCTGAACATGACGTGATTTTGTCACCTGGTGTTCAGAGTACCCACGTTTTGCATGGACAGTGTACTCACGTGATAGGGGGCAGGCCTATCGCCGTTTTTGTACGAATACACTGTCACATGACTAAGTACAACTCAAGTCATGTGGGTTTCCTCACTATGTTTTCCCTCATCACTAACAACCATGATAAATTAACCTCACATATGTCTTTAGAAAAGACAAATTGGTGTAGGCCCGACCCGGGATTCGAACACTAGTTGCTTGCACGTTAATTGAGCTATCACGTCCTCAATAAATTTTATACTCAAAACAAATATTGTATCATACTTAATCTGGCTAATTACATATGCTCATTTACTATCAAGAGTTACACAATACTTATGTATTTTATCTATGTTTATTGTGATATAATACAATACAATAATTGAAGTTAAGTAGGTTATCTTATCAAATAGACAAAACATAGAACCTACTATACTATTATTTAAGTTCCAATGCAAAATAGTTGATTTGATAAATGTTAAAATGTATTGTTTCTATTGTATTATGAATTATAAAATGTGTAATATAGTTGCATTAGGTGAAACCTGTAAAAACTTTATTTTATGACAAGATAAATAAATAAATAAATAAATTATGAGACCAAACTATATTGCCGTGTAGTGTCGGCTTAGAATAGCACTACCCCGTTTCTACCGATGGGTGTACGTAAGAGGCGACTAACGGTTTTCGGGCTTTTAAGGGATTTTTGTGCAATGCGGTTGGAGACCCATCACCAACAACCTTTACTTTACCATCCTTACCCAACTCAATTTTCCAAAGGTGGCTGAGGAATTTCTAATTCCTTAGCTCTGGCTACCCCTTCTAGGGATTTATAGCCGTGAGTATATGTATGTATGTACTATAGAATCAAACAATCAGATCTTCTGGATAACTTCAATGTATTTTAATTTCTATATTATCTTATCGATTCCTAGTACAATAATGGCTCTCTCTCTCTAACTACAACTATAATAACTATAGTAATTCTAAAAATCACCAGATATTTAAAAACTGGTGTGAATGGTATTACTGCCATTTGCAGAATGCGCGCTGTTCGAATACCTTCACGCACCAAAGTTTGGGAAGGGACCGAACAGCCAATCAGAACAGTTTCCTGTTTGCGTAGAACACTTACAACCAATAGATTCTTGACTACACTATAAATTCATTACTTATTAAATTTACTCTTATAATAATCATAACACGCATTGTGTATTTATGTGACTAAATAATTATAAAGTTATTTATGACATATCAATATGTTATAACTATTATTATTCTATGTTTTGTATCTAAAGCGGCCAGTACACAATGGCGGACGATGGCCCACTGCTCGCCATCGCCACTGTGTACAGGGGGCAATGGTGCATGATGGCGGACAATTGCCGATCGTGGCGCGCAATGGCGAAGTTGTCGGTTTTTCGGGCACACTTCAAAGGAATCGTGGCGTAGCATGGCCGGTGGTGTTTCCACAATGGGCCATTGTTTAGTTCGTCACCGACCGCTCATAGATACTTATACTTTTTTGGAATATTTTATTGCAAAATGTATTTATAATCATTATGTGACGTAAAAATAACATAAATAGCGCCATAAATAAAATAAATTACATATATAATAATAAATAAATAGCTGCAACCATTATTACAACGACGTCCGTCGCAAGTGGATTGCCAGGCAGTAATGAGCAATGGGCCATTGTGTGAACACCAACTGATCGTGGCCTACAATTGCCAATTGCGAAGCATGGCCCATCGTCGGCCATTGTGTACTGGCCGCTTAGTACTAGGTTTTACAATGATTTCCTTACAAACTCTTAAAATAAGACTTAGAAGATTTTCATATCTTAAATAATTATTCTTATGAATTAATTTGACAATAATAACTTAACAATATTTATATAATAACATTAATCAGTATCTGCTTTTCAGAAATAATAATATTAACGGAAACGACGAGTCAATAAAGAGACTTACAATCGTTTCGTTCCAAAAACTTCTTTAAAAAATCTATCAAATTGACGAGAGGAATTACTAAAATTAGTTGTTTCAAGAATTACTGGCAAATATTTCGTAACAACAGAGTGTGTAGTCTAACAACTCGGCCATCCTAACATAGAGTACGTCCTCGTACGTAATTGCTTTACTCGCGCATGTTAGCTAAGTTTCTTTCATGTCAATTCTTATTTTATATATTATGTTAATTTTATCCTAATTTTACCCATCATGCAGAATCACTTTGCACCGATTATAAATAAAAATAAAATAATATAAACATTTATTCCAAACTAAAAAGATAAATCTTTGTTTTTTGAACGCCAAATTGCAACTTAATACTAAGTTTACCTCGAATTCAGTAGGTGAATTGCTGAGAGAAGAACCCGTATGAAACTCTTCAACAAACATCTTTTTTTACATCCATTACAATTTTGGTGTTAGCCCGGAAACATCCTGCACAGCGCCCGGATGACACCAAGCCATTTATCAATAATTTAATCATTTGCATTATAATAGGCTTTCGAACTAAGATATATTTTGCTTCGCGTGTAAAAATGGAGTGAATTTAACTTTCTTTTACGCCATTTGATTCAGTCCGCGATCGATCGTTATCGGTGACGGAGAAAATTGTAAAAAAAAAATAATGACCCATTGTGGTGTATTGAGCTGCAGAAACTAAACAAATAAAGCAGGGTGAAATAATGGAAAGATTTCCTTTCATAGGTAAGTCACTTTACTATGTGGTTTTTATTGCAAAATCAATTATTTTATGTTCAGTGTGGTTTCACATTGAAAAACATTTAACTGAGTGTATATCGCATAATTTATAATACATTGCCGCTTTTAGTAACAAAGCTATGTAATGAGCATTACAATTAAAGATATTTTCACTTTTTAATCGGCTTCGTAGTACGGTGGTTATTGTAATTTTTCTGTTAATTAAAGCAAATAGTGTTATACATGTACAGTTAGTTGTATTTGATTCCAATTCTAATCGATTCCGGGAACAGAGAAATGATAAATATTCGCGATGGATGTCCTATGTGTCTAAAGTTTGAACTGTATGAATGTTATATTGTTACAATAACATAATATTCGTATGAGTCAGTATATATGGGCTTCTAAATACGTGTGCCAAATTTTATGTATATATTTGTCCACGGATATTATAGATATAGGCCACGAATTAGATATCTTTCAACTTAAGACACTATAGTAATTTTTATCAAAATCGGTTAAGTAGCTTTCACGATACGGACTTTTACGTTTTTTGAACAAATGAACGACCGTTTTGTTCCAATCACCAGCACCAAAATGAATATATTTTGTAGTCAGAATATTATTATTTTCTTTATCTTTTTTTTTTCTTCTACTTTTGTTTCGAATATATTAGTAGGTAATTATATTTAATTACAGGTTTCCAAATAGACCCAAAGTCAAAAATAATGGATTGGACACATCATAGTCGGATTTTTTTAAATGTAACTGTATATAAAAAAACTCAACCTTTTTTCAGAGATTATTGTATTGATTTCAATAAAGAAAGTGTTCCCATTATGTTGCTTTCTTATTTTACTCATAGAAAATTAACAGAGTACAAGACCTTTATGCCTTTTGTAAACCTTTTCTAACTAGTGATTGTAACAAATACCTAATCAACCAAAACATAATTTAAAAATTATTATTAATTTATCAATTTACCAACAAAACTTAAAAAAATATTTATTTGTTTCTTTCCAAGTAGGAACTTAATTTGTAACATCGAATAGAATCAGAGACATAATTTTAATAAATTTTTAGGACTTTCCTTTCATTTGTCAGTCTTGTCATTGTTGGGTTGTTGACTTTTATTTGATTTATAATTGGAACAGTCAATTAGTATATGGCCTAATCGATGACACCCAGAACATTTGAGAATGGGTTTAGGGCACTTGAAACTCACATGACCTTCAGTGCCACAGTTGAAACATTTTATAGAGTCATTAGAGGAGTTCGTCACTTTTGATAAGTCAGGGGAGCTATATTGGGAATGTTTTGTTTTATCATTGCCTGAATTATTATCTCTAGGTGTCGCCGGTTTAACCCCTTTCAGGTATTTTAACAATTGTTCCGGGGAAACGTAATTTCCAGACTGCGCGCCTAATTTTATACCACGGTCGTCTATGCCACCGATTAGACAGTCTACGGCCCGCCTACCAACTATTTGGCATCGATTTAAAAGATTTATTTTTGAATAATAGTATTGCTCGAGGGACTCTCCATATTTTACTTTTACAGACAGCATTTCAGCCAAAAGATCGCAATAGTTTTCTCTATATGGGAATGACTCTATTAATTTATTTTTCCATTCAATCCAAGTAAAGCGTACACTAGGTAAGTTTTCATACCAAGTTTTTGCCAGCCCAATCAATTTTGGCAGTGCGTAATGTACTGTCTCCTTTTCGTTCCATTCATAGATATCAGCGCATTCCTCTACCTTAGTCAGCCAAGTCAAAATTGTTTGTGTCTTGGACAGCGGATCAAATTCTGGAATGACATTATTCAGGGAATGCGGCTTATGACTGTTTGACCTATTCACATCTTTAAAAGCTTTTATGAATTGCATAAACATGTTAGTATTATTAGCTTGATCACTATATGAGTCTCTGTAATACCTCGACCGACGGCTGCGAGATCCAAACCCTGACCCTGATCCACGCGGTGAAGGAGTTTTCGACCTACGACTGCAAACTTGAGATGACCCTCGTTTAATTTTTTGTAATGTGCGCGACCGCTCGCGCGATCGATCACGTGACCGTCCACGTGACGACCCAGCTGTTTGCCCCGCTGATCTTTCCCGAGACCGAGTACGCAAACAATAACGACCGCGTAAAGACCTAGGCCAGTGTTTAGTTTTATGACCGCGATTCGAGACCCGCGAAACCAATACAGGACTTCGTGATCTTGTGCGGTCAGATGCTCCGCCGATCGAGCCATTACTGGGACTACCTTGCCGTTGCCGGCACTCGCGTTCTTTTAAATATCGTTGATTATCATGTAGCCTACGACTATGTTCGTATTCGTCACCATGCCGTGGCAGGTAGTTCCGGTTGACACGTTCAAATTCAAAGCGCGACTGCTCGGCCCTCGTAATTCCTTCAAAATCATTGCGCGAGGTACCGGGCGCGTCGTTTAAGTTCTGTAATCTCTGATGAGCATGATCATTCACGTCACCACCAGAAATTACAGTCGTCCGAGGCCTCGAAAATCTATCAGTATCATTGCGCGAGGCACTCGGAAATTCACTCGTATTTTGAGATTCACTATTCATTCTACCAGTCAAAAAGACCGGCTCACCAGGTTCAAAAATCGATGCTGATCCTTGTCTCACTGCGCAGCATCCACTCCTATGCTCGCGTGTAGCAGGATCTTGCGGTTGCTTCAACACCACAGAGCGGGAGCGATGTGGTTCAGAGTCATCCCTGGAGTCATCCATCTCAACCTCGTATTGCCTGGAACTTACCATTATGGTATTAGTAAATAATTAAAGATCAGTTATAACCATCACGATTTCGATTGATGAATTTTCATTACAGTCTAACAAATATTTTTATTGTTTATAGATAATATCCTGCAAAATTGAAGCATGTAAGAAAATTTGTGAAGCATTAATATAAGCATTGCTCTTTAATTCGCTTAACATAAACGGAAATATAAAAAAAAGTGCCTTTAATATGAACAGGGAGATATATCCAATAATAAAATAAAATAATAAAATAATATTATGTAAGTAGATAATAATATTGTAAAGTATGATGAAAACTAGAATATGTACCATTACTTTTCACTATCGTAAGCTACGTACACATCTAAATTAAAATATAAACCTAAGTATGTTTTATTTGACTCCACAAAAATATAGACTTATGGAAAACCTTTATTATCTCAGAAACGGTATATCCTAGCTCAAAAATAACCAAAAATTAGCCCCCTCTGCCACGCCCATCGCGGTGGTATGAATCCCAATTACCCATGGGGACAACCCCATTGAAAGCACTATAAAATTCCATCACATTATGACCAGTCTATATTGCTGGCAAAAGAGTTCTACAGTGAACAGCAATACAACCTTCATAGCAAAGATGTATTCATTGAGTACACCTTAAAAGGTAGGGAGCTAAAACTTCTAACAGTCATTATTTTAGAGAAAATGTTACTACTATAAATTTTTAACTACTATTATAGTTATTTGCTCAGTACTACAGCTATCGCTAGAATGTATAATTTCAATGTAGTCATACAATACTATATATTTTTGCTATAATCTAACAAAAAAAAACATGAGTTCTCCAACTCCAACACAGGTTAGGCTTAGGTTAGGTAACATAATGTAATCCCTAACAAAATCTTTGAAATAATTTAAATTATATTGTGCATGCAGATCAGAATAAAAAGGAAATTTAGGCCGTGGCGTTACTTACGTTTATAGGCGTGGAAAAGATCACCACTTCTGAACTATAGAATCAAACAATCAGATCTTCTGGATAACTTCAATGTATTTTAATTTCTATATTATCTTATCGATTCCTAGTACAATAATGGCTCTCTCTCTCTAACTACAACTATAATAACTATAGTAATTCTAAAAATCACCAGATATTTAAAAACTGGTGTGAATGGTATTACTGCCATTTGCAGAATGCGCGCTGTTCGAATACCTTCCCGCACCAAAGTTTGGGAAGGGACCGAACAGCCAATCAGAACAGTTTCCTGTTTGCGTAGAACACTTACAACCAATAGATTCTTGACTACACTATAAATTCATTACTTATTAAATTTACTCTTATAATAATCATAACACGCATTGTGTATTTATGTGACTAAATAATTATAAAGTTATTTATGACATATCAATATGTTATAACTATTATTATTCTATGTTTTGTATCTAGTACTAGGTTTTACAATGATTTCCTTACAAACTCTTAAAATAAGACTTAGAAGATTTTCATATCTTAAATAATTATTCTTATGAATTAATTTGACAATAATAACTTAACAATATTTATATAATAACATTAATCAGTATCTGCTTTTCAGAAATAATAATATTAACGGAAACGACGAGTCAATAAAGAGACTTACAATCGTTTCGTTCCAAAAACTTCTTTAAAAAATCTATCAAATTGACGAGAGGAATTACTAAAATTAGTTGTTTCAAGAATTACTGGCAAATATTTCGTAACAACAGAGTGTGTAGTCTAACAGTACCAAACTTTACTCCCAGCTATAAGTCACAAAAAGGTGTAGCCAGAATTTTATAATTACAAATTCCTCTGCCACTTCTGGAACTTAATTAGAAAGAAAACATGGTATAAATAAAGAATGATTGGTGATGGAATGATCCCCAGCCAGCCACATGGGCCAACTATCAATACCCCATTACCCTAAGTCAGTCTCTGGGAAAATATGTGTTAGTGCTATTCTAACCCGGCACTACATTAGTCAAGGCTTCAAATGTTCATCGACAAAAATCTGTTTTAAACCTTTAGTTACCTCGTTTTACACCTACAGGAGGAAATGAGGAGGATATGAAAGTATGTTTTGCTGGAAAATATTCAAAATGGGTTGAGTAGATAGCTTGTTAATTATGAATTTCCATTCTTACCTAAGGGTTCCTATACTCGCGGCTATAAATACTAAAAATCGTCACCAGAGCAAGAAATTCAACAGCCACTTTTATTAGTTAACCTTTTACATTTCAGTATGTAGGTGACACTGGCAAAGGCGATGCTTACCTCAGCGAAGTAATAAGAATTAAAATATTCGGCGAAAATAACGATGAAGAAGAAAGGCATGTTCAAGTAATCTTAAAAAGCATTCCCAAAAACACATCAAGAAGACTGACATTCCGAAGTGACGATTTCTTCCGAAATGAAATCAACTTTTACACTAAAGTATTACCAGAACTACTGAACTTCCAATCAAAGAAAAAATTAAAAGATCCTTTTAACAGCCATGTCCAATTGTTCTTGACTTATAGCGATGGAATCCATGATTGTATTTGCCTAGAAGATGCTTCACTTTTCGGATTTGGAAGTGCAATAAGACAGGAAGGAATTGACGTTGAACATTGCAAGAAAACCCTGGAAACTTTGGCCAAATTCCACGCAATCTCTTTTGCGTTTAAGGACCAAGAACCCAAAAAGTTTGAAGAAACTAGACAATGGATTAGAGAAGAGTATTATGATGAACGCTTGAAGCCTTGGTATCTAAGATTTTGGGCGCGAATTTGTGGAATAGCAATCAATGCTGCCGAACAAGAATATCCCGGCACAAATTATGTCCAGAAAATCAAAGAATTCGCTGTTCCTAAACGTTACGATTACATGATCGACGCTGCAAAAAACACTTTATCAACTGGGGTGTTCAGCCATGGCGATTGTTGGACAAACAATTTCTTGTATAAATACGAAAATGGCATTCCAACAGATGCAAAAATAATAGATTTTCAATTGACCAGATGCGCTAGTCCTGTACTGGACTTATCTTTCTTCATTTACGCTTGTACTTCGCAGGAATTAAGAGTGAATCATTACCAAGAACTCTTGAAACACTACCATGATATTTTGAAGCGTCAAATCAGGGATTTAGGAAGTGATCCTGATAAATTGTACTCTTGGGACATGTTTTTGGATGAAATTAAAAGGTATTCGTTTTTTGGCCTAGCGTTTAGTTTTGAATCGACGCCGTTTATTGTTTTAGCGCCGGAAGATTCCGTTCCTATGGATATGGAGGTAATTCATTTTATTTGTTTGCTAGACCTATGCTTGTTGTTATGTCGTACATCCCTGAAGATATGACAGAACTATTAATTTAGTTTAAACGCACAACCTACTGCTATTAATTCCAAGATTCCATTAATTCCGTACCAGTTCTTCAAAATTCAAAATTCTTCAGAAGCTTTAGTAGGGAAAAGTTTAAAAACAATGGATGGTTGGTGAACAATGACTTAAAGGCTTCAATAATTTAAGTCTTTAGTTGCCTTTTACAACACCCATGCGAAGTAATTGGTTTTTGCTAACTCTCATATTTAAAATAGTATTATTATTTTTTATATATTATTATTAGCCGTGTAGTGTCGGTTTAGAATAACACTACCCCATTTCTACCCGTGGGTGATCGTAAGAGGCGACTAAGGGTATAGGGGCTTATTAAGTGATTTTTGGGCGATGCGGTTGGAGACCCATCACCAACAACCATTATTTTACCATCTTTTCCCCACACAACTTCCAAAAGTGGCTGAGGAATTTTTCATTCCAAAGCTCTGGCTACCCCGCTAAGGGATTTATAGCCGTGAGTATATGTATGTATGTATGTATGTATTTTTTTATATTGAAAGTATTTAGTAGTATTTAGTTGAAAATTATAAGTAGTCCAGTCAAAATAGACTAAATTATGATCCAAGTTTGCATTAATTCCCAACAAGCTGGATTTTTGTGTGGGCCTTGAATACGTCATTACAAATAATATGTCAAAAGCTACGTCCACACTGTGCCTTTTTTTGTTCAATAAGGGCATGCGTCATAGCGCAGTCAGCAGCGCACGTGAGGCATGCCCTTAATGCATGCGCGATGACAGTTGAAAGCGGAGCGCGCGCTGTGTTGCAAGTTATCCGGAGTCGGGTGGATTTCTGTGCGTCATAGCGTTCAACAACAAAATGGTGGACGAAGAAAAAGATTTAACATTAAGTTTTATTGAAGATTACAGAAGCTTACTTACTTAAAATTACTTAAGATTACTTTGAATAAAAACGAAAGGGACATTAAACTGTCTCCAGTAGCTAAAAACCTTAGCGTTATTGCTAATTTTATTTATAGGTATAGCTTCACGTAGCTGGGTTGACTGCTTTGTAATTATTGGTTTCAGCAATTTCAAAAGTTGATCGAAATTCCTTTCGGACATGCGTGTAAATTTTTTAAAAAGAATATCTTTATCTTCTCTTAGTTCGCTTATAATCACGTTTCTTGGTCCTTTTTTTTTCTGACATTTCTTATGACCAAGTAAGCTGCATATATTCCCCCAAGTAAAATATTGTCGTCGCACATGTTTCCAACAGAAACTCAAACTACGAATAAAGTATGGTGTTGGTTTCAATTAACGCATTCACTTATTGTAAGCGTCAATTGAAAGTTGAATAGAAAGATGAAGACGAAAGTTGAAGATGAAAAGGCACAGTGTGGACGTAGCTAAAAGTCCCCATCGATCCTGCTTGTGCGTTGTTTTTAATTCGAGGTCAAAGGTCACAAATTTGCGTTTTTCGCGTATATCTCTGGAACAACGAGAGCTATCGAAAAATGGTTCGAACAAAGTTTGTAGATCGTACAATTGTCTACAAAAAATATCTTATCACTTTTTTTCTACAAAGCATTGCTTTCGAGAAATCGTGATTTTAGACTGTAGGAACATCGTATTTTTAACCGACTTCAAAAAAGGAGGTTCTCAGTTCGATTGTTTGTATGTATGTATGTTTGTATGTATGTATGTATAATTGTCCGCGATTATCTCGAGTTTGGCTGAAGCTATTTGGATGCGGTTTTCAGGACAGTATTCGTTACATTTAGGAGAAGGTTTTAGTGCCTTAACCGACCAAAAAAAGAAAGGAGGTTCTGTGTTTGACCTGTATGTATGTCTGTTGGTCCGCGATTATCTCACGTTTGGCTTAAGCTATTTGGATGCGGTTTTCAGAAAAGTATTCGTTACATTTAGGAGACGGTTTTAGTGCCTTAACCGACCAAAAAAAGAAAGGAGGTTCTGTGTTTGACCTGTATGTATGTCTGTTGGTCCGCGATTATCTCACGTTTGGCTTAAGCTATTTGGATGCGGTTTTCAGAAAAGTATTCGTTACATTTAGGAGAAGGTTTTAGTGCCTTAACCGACCAAAAAAAGAAAGGGGGTTCTGTGTTTGACCTGTATGTATGTCTGTTGGTCCGCGATTATCTCACGTTTGGCTTAAGCTATTTGGATGCGGTTTTCAGAAAAGTATTCGTTACATTTAGGAGAAGGTTTTGGTGCCTTGACCGACCAAAAAAAGAAAGGAGGTTCTGTGTTTGACCTGTATGTATGTGTGTTGGTCCGCAATTATCTCACGTTTGGCTTAAGCTATTTGGATGCGGTTTTCAGAAAAGTATTCGTTACATTTAGAAGATGTGTTAAAAGTTCTTTAACCGACTCGAAAAAAAGGAGGTTTCTTAGTTTGAAATATAAGTATGTATGTAAAGTTATCAATACTAGACAGAAATTTATCAATATATGTTAATAAAGTTTTTTTATTAGTAATAAACAGAGTTACTAAATTATTGAACAAAAAAGTATATAAAAACATGAATAAATTACTCTTAATTATATTAAAGAAAAAAATATATATTGCAACATCATGTTTTTCATCCTGGTCATTTCAATCAAGGCGCTTTCGTCATGGGGAATTTCGCGCTTTCGGAATGGTCTTAACCATTTAAGTAATTTCTTTGAATCTATATCACTTAAAGCCATCTCATCAAGGGATTTTACTCGACTCAACGCTACATATATATAAGAGTGTTTCTTCGCATTTGTGATAGGTGAACTTCTCTTTGCTCATCTGTTTCGGCAGCAAGAGCAGCACGCTGACGATCTCTCTCATTCTGAAGGGCAAGCACGAGTTATCGACACGATAACGGTTAGAATGAGATGGCAGTATACAATACTAAGTAAGTGCGTAAAAGATGGCTGCTTTATCCCACGCGATAACTAGTTTAAATACGGCTCGTGCTTGCCCTGCTGAAGTCTTTGTTTTTTTTCGATGGGTGTTTCGTTCTCCCTTACGCGACTTTTCCTTAAAGCATCCTTTGCTTTTCTATCTAGGCCCGTAGGTAAACAAAATAGTAACAAGTAAGCTAAAGTCATAATAACAAATATTATAACTAATAAATAAAGAATAAATAAAGGATAGAAAAATTTCGACACAGGCGGGGATCGAACCCGCGACCTCGGGTAAACGCCCCGACGCTCTGCCAACTGAGCTACCGTGTCAATTGGCTGCCAGTGCGAAATTCTTCTATCCTTTATTTCTTTTACACGTTTAAGTAGTGTTTGCGTTTCCTACCTCCGAATTTTAACTAATTCGGAATAATAATAATCCCCACATGAGGTTTTCATGAACAAAAAAATTTAAAATATTATAACTACCTGTTAAAAAAACTATAAAATAAACGGACAGTAAAACTTATCTCTCAAAAACTATCACTAATTCACTAAAAAAACTCAGAGTGATTTAAGAACTTATCACTAAAAAGTATAAAAGAAAAACAAAAACTTTAAATTAAAAACTAAACAGAAAAATTAAATATTATTATTTTTTATTTAAAAAAGAACCCCCTCCAAAAATCCAACTGAAAAGTATAAAATAATTTTTATTTATTTTATTATGTACAACTCTATTCAACTTCTTCTTTTTGAAGTCGGTGCCAAACAGACAAATCCAAAATGAAAATTGCTACATAGAGAAAACCATACGAATAATAAATCAATCGATAGTGCCTCAACAACAGTAGGTAACACAATCGCGCTCAAAAATCAAGAAATTTCTTCCGCTCGCAACGACGACGTCGCTTTATAAAGGATGGAATTGGGGGACAGTGAGCGGTGCTTAGCCTGGTGTGATTGCGTCGCACTCCGCAGAGAAATTATCATAATATACATGTCACCGTAAAACTGTAAATACTAGTAAATTATAATTTTAGATAGATAGCGAGATAGTAACCTAACGTTAGGTTAGGTTATGTAAGATTATCAGATTTCAAACTAACGGAATTAACAATTCGACAGAGACATGCATGCACCGAGTTGGCACAACCAATACTTCTAACACTTTGTAAAAAGACGATCGAGAATCTAAATCACTACATAGTATAAAACAAAGTCGCTTTCTCTCTCCCTGTCTGGGATATAGGGACATCCTTATGTATACTTTAATCTGTAAAACTACGAAATGGATTTTGATGCGTTTTTTTTATTAATTGATTAAAAAGAATGGTTTATAAGGATGACATACGCTGATGGGGTGGAGAACTCACTCAACTTGGGCGGGCCACTAATATTCGTTCTTCTTTCTCATGAAAATTGGTTTGGCACCGACTTCAAAAAGAGCAACCGTGATAGCCCAGTGGGTAGAACACTCGGTTATCGTGCAAACGACTAGTGTTCAAATCCTGGGTCGGGCCTACACCAATTTGTCTTTTCTAAAGACATATGTGTGGTTAATTTATCATGGTTGTTAACGGTGAGGGAAAACATCGTGAGGAAACCCACATGGCCGAGTTGTACTTAGTCATGTGACAGTGTATTCGTACAAAACGGCGATAGGCCTGCCCCCTATCACGTGAGTACACTGTCCATGCAAAACGTGGGTACTCTGAACACCAGGTGACAAAGTCACGTGATGTTCAGAAGTATTAGTACCTCTGCCAACCCCTTCGGGGATATTCGGCGTGAACGTTTATGTTATGTTTATGTTATGTTATTATTCAAAAAGAAGAAGTTGAATAGAGTTGTACATAATAAAATAAATAAAAATTATTTTATACTTTTCAGTTGGATTTTTGGAGGCGGTTCTTTTTTAAATAAAAAATAATAATATTTAATTTTTCTGTTTAGTTTTTAATTTAAAGTTTTTGTTTTTCTTTTCAACTATATGCACACATTTTCGCACCACCTCTGAGGTACGAAACACACGGTACACGGAGCTTTTTTTTAACGTGGTTTCCCCAGTAGGAATACTCCACAATATATTTTTGATCGAGGGAATGTAATGGGACACTATTTTAATGATGATATTTTTTGTTTATTTAAATTAAATGAAAATTTCAACAGCAAGAAAATTACATCATCATTCATCATCAAATTCTTCATAGTCACTCGTTTCTTCTTCTTCATTGTCCTCTTCCTCTTCTTGCTCGATTTGTGTAGATTGCTCCAAGAAGAGAGGTAGATCAGTTATATCCTCATCAATTTCGAAACAATCTTCATATGTAGCATTTGATTCAATGTTAGTGCAAGATTGGCCTTGACAATTGGTACATACCGATGAACAATACAGTCCAAGTTTTCTGCACCCGCAATTGTTTGTGCAGCCTTTTTTGCAACTACAAAAATTTGTATTGAGTAATTTTTCTGGAGCAGGTGGCAGTAAAGTTTGAATTGGCTCCAAACTATTATTGATCAATTTGCAGCCATAATTTTCAGGATTTAGATCATTGCCTAGCCACACTTGCACTTGGTAGAACACACGAAACAAGTGTTGATTAGCAGAAGCAGAGATTAGTTGGAGGGAGACAAGATAACTGCACTCTCTTATTGTTTCTTGTATTTTTCACAAAACTCAAATATCTGTACTTGTCTATCGATTCTATTTTTTTGGAGCTCCATACATAGCAAGAAGAATACAAATTCCATTGGTGAGGATAACATCTGCAGACGAGTTAATATTTGTAAATACTCTTGCGTTTTATCAATCAATTCTTCACGTTTTTCAAACAAATTTAATACTGTATTTTTGCCTCTTTTGAAAATTGCTGATGTCGTATCGCAGCCAGTTATCGCATGAAGGAATAATATATGAGGCTGGCATTTTGGATATGAACTTAAACTTTGTGAAGAATATACGTACTTGTGTGCATGAGGCAAATAAAACTATGTTCTAATATGTTTTGTGTAAATGGTTAACTCAATGATGCATACTAGCCATGTATGAGTGCATATTCGTGTTTTCTATGTTTCAAATAGCCATAATTCGAGAACAGTGCACCATACAAGAAAAAGTGTTGAGATATTTTTTGTAGACAATTTTACGATCTACAAACTTTGTTCGAACCATTTTTCGATAACTCTCGTTGTTTCAGAGATATACGCAAAAAACGCAAATTTGTGACCTTTGACCTCGAATAAAAAACAACGCACAAGCGGGATCAATGGGGACTTTTGACATATCATTTGTGTGACGTATTTAAGGCCCACACAAAAATTCAGCTTGTTGGGAATTAATGCAAACTGGAATGTCTATTTTGATTGGACTATAAGTACGTGCCGTATCTTCGCTATTTTGTTTTGATCAAAGACCAACACACATATTTTTAACATTCATTACCATTTTGGTTTTAGCCCTGACTCATCCTGCACAAGCCCTGATGACTACATGCGATTTTGTCATTTATGTAATCATTTGTATCTCATGTATTCTCGTGATATATGAGTCTATCGCCGCTTTGCGTCAATTCTCTTTCTTTCTAAGTACATCATAACGGTTTCTATCCACTAAGGTCACATTTGGATCAAATAGATTATAATTTTAAGGGATTTTGAGCGATGCGGTTGGAGACCCATCACCAACAACCTTTATTTAACTATTTCCCCACGCACCTTCCAAAAATGGCTGAGGAATCTCTAATTCCTTTGCTCTGGCTACCCCTTCAAGGCCGTGAGTATATGTATGTATGTAGATAATACTAGTGAGGATTGTAAAAAGTGGGCAAATGTTTCAATTGCCTCTGCTTACCCTAATAAAACTAGCTATAAATTAGAAACAAAAAATAAAATAAGTTTATTGGCTATCTCATAATTGAATCAAAGGTTTTAATGATGGGGAAAATGTAATGAGCCTTGATGACTTTATTTGATATTATGTATTGATGTTACTTACCTTATTCTTATTTAACATAGATACATACATATACTCACGGCTATAAATCCCTAGAAGGGGTAGCCAGAGCTAAAGAATTAGAAATTCCTCAGCCACTTTAAGAAAGTTGTGAGGGGAAAAGATGGTAAAAATAAAGGTTTTTGGTGATGGGTCTCCAACCGCATCGCCCTAAAATCCAATAAAAATCCCCAATACCCTTAGTCGCCTCTTACGTACACCCACCGTAAGAAATGGGGTAGTGCTTTTCTAAGCCGACATTACACAGCAGTACACAATCTTATTTAATTATACTAAAGATTCCAAAATCATATAGTTGACAAAAAAATGTATCGGCATAATATGTTTATTCTTTCAGGGCGAAGAAAAACTAAACATTGAAGATTTTTGGCAAATTGGTAACTTCAAGACGAAGGAAGGTAGATTAAGAGAAGCTAATAATATAGTGCATTGTGTAGACAATGGATATATATAGCCAAGGAATTTATTATATTAACGTGATAGCTCAGTGGGTAGAACACCGGTTGACGTGCAAGCGACTAGTGTTCAAATCCCGGGTCGGGCCTACACCAATTTGTCTTTTCTAAAGACATAAGTGTGGTTTATTTATCATGGTTGTTAACGGTGAGGGAAAACATCGTGAGGAAACCCACATGGCTGAGTTGTACTTAGTCATGTGACAGTGTATTCGTACAAAACGGCGATAGGCCTGCCCCCTATCACGTGAGTACACTGTCCATGCAAAACGTGGGTACTCTGAACACCAGGTGACAAAGTCACGTGATGTTCAGAAGTATTAGTACCTCTGCGAACCCCCTCGGGGATATTCGGCGTGAACGTTTATGTTATGTTATGAATTTATTATTATTATTTATGTATTAAACAAATCTTAAAAAATGTAAGAAATTTCCTTTTAAATGTTTTTATGTATAATAATAAAAGTGTAAGAGAAAACAAATAGGAGAAGTAAGAAAGGAAAAAATAATGAAGAATGTTTATATCAAGGCCTGTAATAAATGTAATATTTTGATGGCCATAATCATTCTTTAGATTTATACTGAGATTTTATAAGCTAATAAAAATATTTCTATTTCTAAGTAAGTTAGTGAAGTTATTGGAAAAAAAGTGTACCTGTTAAAATGATAATCAAACTATGACCTTTATTTGTATACATTTTTGATATTGGCATACAATAGCAATACCATATTTCTCTCATTTGCAGTTTAGAATAGAATAGAATAACTCTTTATTGTACATCAAACACAAATTTACAAAAGAAATTATCTTACAGTTTACAGTGAGGCACAATCGGCGGTCTTATCGCTAAAAGCGATCTCTTCCAGACAACCTTTGGAAGGTGAGATCGGTAAACTTGTTATCTGGGTAGATGCACAAAACAAGCTTATTTTAAAACTAACTTATTTAATTGAAATAATAACATAAATATTAATTACACAAAATAATATAATATTACACACATATGAACACACATACATACATAACTACATACTTTTATATTTACAAATAATACAAATACCTAAATAAAATACACAAATACGTTTTAGAAATATAATTAATACATATAATTTAAAAAGCAACAGTATGCAGTTTACTGCGATATCTTTATCTTATTGAGTGACTGTTTGGAGATTATTTGCCTGGAAAGTGGTCAATAGTATCGTCATCAACCAAAATAAATAAATTAATTCCAAATACATACATACATATTCTCACGCTGTTAGTTCCCATTGGGGTAGGCAGAGACTATCGATCGCCACTTTGTACGATCCTGGCACATACTAATCCCAAATAATACTGGCTGAAAAATTATGTTCGGAATGTTCCCATTTTTAGGGCCCTTTTTTTACCTTTCTATAATCAGAGCTTAAATTCCAAAAAAAAAAATTACCCAGACCACTTAGCTTAACTAGAATTGGTGTTAAATCTCCTGCCACATTGCCCAACAATCACTCTGCAAGCCCCAAAAACCTTAATTCACCTAATAAATACTAATAATTAAGTCACTTATTATCATTTGAATGGAAATGGATTAGTGCTTAGCTTAGCTTAATATGAGTGTACCTGTAGGGTATTATAGTGTATAATTTAGCTTAAATTCGAATATTAATTATTAAGTTTACAATAAGTTAAGATTACAGATATTTTCATAGATTACCATGCAATAAAAATAACAATGATTTTGATAACTGTATTATTATAAAATCATGAAATAATTTATACTTTTGTAATTTTTTTTGAACTAGGTTTCAATGGCCTTAATTTTCTTGATAATAACAGTAAAATCGGAAAAATAGTATTAACGCTATTCTTAGTTTTAATCAAATATAATTTCTGTATGTTATGAGTTTTTGTTGGTGGACCTAAAGGGTTGGCAGTGGTACTAATACTTCTGAATACCACGTGACATTGTCACCTGGTGCTCGTCTATGATAATATATTGCTAAGTTGTTATATCCATGTCCAAAAAGCGTTGGTGTAACGGTTAGAAAAAAAAGGCTCCGCTGTTACTCTGGGTGAACAGCGCAGTGCAATTGGCCTAGACCTCGCTTTTGTAACATCGCTTACCGGTTTATTTTCATGATATTATTTTTCAACGACGATCAATAGAACTGGAAAATACCAAAAGAATTAATATTTTTGTTTACAGAGCGCAAAGCATAGATCAAAGGTTTTTTTATTTCTTATTTTCACTTAAGCAAAGAATCTCGTTCTATACATTCGCAGTTTGAACTAGGTACGACAATTTTTAATTTTTTTTTTTTTTTTAAATTACAATATTTTAGATAGGCATTCCATGGGCAAAGTCGTTTAGTTTGATGTCCTTTATCGATTTATAATATAAAAAGGGTATGTTATAAAAGCGAGGTCTAGGCCAATTACGAGGTTCCTACATTTTATTGAATATCTACCTGAATTGCTAGCACAAGCGACCTTTTCACTAGATAACATGTGGTATAAAACAGCCATCTCTTTCGCACTTACATAGCGCCGTATGTTTTCATCTCATTTTAACCGAAAGAGTGACGATGAAATACCACTCGTGCTAGGCTTCCAGACATGATTTTTATTGATGAATCTAACCATCCAAGGGTTGTCTGGAAGAAAGCGCTTTTAGTGATAAAACCAACTAATGTACTTTTACTTTTGCACTAAAATTTTGTAAATATTTATTTGTGATGAGCAATAAAGTGTCTTCTATTGTATTCTATACCCCGAGAAAGTATACATGTGTGTGGTTTTTATGTACACAAATCGGTAGATAAACATACATACATATACTCACGGCTATAAATCCCAAGAAGGGGTAGCCAGAGCTAAGGAATTTGAAATTCCTCAGCCACTTTTGGAAATTTAAGTGGGGAAAAGATTGGTGATGGATCTCCAAACGCATCGCCCAAAAATCCCTTAAAAGCCCCAATACCGTTAGTCGCCTCTTACGTACACCCACCGGAAGAAATGGGGTAGTGCTATTCTAAGCCGACACTACACAGCAAACCATGATGTAGATAAACCATGTATGTATTAATTTTAAGTGACTCCATATGCACTATTTAGTATTATTTTACGGCACTGGTTAAAACCGATGAATTAGACTTGTATCCTTCCAATGTATCAAGCTATTAACTAATATCTTTTAGTTTAAAACTGATTATTTGTTGCCAAAGGTTATATGTTTTTCTATGTAGCAACTAAGAGAACGTATTTTTAAATAAGTTTAAAAACTAATGTTTATTTATATACAATTTTTAAGATGGTGCACTAAACTACTATGGTGCCAATCAAATCAAATAGTATTTATTGGCATTCATAATTTACATCAAATTCTACAATTACAATATTAATTTATACAGACAATTGACAAACTATAAATCAATGTTGAACATATTATCCTGTGGCCCCACACTAGGCAAGCCTGTATCGTGGGTACCCATACAAATTAAACATAATGCATTTGCAAAAATACACATGACTTAAACTAGAATGAATGAAACTAGATATTTTTTATTTCATATATGCCATCCGATTTTTAATATACCGTGTGAGTATTTATTAAATGTATAGGTAGGCAGTTACTCTGAACACCAGGTGACAATGTCACGTGATGTTCAGCCGGGGTAGCATGAGGCGTGTGAGAGCCTCTGAGATAGGGCTATGTCACCGTTCAAGGGCGAATTGGCCGCCATATTTGACCGTTTCTCGCACGCCCGAGCATGAGGCATCTGAGATGTGAGAGCGCTAGTGACTCGCTTTGACATCGCAACGCCGAGTCACATGTGCGAGCATGAGCGGCGTGACAGCGACATAAACTGAGATGTTTGTCATTTTATATCAAATTTATGTCGATGCCAAAATTGAGCGCGAGAGCCAGTGAGAAAGATTTCTTATCAAAATATGAGTGCTGTTTTGCAGCTTTTTTAACTGTTTTGTGTAGTTCTTAGTGTAAAAGTGTGATAGCAAAGCGACTACATCACTTATATTTGTTTTGAATGGAAAAAAAATCGAAAAATGGATATGATACTCATCCGGGTGAAAGTTTGCCGCAAACAAGTCCTATGAAACATATTTGTATCTCATGACGATTTCCGAGGACCTCTACGATAGCTTGTGACCTATGAAAAGCCTCAGGGTATAGTTTCACATAAGGATACATACAGGATTGAATAATTCCACATATCATTTGAATTGTAAATTTTAACTAAATTAAGTGTAATCTACAACTAGTGCTTGGGTATTAAGTTTTAAATTCATTAAAATATGTTTGGCTTTTATAACCAGCAATGCACTAGGCATGAGGATACAAATTCTGCAGCCTAAATCCATGTATACGTCCAATTTTCTGATGCAGTTGAAAAAATCAATGAATTTCATTGATCTTCTTTAAAATAACTATTAAGAACAGTTTCTTAACTTATGGTATGTTTCAGAGGTTCAATACAATGCATGTAAAATAGATTTCTATTCATTATTGTTTGTTATGTAGGGTTTGTAGTCTTAAATTATCATTATCATCATAAAAGACAACTGAGCTCATAGCATATGCTTGCATCAAAAGGCACAGGCAAAATCTGGATAGTGTGAGTAGACAATAGTCTGCTTGCTGTCTTAGTGTGGCTAGGAATGTAAAGAATGGTGATGGCATAATTTTGTTACCTCTTTATCTACCGACACACTTAATGCTACAAAAGTTGTTTAAATGCAGGTGCAGGTACTTTGTGTAACATTATAAAACAAATTTGGTAGTCACCTTACTAGCATATTGAAATGACTAAATATGAATATAATGCTCATGTTCTTTTCTTATTTTCAGTAAAACATATTGATTTAATACAAAGATTCTGGAGAACAATTTAGTGACTTGGAAGGAGTCTAATGAAATTAAAAAAATCAGCAATATGTAACAGTTTTTAATTAATTATCAATAAAATTGCCTAACTATTAATGAAAACCACTTGTTTTAATCCCCTTCATTGCAAGTAAATCCATATTTTCCAATACCCAACTCATAGCAGAACTCTGAAGACCATTTAGAATAAAATGATAATCATGGCATGTTTGGTATTGAATCATACAACGCCTGGGGATAAGTTGAATACATAGAAAAAGCAATGTTATTTTATTTTATTTTGGGCAAATAGAGCAGATGGATACAAATTAAGTAACAAAAGAGATATATAGGTGGGAATAATGGTTGTAAGTATGAGTAAGTTTATTGATGAGGCAATTAATATTCTCTGCCTACTGCAATGGGAAATAATGTATAGTAGAATATATGCATGCTCATTTTACAACTGAAATCTCATCTCAAGTGTAAAAGTAAAATCTGCCTATGAAAGGGCTTTATTTGCTAGTAAAACACATTTTGTGGAGTTAACTTTATTTATTGAAGAAACACTTTTATACAACCGCTCAACATCATAGTTTCTGTTCACAAACTCATCTGTACTTCACATTTTTATTCTATTAACATCACTTTTTCCTTTAGAAACACTACAGCTTGTTTATACACATTGCAGTCATAAGAATGCTCTTTAAGTATGGATGCACTCAAATTCTGAATAAACAGGAGCATTCAACAAGACTATTTCCATACATCAGAGCTTCACTAGCTTTTGGGAATATAGGATATTGTTGAAATTGAAATGTAGAGAAGGTTGTTAACCCTTAATTACTCGCACGGGGTCAGCGCACTTTTAGTAAGCAAAAAATGGCATAATTCGGATAGGTACATACGCGCGCCGCCGCTGAATAGCTTTCTTATTCGCGCTAAAGATTCTAGTTCAGTGCCTAACTGGACGTGGTAGTGTGTGCACGCGTCCCTGCTCTCTTGGAATGTGACCCCATGCGAGCAGTTACGCAACTTTTTGCGGCTGTGGTGAGTATTAGTAAACTTCATTTTTATAATATTTTCACTGATGTTTTGAATAATTTTATGATGAATAATAAATTAGCATTAGTGTACTAATAAATATTCATTACTAAAATAAACAAAAATCAATATATAATTACTTATTCCTTAGTTTTGTAGATTGGAGGTAATATCATGTTTTGTTCCATACTGAACTAAAAATGGGTGATGTTTTTCGAGTGTATGTTTGTTAGTATGAGTATGTTTTTTGCATGGGTATTTTATTTGTAAAACTGTTTGTATGTTTTGTGAGACAAAAATCGATATTCATTTGTTTTAGGAACTTTACCATGGACGATACAGAAGAGCGCATTTCCAGATGGTTGGAAGAGTCAGATGATGAGCAGGATGTTGCTGGTTCTGGATCGGAAAGTGAAGACGACGAATTTATTCCATTCCAAAGCGACCCATATTCATAATAATACATTAGTTTTTTTTTTTTTAATTGTTGATCTCATTATGCCATTGAATTGTTATTTTATAAGAGGTTTTTTTATGTTTCGTTAAAAAATGTTCCTATTACAAAATATGTAGATTTTTTATGTTGATTAGTTTAAATACATACTTAAGCTTCCTACTATAATGTGTTTTAATTAAATATTATTTTAGTTAGTTAAATATTTACAATTCAAGATGGGGTCACTGAAGACCCCGTGCGAGTAGTTGTGCAATTTTCTTAGTGCGAGTAACTAAGGGTTAAGTTAAATAATGCCCATCTGCGGGATGGAACTGGCGAATGGGAATCTGGGAATGGACTGGCGGGATGGAACTAAGATGTTATAGGCAGCACAGCATTTCTTCAATTTTCTCGTCAAACACTTACATAAGTGTGCTATATCTGCAAACAAAAGACAATACAAATCATTAAAAGTATGCTGCTCACTTTCTAGTTAAATAATAGTTATATAGAATAATAAAACTTAATTACTTACTAAATATTTTATGATTCCCCTATCATTGTAAGGAAGTTTAGTCGGACATACAAACTAAACTTGTAATATTAAAACTTTTGATTTAAATTGAAAATTTGGAAACTTGTATTGAGAAATTAAATATTTATGTTTGTTTACGTTGTTTGGTTACAAAATGTCAATATTTGACGTAAAATAAGTGAAATATGACAGATTTAGCTACTATTTTGGTTCAAAAAGATCGAATAAAATAGAGAAAAAATATTCACAGACCAATGATGGCAACAATGCTCTATCGATTCGGTGACAGGGCTCTCAGATCTCATCCGTCTGTCATATTGACGCTCATGCTCGCAAAAATGACATAGGTTGCCTAACTGAGATGCCACAAACTATATAGAGATTACTACGTAATCAGACTAACCACTGCCCTAGCTATCGACCTGACTTTAGTCTATGACGTGTAGAGGTGTGTAGTTCGCGAATGAATGCTTCTTTTGAATGCCTTCAGTTGAAAATGCAAACCATTCCTTCCTTCACTCGCTTATTAGTCCACCTTATTCCTTCACTTAATACTTCACTATGCCGTCAGGCGAAAAACAATCTTCGGTCATCGACTTAAATACTATATTTGTTTGATCGCAAATCTAATACTGACACCTTATTAGTTCACCTCACTTATGCATTGCTGTGCTCGCGTAGGGGAAAATAACTCTCCACACACGGTGTTAAGACCTATATTTGTTTGCTGCTAAATCACGATTCGTTTACACAAATACAAAAACATAAATATGAGGTTCGAGACCCGTCAATGAGTTATTTTTAATGTTTATTTTCTAGTAGTGAAAATATTATTAATGTTTTGGTTGTCAGTCCTAAGCCTGAAAAGTATGGAGGACAATCGATATATTTATTCTTACTGATACTTCATGATAAATTACTATATTTCTGCAAAATTAAATACAAGTAATACAACATATGGGACTCATTATTTAACCATTATCAAAAGCATCATTTTTTTCATTCGCGAACTAGCGAATGTTATAAGAAAGATACGAGAACGCAAAAACCGCAAGTTATTCATCTTTCCAACTCAATCTCTTCATTTAGTCCAATTCGTTCTGTAGTTCATTTAGTCCAACGGCTCTGAAGGAGTCAAATGAGCCGCTGAACGAAGTGGACTACTGGACTACATTCGCGAAGTAGTTCTTTGAAGTGAAGGAACTAAATGAACTAAGTTCTTTTCACTGAAGCGTTATGCGCATGTCTAATGACGTGGGAACGTTTGCTTTTGGCATGTTTTGTTTTTATTTTAACGGAAGAATGACTAAATGGCTCTCCAATGCGTTATAGTGGTAAGTTATGCCAGCTGCGAACTAGAGAGAACACACAGGCCCTTGGGGGTGCTTTGTAGTGCAAAAAAGTGCTTATTTTTTACATAAATTCATATACTCACGGCCATAAATCCCAAAAAGTGGTAGCTAGAGCTTACATTTTAGGTTTACATCCAAAATAGCTTTAAACATTTGAAAAAATAGTTTTCAGTCCAGTAGTTGAGGTGTTAAGATGGAATGTAGTCGCAACATACATTACATTAAATTATACGTACTTGCTTTGCAGTCAGAAGATACATACATATAAAGAAAGAAAATGTGCACTCATTATAAAATAAATAGAACTTAATGATAAATATAAGTAGCGTCGAAGAGTATACCGGACTATTTTTAGTGCTAAAGGTAACATCCAACATTTTTATGCATACGACAAAGATTACCTTCCTGGAGTTAGTTTTGGTTTATATTTAAGCATCTAGGATTTATGACTCACTCAACACTATAGGCTGCATAGTTTATATCTTACCCTAAAATGAAACAAGGATACAAACAAATAATACTGTCAGTATCAATCTACCCCATATCTACCCTAAGGTCAAGAACAAACTAGAGGAATCATAAGGCCGTGCTGAGATGCTTTCTGACATGGCTCTCACTTCTCAGATGACAACTCATGCTACCCGGGCAGAAGTGTTAGTACCTCTGCCGACCTCTTTGGGGATATCCGGCGTCAACGTTTGAGAGTTGTGTTGAGTAGGCAGTTAATGAAATCGGATGTACCCGTAAAACACATCTGTACCGTAACAATAACAAGATTTTCCTATTATTAATAAGATATTGTATTTTTGACAGTATTACTATCAACATTTTTAATAAAAACTTATGTCACAAAAATAAAGTTTTATTTGAAATCTATCATATCCTTCAAAATTATCGTACCTACTAGAATCGTTAAAATTCAAACTTTTCCCCTATCAACTTCCTAAAGTAGCTTCGGCAATTTTTTATTTGAGAGAGGTATCGTTTAGTATTTAATAACAACACAAGGAAAATGGTTTGTACAAAGATAAAATACGCAGAGACGAATAGAAAGGGTAATGCGGTAAATGGAGCAGTGAATCGTCTAATGACCAATCAGTCGGTAACTGAAAAGGCCTGAATGATGCCGTTCTAGTACCTAATCTTATTTAGGCAGTAATATTATTTTGGCAGCGAATGTTAATGTTGTGTGTTAATGTGAATGTTGAATGTATAAGGGCGTAAAACGACGAAGCGCTTTGAGAAATAGATAAAAAAAGAGCCCTTGCGCTTCGCTTAGCTTGTATTGGTGGTGAAGGAAGAAAAAAATATGTTAATTTGGTTTCGGCACATTAAGAAACGGAGAGAGGATGGGTGAGAGTAAATTGATGAAAGAGATTCATGGAGCCAGTGTCAATATGAAATGAAATAGAGAATATACATAAAAAGGATGAAGTGAAAAGAATATAAAGGCATACATGAAACGATTTATAATTGTAAACAAAGCTCAAAAGGTTCGTCCGGTTCGTTTAACGAGGCGATCAAAGTGTGTCTGTGTCTGCTTGCTAAAATGGTAAAAATTACGTTCCTCATCTCAACAGGTCATATCATAATATCAAACTTGTTAGACCATATTGCAACTTTTAGCCCTCCTATTCCCCTGTCAAACCGTGTTTTCGCTCAAATCAAATTGAAAAAGAAAGATTTGACCAGATGTTTTATTTTTATTTTAGCGTAGGCTAAGAAACTCACCATACTCTCCCAGTTTGATTTAGGCAGTAACATTTTTAATTTTGAAAATTACAATATTTTAGATATGCACTCCTTATGTAAAGTTGTTTGGTTTTATGTCCTTAATCGATTTAAAATTTAAAAGGGTATGTTTTAAAAGCGAGGTCTAGGCTAATTCGGTATGCAAAGTTTTTTTTGGTATTTATTAAATATTTTTATTCGATAGTAAACACGAAAATAAAAGACTAATTTGAATATTTTTCATTTAAAATGAGTTATTGCAAAGTTTTGATTTTTAAAGATTTTTTAACTTTTGTACTTAATGGCGTCATCGACCGAAAATATCACGTAGCAACATGCAAATAAAGCGAAATGTTTAGTAAAAATGTTGCTGATTGCAAAACATTTCATGAATTTGTGATCTCAAATGAAATTATTACGATATTATACTAAACAGACCTATGATTTTCGATATTTTATTAATAAACTGCAAAAACGAATGTCTTTGAAATAACGCTGAAGGTCAAATACTGTTACAGTTTTTTTGTTAAAATAACGGTCATCTTAGCTTTGTTCGATTTAATTTCAAGAAAATATGTTTTAACAACATAATATCTCGAAATGGTTTCGTAATCAACATAACTTTTGTAAAACTTTGCATACCGAATTCTGAATTTTTAATTTTGATTACACTGGCAAATATGTAGAGCAAATTGCGTGAAGAACACCACAGATAACATAATAAAAACAATGCGTTTAAAATTATCAATAAAATAAATTGTTATCGTTAATTTTGAATTAAGATTGAAACCCGAAATTAAAGCCAAATAAATATTTAAAATGAAAATACTGTTTTAATTTTTATGACAAACAGATAATTCTGTAGTCAACTAATCTAACTAATCCTTGTGTTGTCTTAAAATGTAAATTTTAAATTTGGAGGATAATTTATACTTCTAAAACGAAACGCAACCATAAACACAACTGTTTTGAGTTTTTAAAATTATAATTATTTTAGTTTTTTGAATTTCATTTTGTTGATTACAAGTTATTATTTTGCAATTATACAGGAAGATCTCATTTAACACCAAAGTCTATCAAAGTGTATGTCGTGATAGAATCTCGTTAACGTGTGTTTAATTAATCACGCCGTGAACCAATGTGTAACATATAATTAAAATGATATCATCGGTGGATTTCGAAAACATAATTGCTTCGAAAAAACGCGAAATACAGAAAGAGAAAACTACTCTTGGTCTTCAATCTTCAGTGGATGTCGTAGATGTAAGTTTTCCGTACAATTATCTATGTTAACTGAAATAACCTCCCACCTGTTGGATTGTGGCGTATGTTTATTGATTTTTCGTATGTAGACAGTCAGTAGACACCGGTATATCGATCTAACCATTGCTACATTTATAATTAAGACTGTTGTGTCCACATGAGTCAAGTTATGTGTTGTTTTAAAGGTATTTAGTTTACCGGTGGAAATTGTAGTTGAGGTAAGTTTTGACGACAGTATTTTGTAAATACCCATGATTTTATTTATGTTAACAGTTTGTCCAGCTATTTATTATTGTTTTGCTTGAAAAATACTTTAAATTTCATACTTAAATATTTTACAACAACTGTTTACTTTGTACAGAATAATTATTTTGTTTAGCTTCTGATGGTTGAGATAAGAATAAGAATAAAGTCAGAATCTATCTAAAATATTTAAACATACATACATACATACATATACTCACGGCTATAAATCCCTAGATGAGGTAGCCAGAGCTAATGAATTAGAAATTCCTCAGCTACTTTTGGAAAGTTGAGTGGGGAAAAGATGGTAAAATAAAGGTGATGGGTTTCCAACCATATCGCCAAAAAATCCCTTAAAAGCCCCTATACCATTAGCCGCCTCTTACGTACACCCACCGGAAGAAATGGGGTAGTGCTATTCTAAGCCGACACTACATAGCAACAGATATTTAAGCACTTGGATCATAACTATTTTATAAAACCAGTAGCCTGTATCTATTGTTTATCAGCCATAAGAAGTAGAGAAAAACTACATCTTCCATTGGCCAGCAAATACATTTAAAAAAGTTGTGGGGACTGCAAATGTTTCCTGGCTTGCAAACCCTACTGTGTTCTAACTTATAAATTGTATTTATTCTTAGGATGATTATAGTTTTTCAATTGCTTGATGCAGAATATGAGGGATACTGCTACTGTGTGGTTCAAGTGTGCATTGCACATGACTGGATGCAGGACTAAGTATTGTAGAATGTAATTCATTTTAAGAATAAGACTAAGTGCATGAAAGCCAATTAACATCTCAATTGTACAGAGTACTTTACAGCCTATGTCTCTCAGTTAGAATTATTTTGTTCACGAAAACCTCATGTGGGGATTATTATTAATAAATAAAGGAAAGAAACATTTCAACACTAGCGGGGATGAAACCCGCGACCTCCGGATATATGCCGCGGCTCCGGGTGTATGTCAATTTTTTTCTATCCTTTATTTATCCTTTATCTTTGTCACTCAGCTTGCTAAAATAGTTTATAAGGTCCATTCTGTCTATGTGAAGCTCTCCTTGAATTTGATCAAACTGTGACATTTACTGTGTACATGGAAAAGGTGAATAATATTCAATGGTGTCTAAGCTAAGTTTAAGTATTGGTTTAGGATAGAAATAACCCATTTCTTACCGTTGTTGCTGAAAGAGGCAACTTAGGGTGTCGGGGATTTTGAAACACAGTTTAAAAAGGGTTATGCAAATTTATTAGTCCGCCAAGCTAAACACTTGATTCTATCTTCAACATCTAGATTACATACATACATACATGGGTGAATATTTTATAACCGGCCAAAACGGGGCCCGGGGGATTTTCTTTATTTATTTCTAAGTAATGTTTGTAATAACATTAAAAACCGGAAATCAGTTTAATATTCTACTTGCGCACCAAACTTCGGAGCTTTTCACAGGATTCTAATTAAGTGAAAACTTGAAAAATAAGGGTAAATAGTCATTTTCCTGTCAGGGGACATTACTTGGTTCTCACCTTTACGCCAACAAAATAATAAATATGAATATAAATATTATATTTGCGTTTAAACATTCTGGTGACAAAATATGTCATCTTAATTCATGAGTAAATTTTTTTAAAGTGCATAAACATTTTCCAGTTTTTATTTAAAAAAAAGTTCTGGCGACACTCATGCGCGTCATTATCCTGTGTAAAGTTTGTTTGAACTTGAATCTTTATAAGCAAAATGACGGTGAGCATGCCATAGTGCATGATATAGGTGCTACTTTACTGACCTCCGCCACACTAACAAGTTTCGCGTTTTCGTTTCCCTGATCGAAATAATCTATCTGAACCATTTGTTTTCCTGTCGTGACCGGCATTTTAGTCATTAGTCTGTCATCAATTATTTTGATCAAAGAATAAGTTATAACATTATTATTCACATTTTGGGGTTTTTTTACTTAAACTACCCTATGCCTTGATACATTTTCCTCATTTTTTGCATGATTTTACGTGTAAACTAAACTTTTATGTTAAAAAATCATTTTCCTGTCGTCATTTTCCTGTCATATTCAAATCAGGAAAATGACATCCAGCCAGGATTATGACTAGTTATGGTTCTAATGAACAAGAAAAACTGCATAGTGCTGCTTTTTGAATATCATCCTTTTATCCAAGGATATGGATATAATGCATTAGTGTTGTTGAACAATTAACAGTACATTTTATGGGTTTTGAGTATTGAAACAAAGATTAACCCAAAATTGCAAGTGAATACTAGTGAATGATTTAATTTAGCTATGCAGACAGTGATGCTAGCTGGTAAACACATTTGTTTTAAACTAAAGATGAATTCAAGGTTCTATACTGCGTTACCTTTCTTTCAGGGACATTATATTGCCTATAACAAACTTAAATCAATTCGCTTATTAACGTTAAGAATATTAAGTTTTTCTAATATAAAGAAGAAGACTCACGAAAAACTAATACCTACATTTACGATATTTTTTCCTAATGAGGGTTGCCAGATACAGCTAAAATATCGTAGTGTAAGAGATAAAAAAAGGAAACACATTTAAAAATTCTCACAAGTTCTAAACTCTACTACCACCATTTTGAGGATGTACAGCATGAACAATAAGAATGAGTAACAATTTATCAGATATCACAAGCATTTGCCAGAGGCTCCTGTACAAAAAATAATATCACTATCACTCCAAAAATTTAAGACTATCATGCAATAAGAAAAGTGAAAAAGGGTAATGTCGTAAATGGGGTACTGAATAGCAGTGCATGGTGCATTTTTTTAATTCTTACGCTTATTTATGGCAGCGAATGTTTGGTGTGGCATAAGAAGCTTGAAAGCAGAGTGAAAGCAATGGAAATGAGATCTATCAGAAAAAAAAGGTTTTTGGCCCAGTAGTGAAATATAAACAGCTCTATATATAATAATAGAAGATTATCTGATCGCGTAACAAAATGTGTGTTTCGTAAAAGGTGCAGTGTGAATAACAATATTCAGACAATGGCAGCAACTAGAGAAGCAGCTAAATTTAATGTCTTTTCTTTTCTTCTTCTTTCTTTCCATTTATAAGAGTAACCCAGCGAAAAAGAAAGCTTAACAAAATGAAGGTTTTATATCTTTTGCCTCTCAAAGAGAAGGTGATTTCTATCCCGTTCCCAAAGCCACATTCGAAAGGGAAAACGGTTCCTTTTCAAACTGTGAAGGATTAAGAAAACCTTACCCTTAGATTTTCTGAAGGAGGAAATGAAGTTAAATAAATACTCCGATAAAAGGAATCTACAAGGGAAAGCGCTTGGATGCGGGTACAGGATGGTTGATTTTAAATATTATGATAAATATGGAGATTATAGCCAATGTAGATGGTAATTTTAAAACAGGATAAAAAAATGATTTAATAGAGAATTGGCTTAAAATTGCAGATTAAAGTGTGTAGAATTAAAGGGCATGTATTAAAACACAGATGATATAGACAAATCTTGTAAGGTTGGCTAGGATCTTAGAAAGTGGAGATAGGTGTCTGCCACCTCAATGGGAACTAATGGCACTGAACAGACTAGTAACAGAGATACTAAGGATGTACTTACATATATATATTCACGCCATTATTTTCCATTGGGATAGGCAGATAACTTTATTTTGAACTATCCTGGCAAACCTCCCTGTCTTTATTCACATCCATTAATCTTTTCAAACATGCTCTTATTCTCACCTGGGTATATGTATGTAAATAACAGCTAAAAGAAATTACAAAAGGCATTCAGAAACATAATCAAGTGACTAAATGCCAATCCGTGGAATATAATAAAGTCTTACTCAGAAAATAAATAAGGAATCATTTCTTGAGGATACCATGTTTTTTTATATATTATTCAAACGGGAACTGAATTGAGAGTATTGCTTACTTGTAATAAGTCAAGAATAAGCCTTAACAAAGTTTGTTTCATAACAAATGATATGAAAAACATGAATGAATTACATGTTCATTCATCATTTTCATGTGGACCTGTCATTTTCCTGTATACAGATTTTTTAAATTTGCTTATAAAACCCAAATTTTCCATTAAACTTGCGGGTCTCAAACATATTTATATCCGTAAATATATGCTCAATCTAAACATAGTCATTAATTGTAATAAACTAATAAATATTTTTTTTAAAAAACTGATCTGAATTTGCCCAGTTATAAAATATTCACTCACATATACTCACGGCTATAATTCCCTAAATGGGGTAGCCAGAGCTTTGGAATGAGAAATTCCTCAGCCACTTTTGGAAGTTGAGTGGGGAAAAGATGGTAATAATAAATGTTTTTGGTGACGGGCCTTCAGCAACATCACCCAACATTCGCTTGAAATAGTCCCAATACTATCAATCGCCTCTGAGAACACCCACGGGAAAAAAGGGTGAAGTGCTATACTAAGCTCAAAAACTCAACTCAAACGTTCACACCATATATACCCAAAAGGGTTGGCATAGGTACTAATACTTCTGAATATCACGTGATATTGTCACCTTGTGTTCAGATTACGCACCTTTTGAATTAAAGGTTATCGGTGACGATTGTTCAACCAGCCTATCCAAAAATCACTTAAAAAGCCATAATACCCTTAGTCGCCTCTTACGACTTTTGCCGTGTAGTGCCGGCTTAGAATGTCGCTACCCCTTTCTACCCACGGGTGTCGTAAGAGGCGACTAAGGGTATTGGGGGTTTTTATTGGATTTTTGGGCAATGCGGTTGGAGACCCGTCACCAAAAACCTTTATTCTTACCATCTATTCCCCACTCAACTTCCAAAAGTGGCTGAGGAATTTATAATTCCTTAGCTCTGGTTACCCCTTTTAGGGAAATATAGCCGTGAGTATATGTATGTCGCCTCTTAAAGTGCTAACAGACGATCGAACATGTACGGCGCGCACCATCGCACTGTGCGGAGCGCTCTAGCCTACAGACGATCGAACATGTACGGCGCGCACTACCGCACCGTGCACCGCAAGCGCTTCGAACCAGCCCGCACCAATATTAATAATAATTATGTGCGGCGAACCACGCTACACACGTTCGTTTTTGGTACGGCCCGTACCACGAACACTGGTGCGCGCCGTACATGTTCGATCGTCTGTTAGCACTTTTACGAAACTCGCAGAAAAAATTGGATTAGTTATATTCTGAGCCAGTAGAAAAAAACACAGCGAAAGTATGACGGTGCCGTAAATATTGATAATGCAATTGTGTACAAATGTCAGCAGAGCAGGTATTACTCGTTCGTTGCCGTTTGTAGGTGAAGCTCGTGTTAGCGAGTGACCACCTGACTATGCATGATTTAGTAGATGAGCCTTATTTAAAGACTCAAATTTCTAATGATGATCGTCATTTGAGTTGTGTTATTTTTGTCTAATGCATCATAGGGTAGACAGCGTATGGGAATTAACGATTTCTGTACAACTTTGGGCAATTCGGTATGCAAAGTTTTTTTTTGGTATTTATTAAATATTTTTATTCGATAGTAAACACGAAAATAAAAGACTAATTTGAATATTTTCCATTTAAAATGAGTAATTGTAAAGTTATGATTTTTTAAAGATTGTTCATCTTTTGTACTTAATGACGTCATCGATCGATAAAATCACGTAGCGACATGCAAATGAAGCGAAATGTTTTATAAAAATGTTGCTGATTGAAAAAATATCACGAATTTGTGATGTCAAATGAAATCATTACGGTATTATACTAAACAAACCTATGATTTTCGATATATTATATTAATAAACTGCAAAACCGAATGTCTTTGAAACAACATTGAAGGTCAAACACTGTACAGTTTTTTGATAAAATAACAGTCATCTTAGCTTCAATTGATATAATTTCAAGAATATATTGTTTATAACCGTAATATCTCGAAATGGTAATATTATATACGAGTGAGAACTACGATAGAAAGAGATATAAAGTTATCCCATGTACAACTTATGTTGTACCTACGTACTTTAGGGGCTCCATGTACTATGTCCTTATTGATTTTTATTTATACATACATACATATACTCACGGATATAAATCCCTAAAAGGGGTAGCCAGAGCTAAGGAATAACAAAATCCTCAGCCACTTTTGGAAAATTGAGTGGGGAAAAGACGGTAGAATAAAGGTTGTTGGTGATGGGTCTCCAACCGCATCGCCCAAAAATCCATTAAAAAGCCCCAAGTCCGTTAGTCGCCTCTTACGTACACCCACCGGAAGAAATGGGGTAGTGCTATTCTAAGCCGACACTACACAGCAATTATTATTAGTATTTATATGCTAGTATTTATATATACAGTCGCAAAGTATAGTTTTAGAATAGCACTATCCTACCACTTATACGGAGCCGATTAAAGCTTTTTAAATTATTATTGGATGATGAACGAAACCCATAGCCAACGATCTTATGCTTAACCATGCTTAACCATCTCCCTTCCTTGTAAACCTCCAATTTTAACGAAGGAATAGTTTTTTTCCAAGCTTTGACTACCCCTTTTTACCATTAAAGCCGTGAGTATACACACGTAAGTAGTCAATTTGTACAGCAGTTGTAGGCTCATTAGAATGTTGACGTTTTGCTTTTCAAATTAAGTCGCTTGTTTGTTTCCTGAACACAGTCATTTGGGTTAATTTCCAACTAATATTGAGGCTATTTGCATAGAAATGAGTTAGAAAATAATGTATTGCTTTTGCTTGTCGTGTTCGTTTTTTCATATCTTGTTAACATTTTTTGCCACAGAAACCAAACTGACATATTCTCACGTCATTCGTTTACATTGGGGTAGGCAGAGACTATCGATCGCCACTTTGTATAATCCTGAGACATGCTTACTTGCTTCCCTTACACTTATTCTTCTCATACATACTCATTCATTATTCTTACTTCAGACTCCCGCACTATTAACCCTTTATCAGGCCAGGTATGATCAAAAATTCATTGTATTTCACTTCTATTTGAAGCTAGGTAAGGTTGAAATTATGGTGGTCGCTATCCTCTGCCTGATAAAGGGTTAAGAACGTTTTCATTCTGGTCTTTAAAAGTTTAACGCGGCTGTCTTTTACTAACAACACTATCTACATTGGCTCTATATATCTAATATGTATATAATAAAAGTACATACTACATACATATACTCACGGCTATAAATGCCTAGAAGGGGTAGCCAGAGCTAAGGAATTCGAAATTCCTCAGCCAATTTTGGAAATGAGAGTGGGGAAAAGATGGTTAGATAAAGGTTGTTGGTGTTGGGTTTCCAACCGCATCGCCCAAAAATCCCTTAGAAGCCCCATACCGTTAGTGGCCTCTTACGTACACCCACCGGAAGAAATGGGGTAGTGCTATTCTATGCCGACACTATACAGCTTATAATAAAAGTCATAGTAACTTTAGCGAATGAAGCCTAACGTTTCACGATATTTTTCTTAACATGCATTGGTAAAGCTTAAGCCAATTTCCTTATAGTATCAAACAACTTAATAAATTACATTGATATAAATCTGTGATTAATCAAGCTCTGATGTCGGCTTTTCCATCGTGTTGGTGTATTTGCAACGGGTAACTGTTTTCTTGTATATTTATCCCTATGCTTAGTTAATTGAACTCACGCTTTTAAATTCTGTTGGGGTAAGCATAGACAAAAATTAGAACATTGAATGAACCAATCAGGGCGCAGTGATAGCTTATTTTGACAATTCGTTTGCAGTGGATTTTTTCAGCATTTTTTGTACTAAACTACTTACGTTTGGTTTCCGCTCTAATTAGTTTTAAATTCTCTATGATCGCTATATAACACTTCAACCGCCGAAAAATCTGAAAAGAAAAACAATATTTTTGTTTTCCTTCTACAGCTAAGTTACTGAAGCAATAGAGTATACCTAGGCTATAATTAGTTGGCGCCTAACTATACAGTCACTGCCCTATTAATGTGTTATTACTGAATATACTCGTAACATTTCATTTCATTTCAAGTGCATTTTTAGTAATGTCGGAGATTTACGGTGCATTGTCGATTTACATACATAAATATACTCACGCCATTAGTTCCCATTGGGGTAGGATAGTTTCGTTCGTCACGTATTTGAATTCATAACCTCGTTGATAACCTTTATCGTAAGTGCAATAGGAAAAGTTACTGACGGACTTAGAATCAACGCACAACGCACGCTCAACGTTACTCTGAACTCATGATGATGCTAAAAAATATTAGTACCTCAGCCACCCCTTCAGGGATATCCGTATATACGGCGTAAACGTTTGAGTAGAGTTTAGAATAATCAAAAAGATGTTTCTGCATAACGTAACATAAACGTTCACGCCGAATATCCCCGAAGGGGTTGGCAGAGGTACTGATACTTCTGAACATCGCGTGACTTTGTCACCTGGTGTTCAGAGTATCCACGTTTTGCATGGACAGTGTACTCACGTGATAGGGGGCAGGCCTATCGCCGTTTTGTACGAATGCACTGTCACATGACTAAGTACAACTGAGCCATATAGGTTTCCTCACGATGTTTTCCCTCACCGTTAACAACCGTGATAAATTAACCACACGTATGTCTTTAAAAAAGACAAATTGGTGTAGGCCCGACCCGGGATTTGAACACTAGTCGTTTGCACGATAACCGGTGTTCTACCCATTGAGCTATCACGTCGTAGATTTTTAACATTTGTTTTTTATTTCAGCTGGAAAATGACGACAAAGAAAACGTATCCGAGGTGACACAAAAACGTGTGCGTTTTGCTGACCCCGTGCTGGCTGGAAACAATGGGGGCAAAGAGGTTAAGATACGAGAGAACGAAAAGAGGCCGGCTAAGGAAGAGGACGTTATTTCGCCTCATTTAGAACGGTATATTAGGGTGAGTAGATGACTTTATTTACATACATTTATATGCTCATAAAGGCAGGTCTGAAGTATGAAGAATAAAAGGTTATGTATGAAAATATTGATGGATATAAACGCATCTAGATAGGTTTGCCAGGATCGTAAAAAGTGGCGATCGATTATCTCTGCCTACCCTAATGGGAAATAATGCCGTGAGTATATGTATGTATGTATAACTTACAAGTTCCATTTGGTGTAGAAGGGTTTCTAACCTTTCATCAGGTAACTGAATACCTTCCTTAATTACTTTTTTGAATGAGGATATAAAGGGAAACCCATAATTTAAGGGGTAATCGGAATACCCATTAATTGTGATGATCTTCCCATTTCGACAGGACTTCAATGGGACAGCTAGCTAAGAGGGTTTGTCTTGAATCAGTTTTCCTTCCTTCTACATATCTCCTTATTCACATATCTGTTACCTGAACTTCCTAGCACAACAGTTTGGTTTGGACAGTTCGTCTATGGGAATTAGATCAGGCCTACCGCTTTGTATAACACTATCATAAATGTCGTGTAGTGCCGGCTTAGAATGTCGCTACCCCTTTCTACCCACGGTTGTCGTAAGAGGCAACTAAGGGTATTGGGGCTTTTTATTGGATTTTTGGGCGATGCGGTTGGAGACCCATCACCAAAAACCTTTATTTTACCGCCTTTTCCCCACTCAACTTCCAAAAGTGGCTGAGGAATTTTTTAATTATAGCCGTGAGTATATGTATGTACTTATGTATGTATCATAAAAAAATGGTTAAAACAATAGTTTATTATTCACTAAGTTCTTGTGTATGTTTGAAGAAAAATACATAAATATACATTCATACATATACTCACGGCCATAAATCCCAAAAGGCGTAGCCAGAGCTTTAGAGCTACAAACACCTCAGCCACATTTAGAAGTTGATAGGGGACAAGATGGTAGAAATAAAGTATCTTGGTGATGGGTCTCCCACCGCATCGCCCAAAAGCCACTTAAAAAAGCCCCATACGGTTAATAGTCGCCTCATATGACACCCGTGGGTAGAAAGGGGTAGTGACATTCTAAGCCGCCACTACACGGCTACACTAAATATATTTGTAAAGAATAAACCATTTAATAGCTGTGTAGTGTCGGCTTAGAATAGCACTACCCCATTTCTTCCGGTGGGTGTACGTAAGAGGCGACTAACGGTATTGGGGCTTTTTAAGGGATTTTTGGGCGATGCGGTTAAAGACCCATCACCAACAACCTTTATTCTACCATCTTTTCCCCACTCAATTTCCAAAAGTGGCTGAGAAATTTCTAATTTCTCAGCTCTGGCTACCCCTTTTAGGGATTTATAGCCGTGAGTATATGTATGTATGTATGTAAACCATTTAATCATCCAAGTTCATAGTTACAAAGATTACATAGACCGTTACTATCCGTATGAAATAAATTGTATGAGCATTTATGAGTAGTATTGTTCTATGTTAGCGACCGTGTGTTTGATTGACTGTATTAGTTTATCCTTACGTTGGCGAAGGTCGCGCCTACACATTTGTAAGATGCGCCTTTTAGCACTGATTTAATGGTACGAAAATTAGAAGATTGTGTATAGCTTTGTTATGATTTACGATCTTGAATATGTTCATTCATTCATTCATTCATATACTCACGGCTATAAATCCCTTAACGGGGTAGCCAGAGCTTTGGAATGAGAAATTCCTCAGCCACTTTTGGAAGTTGATTGCGGAAAAGATGGTAATAATAAATGTTTTTGGTGACGGATCTCCAACCACATCGCCCAAAAATCACTTAAAAAGCCCCTATACCCTTAGTCGCCTCTTACGATCACTCACGGGTAGAAATGGGGTAGTGTTATTCTAAGCCGACACTACACGGCAATATGTGTGCTTGAATATGTGTCTAAAGGTTTTTTGTGAGGGTGATTTATAAAACCTGCTTACCCCTCCGGCATATATCAGCAAAAACCTTTGATAGTAATAGACTCGTAAGTCACCCTCAGAAGAATCGGTAGTGCAATTCTAAGCTATGAAAAAACCAATATCAAGGTATTTAAGGCATAGAGAGAGGATGGATGAACGTATAGTAGCGAGTGAGATATATAAAGACAACGTGGATGGTGTTGTTAGAGGAGGAAGGTCGCGTAAGATGTCTGAAAACCAAATTGAGAACATTGCGAAGGCGAAAGTCCGAAGTGAAAAGAATAAAAAAGCATGTATAAAAAGAATAATTAAAGTGAGAAAAGGAAGAGAGATTTGTCATAATCGTGCAAAGTGGCGATCGATAGCCTACATTTTACTATCCTACCAAAATGGAAATAAGGGGCGTGATTGTTAGTAAGTATGTATGTAATCTAAGCCTACACCACCGTCGCCGCCTCCTCTAAAATATGCTACAGTAGTGCATGATTGATATCTAGAATCTTAATAAATTCATTTACATACATACTCACGGCTATAAATCCCTTGAATGGGGTAGCCAGATCTAGGGAATGAGACATTAAATTCATTTAATAAAATTTAATTATGGCCAAAACATCCAACCAATTTTTTTGGTACACAGACTAACCAATGCAGAATAAAAGTGGGGAATAATTTGTTCATGGAACAGTTAAATTATTAAGTGGATTAAGGAACTTAAATCCACGCCATTAGTTCCCAGTTATTTAAGGAGATGTTGGGTATGTGGCTGGAAGAAGAGTAACAAACCGCCCTTTATTTAACTATCATTTCCCCAATCAACTTCGGAAAGTTTATAAAGAATTTTTTACCGAGTAGTGCCGGCTTAGAATGTCGCTACCCCTAATATACTAAGGGTATTGGGGCTTTTTATTGGATTTTTGGGCGATGCGGTTGCAGACCCATCACCAAAAACCTTTATTTTCACCATCTTTTCCCCACTCAACTTCCAAAAGTGGCTGAGGAATTTATAATTCCTTAGCTCTGGCTACCCCTTCTAGGGAAATATAGCCGTGAGTATATGTATGTATGTATGATATGTATAAAGAATATCTAATTCTGAAGCTCTAGCTACCCGTTTTTACAGCTGTGCGCGAGTTAAAGGTATTTGCCAGTATTGCAGAGTGGCAAAAGATAATCTCTGCCTACCCCAATGAGCACTAATGGCATGGGAACCTATATGTATGTGTATATTTTATTTTGATTGAATAGCCTTTTCTTTTAACACGTTGGCTGCCCACCATACTTCACCTTAAGTACTGCTCCTACGCCCCATACATATTTTATGATCCCACCGGTGATGCTCACAGCATAGCCTTATTACTGAGATGCCATGAGCATCACCATTAACACCTTAACGTAACATTACGTTTCAAAGACTATTAGAAAAAACTGAAACATTTCCTTTATTTAAAACTTATGATACATATAATTTGCACACAAGGGGCAATAACAGTAACTTAAGCAAATTAAGCTAATTAATTATACTTAAGCCCCCAAAAAAATCCCCATAATAATAGCCTGAAAATTTTGCTTTTGATCCCACCGGTGATGCTCATGGCCACACAGAGAATAAAAATTTATCCCACCGGTGATGCTCATGGCAGCCAACGTGTTAAACAAGAACTTATCAAACTTTATACCAAATCATATTGTCAGAGATAAAACAAAAATTGAAATCAAAAAACTCACGGGTTAAAAGTGTTTAAACTTTGTACAGTCATCCGTAGTTATAAATATTTAAATGCAGCTAACAAAAAATATGCGAAAAAACACAAGGCATTACATCGCATAACTACAATATTTCGTGTAGGCGGCGACCGAGATCGTGAATATTCGCCATTATCGAACAAATACGGTCGAGTGTAGACGCCATGATGTTTCGCTGAAAAATATATATATTGCTTTTTGGCGCGCGATTCTTTTTTTTTATTTAGTGATATGAACTCTGGTGTTAGTCATGCAGCCAAGTTTTTTTTTTGGTAAATTAATTATAGTGATGTGATCATTGTGCGTTCTATGATGTGATCCTGTGGTTTTGGAAGGTGTGATTAGGAATTTAATTGTTTTGGCTGTGTAGAGTAAGTTCTGTATTTTTTCTTATGTTTTTTACTTCTTATGGTAGAAATTTATTTTAAAAATGTAAGACATGCATAAATGAGAGTGTAGGAAAATAATACTATATTAAAATAATTTACAGAGGTTATCGAACGCGTTCGCACTTTTTTATACAACAAATTTTGAAACATTATATCATTGTAGATTTAGTAGAGGTAGTAGTAATCTAGACAACACATGGCATCATGTCATGTGTTCTTGTTTATATATAGTTATTATAAATGTCCATACAAATTATTTCAGTTAATAATTAAAGTTTTTTACATATCATATTTAATATTAGAGAGGTATATATTTATTTAATTACTAGTGTTATTCATTTATTTAAGGTTTTTTTTTAATTACTGCCCACCTCTGATAAAAATTATGATATAGCGTATGATTCTTCTAAAGGTTAAAGGTTTTTACTGATGAAAGAACTTTGTACTGTGTGGTTCTGGTGCCTATTAAATTACAAACGAACAAATGTTTCTTCCTTATAATTTGTAAAAATAGGTGGTTTCGCTAGCATACTTGTAAAGAGCTTGAATTTTTATAAAAATAAGACCTGACGTCATCGGTGTCTTGAACAGAATTATAATTCAAGTTTTTTATAAATTTCGTTTTTTGTTCTTTACGGTGGTAAGGGAAAACATCGTGATAAAACCCACATAGCTGAGCTTTACTTTGTCATGTGACAGTGTACATACATACATACATATACTCACGGCTATAAATCCCTAGATGGGGTAGCCAGAGCTAATGAATTAGAAATTCCTCAGCCACTTTTGGAAAGTGAGTAGGGTAAAGATGGTAAGATAAAGGTTTTTGGTGATGGGTCTGCATCCGCATCGCCCAAAAATCCCTTAAAAGCCCCAATACCGTTAGTCGCCTCTTACGTACACCCATCGGAAGAATTGGGGTAGTGCTATTCTAAGCCGACACTACACAGCAAAATTGTATTCGTATAAAACGGTGACAGGCCTGCCGCCTATCACGTGAGTACACTGTCTAACAAAACGTGGGTACTCTGAACACCAGGTGACAATGTCACTTAATGTTCAGAAGTATTAGTACCTCTGCCAACCCCTTCGGGTATACACGGTGTGAACGATTGAGTTTGGGTTAAATTTTTTTCTCTTATTTAATTACTTATACTCAAGCCTTTTATTCCTATTATGGTAGGCAGAGAAATCGATCGCCGTAATATAAAAACGTCCCAAATGTCTAGTTGTCCTTAATCTTGTCCTAAAACCAAGGTTTTATATTGATAACGGAAAGCGTAGGAAATTGCCTTTATTGAACAAGGTTAAAGCAATATATCGAGCTTTATCAACAGATAGCACCTTTATTGTATGATTAGGTGAGTACACGTTATATTAAATGCATTATTCATCCTTTTATATTGGATGGGGTAGGCAAGGTATGTTTTATAATTTGTTTTGTTGTTGAGATGGTTTAAGCATAGAATATAACTTAGCGAAATATAATTATGAATAATACCTATACATATAGATGACATCCTTGACAAAGAAAGCAATATTCGATATTTTATAAATAAAGCACTCAACAGGGATCGAACCCACAACCTCCGAATCCATAAGCTAGTATTCCAAGCTTTAACTCTTCAGATCAAAATTTTTTGGTGGAAAGATTAAGTTAATATTTATTTACTAATCACAAAAGAAAGAGACAAAACCTTTTTTCATTAATCCAAAACTATATATCGTTAGAACACATGTCCTCACGCCTTTATCTCGTTAGGGTAGACAGAGACCATGAATCGCTATTTTGTACAATTCTGAAATACTTCGTAAATATCTTATGTCCTCATTGTAATAAAAATGGATTAATTAAAATATGTAAACAGAACCTTGAACTGCTGTGTAGTGTCGGCTTAGAATAGCACTACCCCATTTCTTCCGGTGGGTGTACGTAAGAGGCGACTAACGGTATTGGGGCTTTTAAGGGATTTTTGGGCGATGCGGTTGGAGACCCATCACCAGCAACCTTTACTTTACCATCATTTCCCCACTCAACTTTCCAAAAGTGGCTGAGGAATTTTTAATTCCTTAGTTCTGGCTACCCCTTTAATGGATTTATAGCCGTGAGTATATGTAACCTTGAAAACTTAAGCAAATCTTGTAAAAGTCCCTGAAAGAGAATATAGAAAATTACAACAATTACCGCGGCAAGGTTAACGATGCAAAACTTTAACATCCCTTATTGTGTGTTGAACAATCGATAGAAGGCTGTATCGTGAGCTTAATAGTAGGCTTTGATAATGTTTCCTGTTCTTAATATCCGTTATTTCGCTAAAGAACGTCGTTTAAGGCTATATATAACTTGGTAAACATTCGTATAAGTCTTACTTTTCCTTCTGCATATTTTTTATAGTTGTATTGTGTCGGCTTAGAATAGCACTTATGCATTTCTTCCCACGGATGTCCTAAGAGGCGACTTAGGGTTTTGTGATTTATGTATGGAGAAATATAAGTTCCGCAACTTAGCTCCAATATGTTGCATTTATTGGAAACTTTGTCGTATAGACAAAGAGCCATATTAAAAGACAATATTGCCTAAACACACAAAAAACGGGAATTGCACCTATGCCTCCTTATCTTGTCCAGTGACCTTGTTTTTTTTCATAATTTGGATATACACAGCAATATATACATTGCTGTGTAGTGTCGGCTTAGAATAGCACTACCCCATGTCTTGCGGTGGGTGTACGTAAGAGGCAACTAACGGTATTGGGGCTTTTTAGGGATTTTTGGGCGATGCGGTTGGAGACCCATCACCAACAAGCTTTATTTTTACTATCTTTTCCCCACTCAAATTTCCAAAAGTGGCTGAGGATTTTCTAATTCCTTAGCTCTGGCTACCCCTTCTTCGAATTTATAGCCGTGAGTATATGTAATTAGGATATATAATGTATTTTTGTTTCATTTACTGACATTGTTTGCATACTAATATCTGCACACGCCATTGATTTGATTAAGGTAGGCAGATGCGATTGATCGCTACTATCACAAAATTGTGAGATACCTCTCTAGCTTTCCTCACTTTTTTATGAGTGCGTGAGAAGAGTAAAAGAGCTGTATTAGAAGATTGGTAAATTTGTTTTTGTAAACACAGCGATATTACTTACTTGACGACATCCGTGGCTTAGTTGGTTGGGTACTAGCTTCTGGGTCTAAAAGTCACGGATTTGAATCCCACTGAGAACATCCGGAGATTCGCAACTGAATATAATGTAATAATTTGTGATAGTATTTTCTAAGACTTTCACGATTGCACATTATAATTAAAACAACTATTGACTGATTAAGATGGTTTGGGCACATAGAGAGGATGGATGATAGAAAATTGGTAAAAGGGATCTATAGAGCTAGTGTGGATGGTAATATTAGTAGAGGACGACCGCGGAGAACACACTTGGACCAAATTGAGAGTGTGCTCAAAAAGGCTGGCGTCCGAAGTATGAAGAATAAAAGAGCATGTATGAAAAGATTGATGGATGTAAACGAAGCTAGAGAGGTTTGTCAGGATCGTGCGAAGTGGCGATCAATAGTCTCTGCCTACCCCAATGGGAACTAATGGCGTGAGTATATGTATGTATGTATGTATGTAACTATTGACTGTCGGATATTTTAATCGCGTGTTATTACATGGTTTTTTAAAGCCCGACTTTTCGAAAACTTTTCAGTTATCATGGGCCCGGGAAGACTGAGTTGTTATTTGTCAATATAAATTACTATAAAATTATGAATACTAACTACCTTCGCACAATTTAAGTTACATTTGTGTTTAATATTTGCTATGTACATAAAAAGCTAATGTTATCTGGAGTCTTGCTAGTGTTCTTCCCTCGCTTAGTTGTGCTTATGATCGGGTTCCAAGCAGGTGGTAATTGCCAACCATCATCTCTATTGAAGTTTGGATGTTTCTTTATTTCAATAGATTCGCGTATAATTCTAGTTCTCAATCATTCTATGTAGCAAAAGAGAATAGATTTGAGTTTGAGATATCAATTTCAGTTATGTTGAACAACCTATTCACTTATTAATCGTATCACTAATAAATAACGAAACGATATACTGAAAATAAGGGTATAAATATAATTTTTATTTATAAATGTTATCAGTCACGGATCTTTGCTATAATTATGTAAGGCCTAGACAGTATTGCCGTATAAAATGTTACGTTGTTTGACCTACCACACCTGCGTGGCCCAATTCCGAGTTGATTAAGTGGATTTGGTTCGGTTTGATTGAAAAAAGAGTGATTAAATATTAATAATAATAATAAAATATTGCCGTGTAGTGCCGGCTTAGAATGTCGCTACCCCTTTCTACCCACGGGTGTCGTAAGAGGCGACTAAGGGTATTGGGGCTTTTTATTGGATTTTGGTCGATGCGGTTGGAGACCCATCACCAAAAACCTTTATTCTTACCATCTTTTCCCCACTCAACTTCCAAAAGTGGCTGAGGAATTTATAATTCCTTAGCTCTGGTTACCCCTTCTAGGGAAATATAGCCGTAGAGTATATGTATGTATGTATGTATGTAAATATTGAGAAGAAGGGCTTGGAGCACAGGATTCATATTTATAAGCCTTATACATATACTCACGGCTATATATCCAATAAGGGGTAGCCAGTGTTTTAGAATTAGAAATTTTGGAATACGAGTAGGGAAATGATTGTAAACAAAGTATGTTTGGTGATAGGTCTTCAATGATGACTCCCCACCGCATCCCCCGTCAATCTCCTGAAAACTCTTATACCCTTAGTAAATCCTCTGGCCCCTTATGGCACCCCGGGAAGAAAGTTTACTGCTATTCTGCGCCGACACTACATGGTAAAAAAAAAAAAAATTGTACACAATTTTTTGTTTTTTTTATTTTGGCTAGCCCTTTCATATACTAGTGGTTTTTTGCTATTCCTCACAGCCCATATATGTCCCCACCAAGGGGCTCGAGCCTACCCTATATAGGGCGATTTGGCCATAGTCCATAGTTTTGCTATTAAGTATTAGAAAATATTAGCGGAATTAGACTTCGGTGCGTGTAGCCAGTAATAGTAATACGATGACCTTAAGTTTGGACGCTTTGTGAAAAATATCGCTAAATAATTAAATTGTAACCTTTATTATAGGCAATTTACTTAAGCATTAGATGTTGAAAAAGGAATTTCGATATTTTCGGAATATTTCACGTTACATACATAAATATACTCACGCAATTAATTGTCCTTGGGGAGGTAGACACTATCGATCGCCGCTTTTTACCATGTTTTAAAATTTTATGCAGGTACATCAAAGTTTTCATACATGTCCTTTAATTTTTAGCACTTCTGACGTCTGTTTTTTAGCACATTCTCTATTTGATCTTATTGTGATTTACTGGGTGTTTTGACTAAGGTTGCGATTCCAGCAGAGATATGCGAATATAATGAGATTAAGAAAGAAACAAAGAAAAATATATACTTGTTGCCCAGGGGTACATCTAGTTTTGAAAGAACCAATAGAATCGCTTTAACCTCCACACCTTGCTTAGCATAGGTTAATGAAACGATGCTATTGTACATACATACATACATATACTCACGACAATAAATCCCTAAAAGAAGTAGCCAGAGCTGAGAAATTTGAAACTCTCAGCCACTTTTGGAAGTTGAGTGGGGAAAAGATGGTAGAATAAAGGTTGTTGGTGATGGGTCTCCAACCGCATCGCCCAAAAATCCCTTAAAAGCCCCAATAACGTTAGTCGCCTCTTACGTACACCCACCGGAAGAAATGGGGTAGTGCTATTCTAAGCCGACACTACATAGCTATTGTGTGTTACAAAAATACATGTTTAGTCACGTACGTCTGTGATGGAATCTCACTCTTATCCACAAAAAGTAATAAAAAAATCTAGAACAAATAAAACACCTCCTACCCTTAGTATGTAAAAACTGTATTATGATAAAAGCGTTACCGGCCGCACCTATAGCGGACACACCCTCCAAGTATCACGGGAAATGTAGGGTTTGCTATAACCTATAAACTACCCTAGTTTTATACTGCTCGGTATTACTATGTAGTGCAGTGAACTTGTGTAGTATTTTCTAAGATTTTCACGATTGCACATTATAATTGAAACAACTATTGATTTTGTGACCATGATAACTGAAAAGTTTTCGAAACGTCGGGCAAATAATGTAATAACACGCGATTAAAATATCCGAAAATCAATAGTTGTTTCAATTATACAGTGAACTTGTGGTTCATCTATATTATACAATCATTATAATTATCAATACTATTAGTGATACATACATACATATACTCACGGCTATAAATCCCTAGAAGGGGTAGCCAGAGCTAAGGAACTAGAAATTCCTCAGCCACTTTTGGCAAGTTGAGTGGGGAAAAGATGGCAAAATAAAGGTTGTTGGTGATTGGTCTCCAGCCGCATCGCCCAAAAAGTCCCAATATCGTTAGTCGCCTCTTACGTAAACCGGCAGAAATGGGGTAGTGTTTTTCTAAGCCGACACTACATAGCTAACTACTACTATTAGTGATCTTAATTTATATTATTTTTTCGATATTTAATTATCAATGTGATTGTTGTCTGAGTTGGTCAAATACCAAATTTGAAGCCAAATACTTGTTAAAAACGTATCAAATTAAGTTACTGCGTTTTAGAGTAAGCGTAGGGATAAAGGAAAGGAATATAAAAGAAAGAAAAATCTTCATTCTCCTCCTCTTGAGGACACAAACAATATAAAAAAAACAATAAAAATAGACATAAACAACTTATACAACAACAAAAAAGAACCTAAATACTAGAAAAAAACTAAATAATAATAATTCTGTCTATCATGCCCTCCGAAGCTCGGAATTATATTAGCGCATAATCAGGTGATTGAAGATTGCATTTTTCCACCAAAATGGGTTATATCTCACATACATATTAATAAAACACAAAACTTACAATTTACACAATGTGCCCTCATTTGGCGAAAAGGTACCTGGCTCGGTATTTGGCTATTGTCACATAAAAGTCTTAACCAGACCTACATCTGCATCTCTATTAACTCTTATGGCTTTTAATTGACCAAGGATTTTTGTAACCGTGCAACCGTGATAGCTCAATGGGTAGAACACCAGTCATCGTGCAAACGACTAGTGTTCAAATCCCGGGTCGGGCATTCACCGAGATTCAGTGAGGAAAAACATCGTGAGGAAACCCACATGGCTGAGTTGTACTTAGTCATGAGACAGTGTATTCGTACAAAACGGCGATAGGCCTGCCCCCTATCACGTGAGGACACTGTCCATGCAAAACCTGGGTACTCTCAACACCAGGTGACAAAGTCACGTGATGCTCAGAAGTATTAGTACCTCTGCCAACCCCTTCGGGGATATTCGGCTTGAACGATTATGTTATAATGTTATGTTATGATTTTTTTAGTTTTTTTTAATGCAGATAAATATTATATTTCAGATATTTTAATGAAAAAGTAGTATAATAGTTTTGCCTTTTTTTATTATTTCATGCAGTTTTCATAATTTTTGGAGATTTAAGTATGTTTAGCTCGCGTATTTTTAATTACGAATTGTAACTAAACAAATAAGGTATGCATGTGAAAGGTGCTAATCTTGCTACACAGATTAATAAAGTACTCAAGAAAAAACAAGTTTAATTAAACAAACTAATTATGAAAATATTCTAATTATTAACAACACGGTTTTCGCGGCAACATTCTTAAATATACGAGCACGCGGCTAGCACATTATTTGCATATTAAATAAACTTATATTCAGGTTGTAAATCCCTATGAAATGTCAGGTAATTAAAGTATGATTGTGTACAAAATAGTACTTATACCATGTTAAACAGTTTAACTGGTAATTGCTGTGTTTACATAAATATCATTTATTTATAAGTAAAATAATCGAAATAGTTTCTAAGTATACTCCTATGTGTAACTCTGATAAAAAAATTCCGATTTGGTTTAACCATTCACTAAAAAAATGTTTGTCTGAAAAAAACAAATATCACTATAGATACAAACGATATGGTAACCCTCGTGACTATGACTCATTCTCTTTGCTTAGATCTAGGTGTAAGACTTTGTTGGATATGTGTTATAAATCTTTTATCTCCTCGATTGAAGAATCACTAGACAATGGTGTTAAAAGCTTTTGGAGTTATGTGCAGAATAAAAAGGGTTACTCTTCTATTCCAAATAACATTCAAAATGGAGGGATGAGAGCTACAGATGGTCAAGGCATTGCTAACATATTCTCTAAATATTTCGCATCTGTATATGTTAATGACAATTCTGATAAATTCAGAGCTGACTCCCGTACCAATAATATTTTTTCTAAAATTGTCATCACTGAAGAAGATTTGATAAAAAAACTTAAATGTCTGGAAGTAAATAAAACAGCAGGTCCTGATGGTATACCAGCTATTTTCTGGAAATCTTGTGTCAATGAATTGAGTAATCCACTGCATACCTTACTCATCAAGAGTTTAAGTCTTGGTTACTTCCCCAAAATATGGAAAAGTGCTTTTATTATTCCCATACATAAATCTGGTGATAAATCTGAGTGCAGCAACTATAGACCAGTAAGCATATTATCTTGTATAGCAAAAGTATTTGAAAGCTTGGTTTATGATCAATTATATACTCATATAATGCCTTTTATACACGAAAATCAGCATGGTTTTGTTAAACATAGATCTACTGTAAGCAATCTTTTGGTCTTTAAAATTTATATTTGTAACGCTTTTGCAACTGGGTTGCAAGTGGACACTATTTACACAGACTTTTCAAAAGCATTCGATAAGGTGGTTCATTTTATACTAACTCAGAAACTATCGTCCTATGGGGTACATGGTGATCTTTTACGATGTATTCAATCTTATTTATCTAACCGTAGTCAATTGGTTGCCATCAAGGGATTTGTATCTACGCCAGAAATGATCCATTCAGGAGTACCACAAGGATCACATTTGGGCCCTCTGTTGTTTGTCATATTTATAAATGATTTAGTAGAAAACCTGTCATGTGAATCTCTGCTTTATGCCGATGATCTTAAAATATTTACAACAATAAACTGCATTGAAGACTGCTATATGTTGCAAGAAGACCTAAACAAAGTTAGTGAATGGTGCCATTTGAATAAAATGCATATAAATGTTATAAAATGTGCAACTGTAACATTTACTAGAAAATATAATAAAATAGTTCATGATTATGAAATTGATAATTCGATTGTACAGAGATACGAAGTTGTAAAAGATCTTGGAATTATATTTGATGAAAAACTATCTTTTCTACCACACTATAATTACATTATTACCAAAGGAAATCAAATGTTAGGGTTCATACTTAGAAATACCAAAGACTTTAAAAATCACAAATCATATATACTGTTATACTACAGTTTAGTGCGAAGTATTTTGGAATACGGTTCGGTTGTATGGTCTCCTTTTTACTCTATACATATTGAAAACATAGAAAGAGTGCAACGTCGGTTTTTAAAAATATTAGCGTATAGATTGGGCTTTGGTAGAAAACTAACTAGTTATATAGAAAGGTGTAAGAAATTTAATGTGACCTCGCTTCAAATGCGTAGGCAATTCCAGGATCTTACATACCTTCATAAAATTATACATAATCAGCTAGATTGTCCAAAATTATTGTCGCTTATTAAATTTAACACAATACGTAACCCTCGTCGGACAGTTGCCACTTTTACATTGCAAACATATAAAAACAATACATCTTATTATAATCCCATTATAAGAATGTGTCGATTATACAATGACATTGACCATGACGTACATAATATGCTAAGAGATGGTAGTGTATTAGAAAGTGATAAAGTGGTGTCTTACTTTGACATTTTTAATTCGCGGTTTTCAATTTTCCGTACTGGTTTCAGGCTTTACAACAGAATTAAGTCTCAGAATGATATACCCAGCAATGTTTAATTCTATATTAACTAGTAAATTTATTGTAATCATTTTTCTGTTTTTCACTTAAGGATAAAATTAATTGTGTATAATTTTCCAAAATAATCATAATTATATTGTGTGTATGCTAGGGACATATACCTAGGAATATGATCTAGCCCTATTTTCTATGTGCATATTATTATGTTTGTGTAATATTGATTGTATTCTGTTTTATGTTCTTCCCCACATGAGGAATTCATGTCAAAAAACATTAAATTATTTATTATGGTTGTTAACGGTGAGGGAAAACATCGTGAGGAAACCCACATAACTGAGTTGTACTTAGTCATGTGACAGTATATTCTTACAAAACGGTGATAGGCCTGCCCCCTATCACGTGAGTACACTGTCCATGCAAAACGTGGGTACTCTGAACACCAGGTGACAAAGTCACGTTATGTTCAGAAGTATTAGTACCTCTGCCAACACCCTCGGGGATATTCGGCGTGAACGTTTATGTTGATGTCATATTTATTACATACATACATATACTCACGGCCATAAATCCCAAAAAGGAGTAACAAGAGCTTCAGAGCTAGAAACTCCTCAGCCACATTTAAAACTCGATAGGAGACAAAAAGTATCGTTGGTGATGATGAAACAGTGATGGTGATTGATCGTTAGACAAGAAGTATCGTAAGAAATAAAGCATTGTAGAAACAGCAAAGATATACTGGCCAGTACACCCTGCTGTGTACCAACTTATAATTTGTATCTATGCTTAACTCGAAAAACATTTACATACCGCGATGTAGGAATATGAGTGAGACGCTGCTATGTGCGAGTGAGTCCGCAGTAGTGTGCGCTCTAACATTACTCCCACAGTATCGTTAGTGATGGGTCTCGAACCGATCGCCCAAAAACTACTTAAAAACCTCACACCCTTACGCCTGATTTCGGAATTGAGTATTCAAGCTGAGAACTACTTAAGTATAGTTTTGTCTCATTCAGTTGATAAGATTTCAATGCGGCAGAACAATACTTAGTTGTTCTCAGCTGGAATACTCAATTCAGAAATCGGTTGTTAGTCGCCTCTAACAAAACCCTTGGGTAGAAAGCTTGTCACTGCACATCTAAGCCGGCACTACACGGCACTGCTGCTGTATTAACTAAAATTATTTTAGAATTCAACAATAAAACTCATCATTTTTCCTATATAACATAGGCCATATCTTAGCCCAAAGAATAAAATATTACTGTGTTACGCTGGGTTTATTTACTCACTAGTAGACACTGCTGGATATAGGTCTTAAAGAATTCCATGACGACCGTTCCTTAGGGGCCTACCCACACTGCGTTACCACACTTAAAGAACCTAAGAGCCAAACAACCATCGCCTCCGTACAATGTTCCCGGCCCATTGCCTGTTAAGTTTCGCAACTCTCAGGACTATGTTACTCACCTCGGTTCGTTTATCGATCTACTGCAGTGCAAGCACGAGCCGTGTTAAACTAGTTATCGCGTGGGATAAAGCAGCCATCTCTTACGCACTTAGTTAGTATCGTATACTGCCATCTCATTCTATCCGTTATCTCTTCTATCACTCTTAGGATTAAAAGGATTACCAAACATATATTAAAGACATAAACATACATAAACATAAACGTTCACGCCGAATATCCCCGAAGGGGTTGGCAGAAGTTCTAATACTTCTGAACATCACGTGACTTTGTCACCTGGTGTTCAGAGTACCCACGTTTTGCATGGACAGTGTACTCACGTGATAGGGGGCAGGCCTATCGCCGTTTTGTACGAATACACTATCACATGACTAAGTACAACTCAGCCATGTGGGTTTCCTCACGATGTTTTCCCTCACCGTTAACAACCATGATAAATTAACCACCATATGTCTTTAGAAAAGACAAATTGGTGTAGGCCCGTCCCAGGATTTGAACACTAGTCGTTTGCACGATAACCTACCCACTGGGCTATCACGGTGTTAAAGACTTGCAGGACTTTCTTAAATGAGAAGAAACTAGGATTGTCAATATCCGTAAATGATTCACGCCTGATTTCCGAATTGAGTATTCAAGCTGAGAATGATTTAAGTATCGTTTTGTCTCATTTAGTTGTTAAGATTTCAATGCGACAGAACGATACTTAAGTTGTTCTCAGCTGGAATACTCAAGTCAGAAATCGGGCCTCAGTGTATTGCCACAGACTAAAGCGAGGCAAATATTTGACCAACAAATGTCGCAACATTGGATTAATTAATCAGGGCGTAGGGAATTTTTGTACTAAACAACGTTTGGTTTCCGCTCTATTTAGTTATTATTTATTTACTTTGGACAAACAACAGACACATAATGAATAAATACATACATACATACATACATATTCTCACGCCGTTAGTTCCCATTGGGGTAGGCAGAGACTATCGATCGCCACTTTGTACGATCCTGGCAAACCTCTCTGGCTTCGTTTACATCCGTCAATCTTTTCATACATGCTCTTTTATTCTTCATACTGCGGACACCTGCCTTTTTGAGCACTTTTTCTATTTGATCCAAATGTGTCCTCCGAGGTCGTCCTCTACTAACATTACCTTCCACATTGGCTCTATATATCTCTTTCACCAATTTACTGTCACCCATCCTTTCTATGTGCCCAAACCATCTCAACATACCTTTTTCTATCTTTCTTACAATATCATCTTTTACACCACTCACATAACCTTACATTACACACTTTTCTGAGGGATCTCATTTCTACTGCAATCACTCTACTTTCATGCTTCTTCTGCCACACCCAACATTCACTGCCATACATAAGCGTAGGAACGAAGACAGCATCATGCACAGCCATTCGGGCCTTTTTAATTAATACATTATTTCTAATTAAATTACATGGTGAAATCAGTCTGTATCCAGAACTGCTTATCACAGAATATATACATTTCTATTATTATTGTATTTATCTTGATCAAACATATCTTAAAAACTTATATGAAACTGCATTTTGTATAAAATATATAATCAGCATTTAAACATTATAAAGCTAATTACTAATGCATCTATTGAATGGGATTGTGTTTGTACAAGTGTATGCTTGTGGTGTGTGTGTGTGTGTGTGTGTGTGTGTGTGTTTATGTGTGTGTGTCATATACTAGAATTGATCATTTAATGGTATCATTTATCAGTATGCTTCGCTTGAGCTGGAGTTTAGACGAATTAAATATGTGTATAGAACTGTAGTTTTTATTGTGTGATTCACAAATCCTACGAAGACGGACACGCTCGCAAAAAAAAAGTCATCTAAAGGTGTCTGTCCACCACCCAAGTCGTGTATATAGAGCCGCGTGTAAAAGAACGTCCGATAAAGTGTCTGTGAAGTTCGCAAACAATATGTCTAAAGATATAGGGCGACGGATTTGTTAATACGAGCTTACCACGCGACGGCATTTTACAGGATTGTATATTCACGTTGTTTATAGATAGGGTGTGTTAACAGTTTATTTATTCATTCATTAACAATATGTCACCGTACCTTTGGAACCCTGATTTGTCTTATGCCCTTTTCATTGTTGATTTCTAAGTTTATTTAATTTTGAACACTACAGTAAAATTCCGGCAATAATACGACTTTTAATTTCGAGAAAAAATATTACAGGTTTTTTTATCCGGGTCTTGAAAACCATATGCCTCAAGATTCAAGCTTCATTCCATAAATTGCAATGCTTTTAAGTTTTGGATAAATAATGTAAAAAAAAAACTTCTTTATTTACCAAAAATACAAATTTACAATTTAAGTTTACATTTGCCCTCGAACTAGGCTAAGCCTGTATCGCGAGGACCAATTTTACTTAACACATATAGTATAAATTTTAAATTTAATACAGAAGATTAAGAATCAAGAATTCAGAAGATTAAGAATCAAGAATTCAGAAGATTAAGAATCAAGAATTCAGAAGATTAAGAATCAAGAAGAAAATACAATTGCCGTGAAGTGTCGGCTTAGAATAACACTACCCCATTTCTACCCGTGGGTGATCGTAAGAGGCGACTAACGGTATTGGGGCTTTTTAGGGATTTTTGTAAATGTATTTGAATAAATCATCCAAAGTAACAAATAACCGTTTGAATTCCGTTCAGTACGTATCGTATGTTCGCATGATAGCCTGGTACGGGAAACAGAGCTTTGGAGTAAACTTTGCACGACTTCCGGTCTCGCGTGCCGTGTCTTTCATTTCACAGAATATACAGGGTGGTAGGGTTGTACTTTGTAAAAAAAAGAAAATACTATAAATGCACTTTAAATTAAACCTTCCGTGTAGTGCCGGCTTAGAATGTCGCTACCCCTTTCTACCCACGGGTGTACCCGTACCGCGTAAGAGGCGACTAAGGGTTTTGGGGCTTTTTATTGGATTTTTGGGCGATGCGGTTGGAGACTCATCACCAAAAACCTTTATTTTACCGCCTTTTCCCCACTCAACTTCCAAAAGTGGCTGAGGAATTTATAATTCCTTGGCTCTGGCTACCCCTTCTAAGGAATTATAGCCGTGAGTATATGTATGTATGTATGTATACACTTTAAATTAGTCTACGAAAACGTTATAATTTTGTGATGGAAACATACATAAATACACTGCCACTATTAATGTAGGCGGAGACAATCGATTGCCACTTTGTAGGATCCTGGAAAACCTATGGAGCTTCGTCTACATTCATCAATATTTTAAATTTTCATACATGCCCTTTTATTCCTCATACTTCAGAGGGCTTCCATTCTAAGCGCATTGCTTCTATAAGCTTATATATATATATAATATTATTTTATAGTGGCTTAATATATGGCACCGTCAATCAAACACATTGAGTTTCTCTGTAAATCAAAGATTTATTTCAGTTAATCTAAGAAACAAATCATGAAACAAATCAAACAAACATTAACTTACATACCTGTAAATCAAAGAAACGACATTAAATGTTATTATTCCGGTGTCGATTTCTTATTTTATTTAAAATTAGATATTAACTTATTCTTTGTAAAGAGAAATTTTTCTTATTTGACATTAACCAAAAGCGTGCGTCATGACCGTCACAGTTTACTCTTTCTTAAAAACTCTAAACTACCAAAGAGTTGCTATATGCGCGTGTAAATTCAAATAAAGGAAACTATAGTTTTCTTTACATCTCCCCCCCAAAAGAGATAAACAATGAGTAAAAGTGAATATAAACAATGAGGTTTATGTTCCCGGCATACACTCTTCACACGTAGATAGCAGGAGCCGGTGTGAGCTTCGATATGTGGAAGTAGTTAGACTCTGATCTCTTGTGATCAGTGTTTATCTTGTATATTGATGTAGATATTTTTTCTATAATCTTGTAGGGTCCTATTTTCAGTTCATCAAGTTTTTTCCTGTTTAATTTGTTCCCGTTTTCCACAAAAACCATGTCTCCTACGTTGAAGTCTATATATTTTCGATGCTTATCATAAATTGTCTTGTTATAATTATGTGATTTGATTGAGTTTTCTAGAGCTCTTCTCCTATCTTGGATTAAATCATGTTTAGTTCTTTCCTGTTTTAGCTCATTTGGCAAAATAGTGACATCTGTGCCATAAAGTAAGTATTTCGGAGCATATCCAGTAACTGTGTGCACTGTCTCGTTGTATTTCTTTACACAATTGTGTGCCACAGTCGTCCATGCCATTCTTGTATCTTGTTCATTTATTTTACATCTGATTTTGTTGACCAGCGTTTGGTTTAGTCTCTCATTCAAACCATTCGAGAAAGGTGAGTTTACTGCTGTAAATATGATTTGTATATTCTTCTCATCTAAAAAACTCTTGAAATCTCTTGAGTTGATACCTGGGTATTGGTCCGAGAGTATCACTTCTATGTCATCACATTCTGTACAACTTTTTATAAGTTTGATAAAATCATTTGCATTTTGTCTACTGGATGTTAGTATGTATGCATACCTTGTAAAATGATCTGATAATAGGTGTAAATATCTCTTTGTTGATCGGGATCCTCCAAAGCCTCCAATGGTATCGATGGAACATATCTGAAATGGTTTTTTGGCAGGCCCCAATTGTGACATTAATCCATATTTATTTTTTCCTCTTGATTTATTCTTTATGCATATTGTGCAGCTTTCACAAATTATTTTTATGTTTTTCGTCATGTTCTCTGCTGTATACACAGTGCTTATCATTTTTTGCATTTGTTTAGTTCCGATATGGCTTAGATCTGAATGTATTTTCTTCATGAGCTCTATGCTTAATTTCTCTGATATAATAATTTTTTCTTTTTCTCTTACTTTCTTGTAATACACATTGTTTTTTGTATATAACTTATCTCTCTTGCTTTGTATATATTCATTTTGATTTTGATCTTGTAAAATATCTTCTATTGTTATCATGTTTACTATTTTTAGCTGTTCTTCTAAGTTTTCTTCTGGTTCGAGAACCGGGTTTCTGCTCAGGCAATCTGCTTCAACATTATATCTTCCTGGAGAATATTTAATTTGGAAATCATATTGCGATAAATAATGAGTTAAGTCACCTAGCTCTTCGTCTGTTCTACATTTTATGTTCATATTTTCCAGTGGCTTGTGATCTGTAAAGACTGTGAATTTTCTGCCTATTAGTAGGTGTTGCCAATACTGAACACATTCTTTAATTGCCAGACATTCCAGATACACAGCCTTCTTCCTTTTTTGCACTTCATTTAATTTCTTTGAAAAGTAGGCTACAGGTTTTTCTTCGTTGTTTTTTTGTTTTTGTTTCAGAACTGCTCCTACTCCTAATATGCTGGCATCTGTGTATATGTGAATAGGTAAGTTTGGGTCATAAATTGTTAATATTGGTTGGGAACATAATATATGTTTCATTTCTTCAAATGACTCTTGACATTTGTCAGTCCAGATGAAAGGTTGTCCTTTTCTCAAAAGATTATGTAGTGGTTCTAATTTTATTGCAATATTTGGCACATATTTATGGTAAAAGTTTATCTTTCCTAAAAATTGTCTCACATTTTTTGGAGTTTTTGGAATCGGGAAATTTTTAATTGATATCAAATTATCTTTCAGAGGTCTGACTGAATTATTCTGTATTACATGCCCCAAGTATTTTACTGAATCGGCTGCAAATGTGCATTTAGAGAATTTTAGTTTCATACCTTCGCTTTGAATTGCTTGAAATAACTGCTTCAGATATCTTATATGATCCGAGAATGACTTCGAAAACAACAGAATGTCATCAATAAAACATACTGTGAACTCTCCAAGATTATGCTTCCGTATAATATTACACATTATCCTTTGGAATATGGCTGGAGCGGTCTTCAATCCAAATGGTAGACAGGTCCATTGGTAATGACCTTCTTGTGTCACAAATGCCGTTTTGTGTCTATCTGTGACACGCAGTGGTATGGACCAAAAAGCAGAATTAAGGTCCAGCGTTGAAAAATATTTACAATTTCTTGTTTTTACTATTAAGTCCTCGATGAGCGGGAAGGGCTGTGACTGTGGTACAACAATCTTATTTAAATCTCTGAAGTCTATACACAGTCTTGATTTTCTGTTTTCTTCTCTTTTATAGGCCAATGTAACAGGCGCTGCAAATGGGCTATATGATTCTTCTATTATATTCTTTTCCAGTAGTTTTGCTATTTGGCTTTCGATTTCTTTCTTGTCTTCCACTGTGCAACGATATGGTCTTTTACTGCAATATTTTTCTACTTGTAGATCGATGTGTGCTTCATAACCTTTTACCTTTCCAATGTCATATTTGTCCGTCGCAAACACTGACTGGTTTTCTGTTATTAAGTCATCAATTATTGTCTGTTCCTCAAAACTCAAGTGATTAATACAAATTCTAAAGTCTTCTGTTTTAAAACTTTCATTGTAGTTTATGATATTATCCATTTTTAATTCCTTAGAATCAATATCTGTATTTGTTTCCTTAGAAACTCTTTCCTTGTTTTGTGTAGGTAATTTTTGATGAATTTTCAGATTTTCGTCTTGAACTAGATGAAATTCTTGTATACAATCTAGTCCCACTAAAAAGTCATAATCAAAATTTTCGTTATCTATCACAAAAACATTCATTTTTTTCTCAATATCAAAGATGGCTATGTCCAGTGAAATTATTCCGATAGCTTTTTTGACGCCATTAATCGTTTTTAGATTAGTATCATTTGAAAGAGTGCCTTTGTTTTGCTTTATCTTTAATATCTTTGAGTTTATCAATGACACATTAGATCCAGAGTCATAGATCCCTGATACTTCAATATTTTTATTTAGTAGTAATTTTATCTTGATCAATGGCGGCACTATTAGTTTTTTTGGTCTTCGTACTGCAATTCACATTCCAACTCTGAATTATTGATAAGTTTTATCTGTTTTTTATCTTTTTCCGTATTCAATTTTGGTTTGAACCAACAAGAATCTTCTGGGTGGTAGCGGTCTCCTTTATTCAATTTATCACAGATATTACATTTTTCTCTAACCGGTTTACTATCTTCTTTTCTTTTTATAATTCTTCGTTTTTGCACCAAGTGTTCTAGTCTGCCAAGTTCATTGAATAAGTCTTTAGCATGAACTATTTCTTCTTTGTTAATCCTATCTGTTATAAAATCTGGTAAGCCGACTGCGATTATGTCAATTAGGGTCCCTTCATCCATTGTTTTTCTTATCTCCAATAAAAGTCTTTCTTTTTTCACTGCATATTCTACCAAAGATCCTGTTTGGTACTTGAAAGTCAAAGCATATTTGCTGTCAGTCCAACCTTTACTGGTGTATGTTTGTAAAAAACTTGATTTCCATTCTGACCACTCAGATTGTAATCCAAACTTTATCATCATGGAAGAGTACCAATCTATGCATGTTTTATCAAGAAAAAGTCTGAGAATTTCAATCTTTTCTTCCTCTTTTACAATATTAAATCTTTCACATTCTTTTTCGAATACTTCCATCCACTGACATGCTCTTGAATTTCTTCCGCTAAATTTTTCAATCACAAATCTTTCAGCTAACTTTTTCATACTCTTCTTTTCTTCATTCTGTTTGTCTTCAACCAATTTTTCCAAAATCTTCACTATAGGATCCTCTAATGTCATTTTACTCACAGCTGGTGACTGTTCTTGGTTAATTTCTTCTAGAAATTGGTCCTGAAAAATCATGTTTCCAGTCTCATCGACATATGTTTTTAAAATTTCTTCTGTTGTTTTTATCCAAACATTTCTAGTTTGATATCTCTTTTTCAATGTACTTTTTAATGTAACGTATGTTTTCGTGGTTTGAATATGTTTATGAAGTGATATTGCTTGATACTCTTCAGGAATCAGGTAAACTTTGTCATCTAGTGTGGCAATTGAGGTTATGGCAATGAAGTTTGACTTTCCGTCCACTGTTGGTTTAATTTGAAAAGTAAATTTTAGTTTCTCCATTTTTGTGACAGTTAATGTCGTTTTATAATATTATTTTATAGTGGCTTAATATATGGCACCGTCAATCAAACACATTGAGTTTCTCTGTAAATCAAAGATTTATTTCAGTTAATCTAAGAAACAAATCATGAAACAAATCAAACAAACATTAACTTACATACCTGTAAATCAAAGAAACGACATTAAATGTTATTATTCCGGTGTCGATTTCTTATTTTATTTAAAATTAGATATTAACTTATTCTTTGTAAAGAGAAATTTTTCTTATTTGACATTAACCAAAAGCGTGCGTCATGACCGTCACAGTTTACTCTTTCTTAAAAACTCTAAACTACCAAAGAGTTGCTATATGCGCGTGTAAATTCAAATAAAGGAAACTATAGTTTTCTTTACATATATATATATATATATATTTAATAAGCTTCTTTCATCAAATCTCTATATGTCATAACAACCTTAACAACTTTTTTTTCTACATTTTCACTATATTATTTTATCTAAAAGCACTTTTTAAGAATCACACAATTTCTCACTAGAAACAATTACACTCTAACATTATGGGTTTTGAAAAGGGATTTAATCTGAACTGCATTCACTTTGTTCTCATGCTTCTTTTGCGAGCATTCGCTGCCATACACTTTATAATCCGAAAGCACATATAATAAACATTGTGATCGCAACTTTTCTTGAAAACCTTTGATTTTTTTAAAATACAGCCTGTATACAATGTTCGTGTCAGCGAGGCGCTCAAACAGACCATGGATAAGAATACAACGCGAACTATTGGGCTCTTCGTATAACTAAATATACGTTTGTGAAGACTTTTATATGTATCATTGCAAAGCCTTTAAACTTCAAATTGTATATCCTGAAACAGATGTTTTGTCTTCACAATTACACCTGTAATTGGCCACTTAGTACGATTAAACTGTTGCAATGGGGACATAAAGAGTACTACGATTAATACTCGTACATATACCCACGCCATTACCGCCATACAATTTAGCCATGTGGGTGTCCACTCACCGTTAACAACCATGATAAATTCACCACACATATGTCTTTAGAAAAGACAAATTGGTGTAGGCCCGACTTAGGATTTGAACCTTCATCGTCTGCACGATAAACGGTGTTCTACCACGGAGCTATCACGGTTGCATATAATCTACTCAAAATGGCTCAGGCGGGTTCGATTCCCGCCTGTGTCGAAATTTTTCTTTCCTTTATTTATTCTTTATTTAATAGTCAAAATAACTTATCTTTCCAGCGCTACCTCGGCCTCCCAGTAATGCTAAAGACGGGCGAATATTCGCCGAACAACCCGCTGGTTCGCGCTCACAACGAACATTCGCGCGACGTTCTGTTCGGGCTCGGCGAATATGAACACCGAGCTAAGACGCTGCGACGGATTCGACAGCTCGAGTATAAGCAGTATTTGGATGAGGTATGTATTTGTTGTAGTTTTTTTTGCTTTCATGTCTTTCAGTGATTGTAATACAAACCAAAATTTAATAATGAATGAATAATACTAATATTAACTGTAATGCTTGACCTCAATAGAACCTGTACAATTTTTTTATCCTTAAATACATACATACATATTATCACGCCGTTAGTTCCCATTGGCATAGGCAGAGAATATCGATTGTCAGTTTGTGCGATCCTGGCAAACCTCACTAGCTTCATTCACATCCATCAATCTTTTCATACATGCTCTTTTATTCTTCGTACTCCGGACACCTGCCTTTTTGAGCACATTTTCTATTTGATCCAAATGTGTCCTCCGAGGTCGTCCTCTACTAACATTAGCTTCCACATTGGCTCTATAGATACGTATACGAGGGCTGCTATTTATGTATCCGGAATAAAAAAAAGAAACAAACATATATCAATTAATATGGTTTTATTGCTTCTCAAAATATTCGCCGCTCAGATCTATACACTTTTGCATGCGTTGAAACCAATTTTCATAGCACTTTTTCCACTCAGACTGAGGTATCTCCAAAACGTGCATTTTGAACGCATCGACTGCCTCTTCGCGGCTCGAAAAACGTTGACCACGTAATTTTTTCTTCACATTTGGAAATAAATAAAAATCATTGGGTGCCAAATCAGGGCTGTACGGCGGATGACCTGTCAATTCGATCTTTTGAGCTTCTAAAAACTGAGTTGTGACGGCCGACCTGTGACAGCTAGCATTGTCGTGATGCAGAATGATTCTACGTTGTCGGTTAGTCTTTCTTATTTGTTCAAAGACTTCCGGCAAACAAATGGTCGTATACCACTCCGAATTAACAGTTTTACGATTCTCTAAAGGCACTGTAGCTACATGGCCATTTATACCAAAAAAACAAGCGACCATTTGCTTCAATGTGCTTTTTGCACGAATAACTTTTGTTGGGTTCGGCTCATCTTGGAACACCCACACCGTGGACTGCTGCTTAGTTTCGGGGTCGTAAGCGTAGATCCAAGATTCGTCACCTGTGTAGATATTATAAACAGCTTTTGACGCACCACGGTTGTATTTTTTTAACATTTCTTTGCACCAATCGACACGAGCCTGTTTTTGATCAATACTCAAGTTGTGCGGAATCCAACGGGAGCAAATTTTTTTTACAGCTAAATGTTCATGAAGTATCTTATGTATGCTCGTCATACTAATGCCCAGAGATGCCTCTATCTCACGATATGTAACATGACGATCTTGAGTTATTAGTTCCCGGACAGCATCGATGTTTTGAGGTACAACGACCGTTTTAGGGCGACCTTCTTTAATTTCATCAGTAAGCTTAGATCGTCCACGATTAAACTCGCTAAACCAGTGATACACAGTGGTCTTTGAGGGTGCTTCATCCCCAAAAGTCGAAGTAAGCTGATCGATGCACTGTTTTTGAGTTAGACCACGCCGAAAATCGTAAAAAATCATGGCACGAAAATGTTCACGAGTTAAATCCATGGTGGTGAAGACACGCAATTTTCAAAATGACGCTACGATGTGAAAACAATTGACAGTCACATAAAAATAAATGTATTCTAAAGCTAAAGAGTTCTATTTTTAAATGATGTAATTACTTTTTAAATTATTGTTCTGTAAGTGGCCAGTTCCGGATACATAAATAGCAGCCCTCGTAATATTTATTTCACGGATGTTGACTTATTCTGCTTTTCGAAACAGCGCTGCAAGAAAATGTTTTTACTTATTTTAAAAAGTCTTTAATGTGTGTGTATATTTTTAATTACTATAATTATTGTTTAAATTTATCTGAAGAATGTTGTGTATTTACTTTTGTTTATTTATGTTCGTTGTGGTTGTTATCCTTTTTCATATTTTATTTCTGTTTTTCTTGGTGTATTTCTGTAATGATAACTTTTTGTATTGATTGTTTTTGTTACCTATCTGTGTGGAGATACCAAAATTTATTTACTTATGTTCTATATGTTGTTATATTATATTATTTTTGCTATTTCTGTTTTTTCTCCTTAATAAATAAATAGATTTCTTTCACCATTATACTGTCATCCATCCTCTCTATGTGCCCAAACCATCCCAACATTCCTTTTTCCATCTTTCTTACAATACCATATTTTAACCCTCACCTTTCACGAATCACGTCATTCCTCATGCGATCACATACCTCACATTACAAACTTTTCTGAGGGACCTCATTTCTACTGCATTCACTCTGCTTTCATGCTTCTTCTGCCAGACCCAATATTTATTTATTTTTATCCTTATCTTTATATATTTTCATCATCTTTATTATTATTGAAAAATTACATTGCCACGTAAAAGAATGCATTACTTTTGTGGAAAATATGTCGAATAAAAAGTCTTGAGTTTGTCGAACGTTTATTGGAAATGTATTCATTTTATATTCATAACCTTCATGGTTTATAAAATATTACTCCCTACAAAAAAAAACATCGTTTTTATTTATAATACAAAAGTTCTTTACAATTAATTGATTAAATATTTATTTCGTATTGTTTGCAAAACGTTACAGCAAGCAAAAAAGAAGCAACAAGAAAGAGACCTCGCCAAAAAAGAGCGTCTAGAATCAGAAGCCCGTGAGAGAGAAAGAGAAAGACTGCTATCAGAACATTCTGAACCCGCGTTAGAGCGAGAACGTTATATAAAGACGCGGGTGTACGAGCGAGAGAGCTATACGGACTCGCGTGTGTTAGAGCGAGATAGAAACAGTAAGATTGATTCGGCTGTTCAAGTTGATAGAGGAAAGCCGTTGTCGGTTGGAGTACAGACTGATGAAAATGGCGGGAATTGTGTAAGTATTTCGGAAATAATAATTTATTAAGCTTATTAGGCGAAAGGTTGGTTTAATCGTGAAATATAACCAAGTTATTAATAATGGTGTCAAATAGAGGCTTGAAATAACCACAAACGTTGAGAAAATTTTAAATTTAATTAGGTACCAGAGGCTTCTATAATACGATCGTTATTTCTTGCTCGATACTAATAAAATCACAGAATATAATACAGGAACTTCAAACATATTCTATGTAAGTAATGTAAACTTTATTCAAGAATAATTAAAAATATTTACATAGACAATTTACAACCTAAATTAAAATATAAAACTAAATAAATACCTACTAAAGATGGAAAATTTCATGAAATTCATCGCTCTCGCAAAACGGTATCGTGCCTAAAATACTGGCAGCATTTCCTCTTTGAATGGCTATGCTAATTCGTTGGCCGAGGTAGCTGCCAGCCCTAGGATCACCACTGACTTCCACTAGGCGGGCTGAGAGATCTTTTAAGAAAACCCGCGCCTCGTTGCCCCATGTGCCGAGAGTTTCAACGGCGAATGGAATAAAATGATAATCATTCAGTAATCCAGAATATTTTCGACGTTTGAAACTCTCGGCATTGGCTGCAGCAGCACCTGTTTGCGATGCCGACCCTGATAAATGGCAAGGCGCTAGGGTATCAACACACGTTGCATCCCATATTAACGCCCTGCCATTCCTCCAAGGCAACAAAGTCATACCGTCCGGTCTCTTGCCATCGTCCCGTATCAACCCAGGGGGTTCCAAAACAACTGGTACATGGACGCTGACAAGAGCCCGACGGATGATATCGTTGAGGGCAGCATGGCGTGACAGGCGACCTGCACTGCGGGGGCACGAAAGACCGTGGTGACCCTGAAGATCGACTTGCACTCCACAGCGGCAGCGATGAATTTCATTGATTTGGGCACCAATCCTCAGACAGACCCCCAAACAAAAAGTAGACCTATCGAGAAGGGTACCAATCGCCTCAGATGGTAACGCATTCAACCAATAACCCGACTCAGGCTCTGCAGAAGCCATAAGACGAGCACGCTGTGCGGGGTCGGAAGCAGAATTCAAAAGGTTTAATTGAATCCGTCCGCACAGTATGTCATCCCATGACCTCTGGCTAGCCAATTTTGTCGGGATAGAAGAATTGGAACCAAGCATGGATATCCAAGCAATCTTGGCATCGCTCATTCCACTGACCTCGGCCTCACCTAAAGAGGGACTGATAATTTGATGGTATAGGGTCATAGTGGAATGCACAGATGACAAGAAAGCTGGTAAAGCCACATCGGATGTTTTGCGAATACCCAGGCCACCAAAACGAACTGGAAGGGAAGCCTGAGCCCAGCTGTTGTCATCGAATTTACAATTTAGGATTTTGCTTAAAGTATCTTGTATAATGTTGTCCAAATCATTTAATGCCGAAACATGCCTCCAGATGTCGCAACACCTTAATACATATGTAAATTTAGGAACAAACAAACAGAATTTAATAAGCGTGTAGGCCAAATGTGGATTGATAGTTTGCAGGCGTTCTGAAGATTGATTGAATTTTGAAATTTTATCTTTAACAAAACCGGGCACTGAATCCTCGTTCAGAGGGGCACCTAGAAGATGGAGCGAATCATCACTAAGGATTGTAATATTTGGGGCTATTTCATTGAATTTTTGTATAATCTGAGATTTATTTTCGTCTGTAAGGCTTTTATTCATATATAATTCGCATTTGTCAAAATTTAAATCAAGGCCAATAGAAGAAAAACTCAATTTTAAATTTTCAAGATCTTTTAAAACTATGTTTGCATTTCCACCTAAGGTTCCATCGTCTAGGTACCACACATTGAACTTGGAGGCGAGAGATTCAATGAGTGGATGAATGGCTAGGCTGAATATTGCTGGCCCCAGGGGGTCACCTTGTTGGCAACCGACACACGATTTTATTAAATTTTGTTTATATAATAAATTTGAGGGTTTTTTATAGCTCTGCCAAACATAATTAAAAATTGAAGGTGCTTTTTCTTTCACTTGAGCCAACAAGGCGGCCCGATCTACTGAGTTGAATGCGTTTTTCACATCCACCTTCAAAAGGACTTCGCCGGCGCCATGTGCGATGTACGTCCGAGCCGAATGAACCGCGGCTTCACAACCACCGCGTGTGCCAAACCCCAGTTGTACTGGTTCAAAGTATGTTCTTAAATCTACGAGAATATATTTACAACAAATTTTTGACACGACGCGGCGAATTGTGTTACCGACAGCAATCGGTCGTATCCCTCCATCTTTTTTTTTTAAAGCGCATAGATTCGCACCATATAACAAATCCAATATATCGTCACAGACAAGGCCAGACAACATAAGGTTTACTAAGCGGGTCAACTGTCCAAGTAACGTATCCCTGTGTTCCCCGCCGGCCCCACACAGAAGATCTTTGAGATGTTGTGGTGTGAGACCATCGAGGCCACCTGCAGACCCGTTCTTAAAGGACAGTATCGCCGCCAGCGTATCCTGTGCCGTCGCCTCGGGTGTGACGCTATATTGGTTTGGAGCATCTGGCAAGTTGATGTCCCTCCTTGAAGGCGGATGCTTAGCCTGAAGCGATAGAAGTGTTTCTGGCGTCTCTGGTGCTAAGGTTTCGCTTGAAAATAATAATTGTGCAGCACCTCTGATATCTCCATCTGAAATTTTGTTTTTGATTTTACGGTTTATGTCGAAAGCTTGTTGTGGGTATTTTTTAACGATGGTTGTGTCCAAAGGTATTGAGCAATTATTTTTAATTGTCTGTGTAAGGGATAATTTTGAACTTTTTGGTGCGTGCAAAGTTTTGAAACAAAACAAGAATAGGTTTTTCCAGCTTTGAAAGTCATTGTTGTCAACCACGGCCTTTACAGCTTTGGTGAGTGATAAAGTAACTGAATATCGGGCTCCTCGGGGTATTCTTTTAACTATGGGAATTGATGATTTTAATTTTGACAAAAGTTTCCAAAATGATTGTGTATCTTCATGGGGGCTTGTATCAATTAATTCATTAAGAGATGGTGATGAATCTTGCAAAATTACTTGAGATGTAATGCGCTGACTGTGGCATTTTGATATGTGTATATTAAGCCCACGTTTGTATAATATAATATAATTATAATTTATAATTTATGTAATAAGTTTAATGCTGTTTTATAATTAAGAGGGGTACCTCGTGTCATACTCAAACTTAGCCGATTTTATTTATATACAATTTTTCATATCCGGATACAATGTATTTAATTATAATTTACTTATTAACCCTGGTTTTAGTTACCAAAATCGCCATCAATCAATCGCCTATCGCCAATGCACAGTCAAGCCGAGAAAGAGTTATCACCTCGTTTGGCGATCGAACCTGGGACTAGAAAGTCTACTGAGCTCACTCATACTGTGTACTATGAAGGTAAGTTTCACAATCTAAGAATATTGAAATCTAGGAAAATGTAGCATAGAATAGATTATTTGGTGACAAGGGCTGGCTTATGTTAGGCGCTTTCCATTTTAACAGTTTTTATTTGAGTATTTTTTTACTTTATATTTTAAAATCCAAATCCCTTCAGCTAACCCCATCAAAAGAGATTTTCCTTTTTCAGTTTAAAAAGGACATACATACATATACTCACAGCTGTAAATCCCGTGAAGGAGTAGCCAGAGCTAAGGAATTAGAAATTCCTCAGCCACTTTTGGAAAGTTGAGTGGGGAAAAGATGGTAAAATAAAGAATGTTGGTGATGGGTCTCCAACCGCATCGCGCAAAAATATCTTAAAAGCCCCAATACCGTTAGTCGCCTCTTACGTACACCCACCGGCAGAAATGGGGTAGTGCGATTCTAAGCCGACACTACACAGCAAAAAAGGAAACCGCTTTAAAATCACTAACTCAAAGAAATGATGAGGAAGGGAATAAAGAACCATTGCGGAAGTATAGAATCATCCTCTTTCTTAAGCTTTCCGTTTTGGTATAGTTATCGACCGATATAAATGGGAATAATGATATATATATGGATTGCCGTGTAGTGCCGGCTTAGAATATGGCTACCCCTTTCTACCCACGGGTATCGTAAGAGGCGACTAAGGGTATTGGGGCTTTTTATTGGATTTTTGGGCGATGCGGTTGGAGACCCATCACCAACAACCTTTATTTTTACCATCTTATCCCCACTCAACTTTCAAAAGTGGCTGAGAAATTTATAATTCCTTAGCTCTGGTTACCCCTTCTAGGAAAATATAATTTATTTTATTTAATTAATTAATTTAATTAGTTGGTAAATTATTTATTTCTCGCAAGCAATGTACAATAAATTGTACAGATGTAAGTGTAAGGATAGGCACGTGAGTATATAACATAACATAACATAAACGTTCACGCCGTTTATCCCCGAAGGGGTTGGCAGAGGTACCAATACTTCTGAACTCACATGGCAGCGCCATCTAGTGTCTAGAGAAGGTACCCACGGTTTGCTTAGACAGTGTGCTCACGTGATAGGGGGCAGGCCTATCGCCGTTTTGTACGAATACACTGTCACATGAATAAGTACAACTCACCCATGTGGGTTTCCTCACGATGTTTTCCCTCACCGTTAACAACTATGATAAATTAACCACACATATGAATTTAGAAAAGACATATTGGTGTAGGCCCGACCCAGGATTGGAACTCACGCCCTTCTGTTTACGGGCGGGTGTTCTACCCACTGGACTATCATGTCGTTATATGTCGTCATGTCGTGTGTATATGTATAAATGGGAAATTTGACTAGAGGAATAGTCTTAGAATTCCCATTTCTCTGGGTTTCCTTTTTAAGGGTTAAAAATAATAAATAAATAAAAAAAAAATGTTTGACGTTTAGCCGCTCATCTTATCTCTGATTTTTTCCACTCGCTATATATGTTTCCTCAGGAATTATTCTTCGTCATTTTATAAGATTTATTTAGCGCGAAGTTATTCCTCATTTTTATTTATTATTAGAATATCACTACCACATTTTTTCCCTCGGGTATTCGTAAGAAGCACTAAGGCGTTGGGTCTATCTAAGTGATTTTAGGGAGATGCGGTTGGAGACACATCATCAACAAACTATTTTCCCATCTTTTCTTTACTCAACTTCTAAAAGTGTCTGAGGAATTTCTCATTCCAAAACTCTGGCTACCCCTTCTAGGGATTTATAGCCTTACTAGCTGACCCGACAGACTTCGTACTGTCAAATTTGCTTATGGCAAAGCTTAAGGCGTTTTTTTAAATTAATTTAATATAACCTCAAAAATTGTAGCCTATGTGTTATTCTGATGTATAAGCTATATTGTGGTAAAGTTTCATTCAAATCCATTCAGTAGTTTTAACGTGAAAGAGTAACAAACATCCATACATCCATACTTACAAACTTTCGCCTTTATAATATTAATAGGATTATGTCTATGAAAATTTTCAGAAGAACACAAGATAACTCCAAAACAAGAAGACAAGCCTTCCTATTTACCTTCCATATTAGACGCAGATGCAATTCACTTGAGAAACGTGAGAACTCAGGAAGAAAACGCAAAGAAAAGACAGTCTTATCAACAAGAGCTTAAAGATCAAATTAAAGAGCAACAGAGGATTAAGGAAGAGAGAATGGCTAGAGAGAAGTATGTTGTTTTAAACTGTAATTATATTCTTCAATTCAATTCAAATTCTTTATTTGCATTCCACATGTCATATGATCTTATTTTACAACATAACATAACATAAACGTTCACGCTGAATATTCCCGAGGGGGTTGGCAGAGGTAATAATACTTCTGAACATCACGTGACTTTGTCACCTGGTGTTCAGAGTACCCAGGTTTTGCATGGACAGTGTACTCACGTGATAGGGGGCAGGCCTATCGCCGTTTTGTACGAATACACTGTCACATGACTAAGTACAACTCAGCCATGTGGGTTTCCTCACGATGTTTTCCCTCACCGTTAACAACCATGATAAATTAACCACACATATGTCTTTAGGAAAGACAAATTGGTGTAGGCCCGACCCGGGATTTGAACACTAGTCGCTTGCACGTCAACCGGTGTTCTACCCACTGAGCTATCACATCGTCTTACAAAGATAATTAAGTACCAATGTGGACCCTGTAGGGCACAGCAATATAAATGTAACTTAAAATTAACTTCAAATATTAATTAAAATCTTAAACTAAACATATTGACTTAAAATTTAAACATAAAAACTAACATGAAAAATAATACTGAGAACATAATATTATCTAAATTAACATGATATCTCATAATTATCATAATATTTTTGCTGTGTAGTGTCGGCTTAGAATAGCACTACCCCTTTTCTTCCGGTGGGTGTACGTAAGAGGCGACTAACGGGATTGGGGTTTTTGAGGGATTTTTGGGCGATGCGGTTGGAAACCCATCACCAACAACCTTTATTATTATCATCTTTTCCCCACGCAACTTTCCAAAAGTGGCTGAGGAATTTCTAATTCGTTAGCTCTGGCTACCCCTTCTAAGGATCTATAGCCGTGAGTATATGTATTCTACCCCTTTCTACCCACGGGTGTCGTAAGAGGCGACTAAGGGTATTGGGGCTATTTATTGGATTTTGGGGCGATGCGGTTGTAGACCCATCACCAAAAACCTTTATCTTACCGCCTTTTCCCCACTCAACTTCCAAAAGTGGCTGAGGAATTTATAATTCCTTGGCTCTGGCTACCTCTTCTAGGAAATTATAGCCGTGAGTATATGTATGTATATAATGTTAAATATATCGTTGAGTTAGTATCCTATAATACAAGTCTTACTTAGTTTGGGGCTAACTTGATCTTCAAACTTCAAATCGTCTATTGCTTCTTTATATATAATATGTCCGTTAATATTTATTTAATAGCTATAGAGCATTCGCATTATTTATACTATAGAAGACAATGGCTTTAAAGTATATAAAAGAATATACACTAAGGATTATATTATCATTATTTTTTGTATGTTAATTGTAAAGTACTTTATAAATACAGTAAATTTATCACTACTCGTATTATATTAAGCTGTATAGTGCTGGAAAAGACTGGTCTAAGATATTAGCATTAAACCATTTTTAGGAGGCGAATAAGATTTTAAAACTTTTTCTATTAACATACATACATACATATTCTCACGGCTATGAATCCCTTAACGGGGTAGCCAGAGCTTTGGAATGAGAAGTTCGTCAGCCACTTTTGGAAGTTGATTGGGGAAAAGATAGTAATAATAAATGTTTTTGGTGACGGGTCTCCAACCATATCGCCCAAAAATCACTTAAAAAGCCCCTATGCCCTTAGTCGCCTCTTACGATCACTCACGGGTAGAAATGGGGTAGTGTTATTCTAAGCCGACACTACTTTATTAAGCATCCAAAAATTAAAGAGAGATTTACAATTTTGATGTTTTGGCTACCCTTATTTAGAATTCATAGCCCGGAGGATACGTATGTATGCAAGCATTTTTACGTATCGATAAAAACGTGATAACCTTTGACTTATTTTGAATCTGTATCCATTATTATGTTTATATTATACTATTTTTTTTATATTTTTCTATTTGATAGCTGATTTATATATACAAAAATAAAGATAAAACAACTTTACATCAAATAAATATATAATTTATTGTGACTGTCATCAATTATAATATTAAGAGCCTATATTTAAATTTCAGAATGCTAGAGCAAGCCGAGATGCGTCGTTTAGAACAACAACTAGACATGTTGAAATTAGCACAGGAAACTGAGAATAAGAGACATGAACAAATAACTGCGGCTGTAAGTATTTATATGTATTCACTTATATTGTATAGGGGTGGCTAGAGTTTCAGTTAAAAACAAACTTTCAGCTTAGGTAAAACGATCATTGGTGATGAATTTCCAAATATATTGTCTGTCAATAACTTAGCTGTGTAGTGTCGGCTTAGAATAGCACTACCCAATATCTACTCTTGGGTGATCGTAAAAGGCGACTAAGGGTGTCTCATTCCAAAGCTCTGGCTACCCCGCTTAGGGATTTATAGCCGTGAGTATATGTATGTGTGTATGTATCAATAACTTGCCTTACCCATAAGAGGCAATGAGCTCTTATTTCTGTGCAATATCCTCCCATTTTTTTTTAAATAATTGGAAGCCTTTATCTATTACTAACGGTTTTTAATCCCAAACAGATATACCCAGAAATAAAAGATGTTATTAAAGGAAAGAAAAATTTCGACACTGGCGGGGTTTGAACCCGCGACCTTCGGGTATACGCCCCCGTCGCTCTGCCAACTGAGCTACACTGTCAGTTGGCATCCAGCGCGAAATTTCTCTATCCTTTGTTTCTTTTTTACACGTTCAAGTAGTGTTTGCGTTTCCTACCTCCGAATTTTAACTAATTCGGACGGCCACTTGTCTACCTTTTCAGATAGAATGCAAATGTTGGAAACGCCTAACTATCACATAATTTAATGTTTTTTGACATGAATTCCTCATGTGGGGATTATTACTCATAAATAAAAGATGTTATTAAAGGAAAGAAAAATTTCGACACTGGCGGGGTTCGAACCCGCGACCTTCGGGTATACGCCCCCGTCGCTCTGCCAACTGAGCTACAGTGTCAGTTATCATCTTTTATTTATGAGTAATAATCCCCACATGAGGAATTCATGTCAAAAAACATTAAATTATAAGATATACCCAGAGTTAAGAATTTAAAAAATCCTCAACCATTTTGGAAATATTATGGCTCTGTCGCTACACAAGAAAATATACATAATATTTGATAAGTTTAATTTGTTTTGATTCCCTAGCTCTGGCTACTCCTTCAAGGGATTTATAGCCGTGAGTATATGTATGTATGCATGTATGTTGATAAGTTTGTTATAAATTTATTTAGTCACTGATACATTTTAAACTTTTAATTTCAGGCCAAGCACAACACCAAAGAATTCGAACGAAAACGACATTCGATACAAAAAGAAATAGATTTAGCGCAACAATCGACTTTACTAAAATCTATTACAAACAGACCGACTCCTTTGAAACGAACTATATTCACTTATCCTTCAGAAAATAAAAACATTATTAAAAAACTGAAAGGAACCGTAGAACATCCGTACTTGGTAAATCTTCCAGGCGATAATTTGTATGAAAATGAACAGAAAAATGATAAATTAACATTTCCCGAAACGCTTTTCGATACCAAAAAATATGACGTAGAAAGTTACTTGCGTAAAAATTTGAACCCCAGTCGAGATTCGCTCAAAATTAACTCAGCAATTTCAAGTAGGAATCAAAATGATAGACGATACAGCTTTAATCCGGATTACGAAAATAATACAATAGTTGAAAAAGCCTTAATACATGAACCTCCAAAAAACTATACAAAACCAGATAAAACTAGTTTTAATGTAAATGAAACTAGTATTAAACCGGAAAAAACTGGTTATGAACCATCGTTTTTAAAAAGGGATACCAATAAAGTTACAGAAATAGATTTACCCATTCCAGTCTTAAGACATTCACCTACAATCCAATTAAATGAGGTTAAGTCAAAAGATGATGGTAAAAGTGAGAGAATGAGGATCATTGAGGATAAATGGAAAGTGCCTATAGTTCAGAAGAATATTTTAAGATCTTTGCCTAACGGTGATGGCGGAAATGTTAGTATTTTAACACAATTAGGTTCTATACGAAGACAATTACAATTAGAGCAATTAAGGTTAGATAATATGTTGCCGAAAGATGAAAGCAGTATTTAGTGGTCAAGTGCGAGTCGCACTTTTAGTTTTTGTGATGATAAAATAGTTATTTTTGTTTTACTAACATTATTTATAAGATTTTGGTAGGAAAACTTGATATAGAAAAATGAAGTTCATTTCAATTTTACATTACCTTGTGGTACATTTTACCACATGAGGTTTTCATGAACTAAAACATTCAAATTACATTTCTTTATTATAAATATGTTTTTTTTTCATGTAAATGCAGTCTTGTCTCTTCCTAACAATTTATTAATAATTAAGAATAATAACTATTTTTAAGTACTAATATGTACTAATAAATAAAGAATAAATAAAGGAAAGAAAAACTTCGACACAGGCGGGGATCGAACCCGCGACCTCGGGTAAACGCCCCGGACGCTCTGCCAACTGAGCTACCGTGTCAGTTGGCTGCCAGTGCGAAATTCTTCTATCCTTTATTTCTTTTTACACGTTAAAGTAGTGTTTGCGTTTCCTACGGCGTTTACCCGAGGTCGCGGGTTCGATCCCCGCCTGTGTCGAAGTTTTTCTTTCCTTTATTTATTCTTTATTTATTAGTAATTATCCCCACATGAGGTTTTCATGAACAAAAAGATTTAAATTACTAATATGTAATTATAAAGTGCAATTATCTCTTATCGATCCGTCTTTTTTAATAAACTAAGATTATTATTCAGTTTTAGGTCGTTTATAGATTTATTTCTGCCAAAATATTATTTCAGTAGTCAAAGAAAAGTAGAAGGTCTTTTTTGAAATAACATATTACATTAGTTTTGCTTATCCAAATGATTAACAAGTAAATATATTTTTACTATAATTATCATAATTTTAATGTTAATATATATATTATATACAATTAAGGCTGAATTTCCCAATCCATAATTAGTTATAAGAATGAAAGCGAAATATAATTTTATTAATGATTTATTTATAAGTAATTTTAATAGCACATTTTATAATAAAATATACCAAAATATGTTTTTAATTTAATTTAAGTATTCTTTATTAATAATTGCATGGCTTTAATAATAAATAAGCATGTTTTATCATTTTAATTATTATTATGTAAGCCAATTGTAATACATTAGTTTATTAGCCGTGTAGTGCCGGCTTAGAATGTCGCTACTCCTTTTTACCCACGGGTGTCGTAAGAGGCGACTAACGGTATAGGGGCTCTTAAGGGATTTTTGGGCGATGCGGTTGGAGACGCATCACCAACAACCTTTATTTTACCATCTTTTCCCCACGCAACTTCCAAAAGTGGCTGAGGAATTTCTAATTTCTTAGCTCTGGCTACCCCTTTTAGGGATTTATAGCCGTGAGTATATGTATTTATGTATGTTTTACAAAATCAATAAAATGTTTTGATGTTAGAAAAAAAGTTATTTTGTGAAGACACTCTGTACTTTGTAAAAACGTCTAAGTTCACACCGTCTATTCCCAAAGGGGTGGCAGATTTACTAATACTTCTGAACATCACGTGACATTGTCACCTGATGTTCAGAGTACCCACGTTTGGCTTGGACAGTGTACTCACGTAATTGTTTTTTGGAATGGTCTTTGCTAAATTTTGTTCATTTGTGTTCTACATTTTACTACAGTTAATTTGTATTTTAAATGTTATATATGTGAACTGAGAATGTCTTAGAAATCTAGATCGACTGTAGCAAATATAAATAAATAAAAAAAATAGAGAGACTCTACTATCACCGAATCAGAGATTTGATTGGCCACCACATAGGTTTTTTTAATATCTTTACATACGGATATAAACGCCGATAAAATAGAACCAAAGCTTGAGAATATGAAATTTGTCAGCCGCTTTTGGAAGACAAGAAGGCATTATAAAGATAAAAGTGCTGTTTTAAGACCTCTAAGTTTTTTTTAATTAGCATCATATACTCACGGCTATAAATCCCTAGTAAGGGTAGCCAGAGCTAAGGAATCAGAAATTTCTCAGACACTTTTGGAAGTTGAGTGGGGAAAAGATGGTAAAATAAAGGTTGTTGGTGATGAGTCTCCAACCGCATCGCCCAACAATCCCTTAAAAGCCCCAATACCGTTAGTCGCCTCTTACGTACACCCACCGGCTGAAATGGGGTAGTGCTATTCTAAGCCGACACTACACAGCAGTTTTTTTTTTAGTTAATTAGCATCATATCTCCGCTAAACGCTTTTAATCTAGATTTCTTAGTCTAAATTTAAAGTATTTTGTATATATAATTTTAATACTGAATGCTTCGCTCCGCCGAAGTTTTAATGCAAAAAATATTTAATCTTAAGGTAGTTATTTATTATTATTATGTATTATTTCCGTCCGTCGCATGATCTAGTTAATTATATTTTCTTGTAGTGCCAAAAGTTGAACTTCCTTTATTATCGAAAATAAATATTTCACTACTCGAATTTGTTTTTTTATATATAAGTACGATCAAAAAAGCAGTGGGTACCCAAAGTTACTCCCAATATTTTTACAAGCCCATTCAGAATTTTGTATACTCAAAAAGTAAATGACAGATATGATATTGACACGGTAGCTCAATTGGCAGAACGACGGGGGCGTATACCCGAGATCGCGAGTTCGGTCCCCGCCTGTGTCGAAATTTTTCTTTCGTTCCTTTCTTCCCTCTACTACTCTGCTGGAAAGTATACAAAAACCTGCCCAGGAGTATGAAGAATAATTGGCCTAGACCTCGCTTTTATAACATACCCTTTTTATATTATAAATCGATAAAGGACATCAAACTAAACAACTTTGCCCATGGAATGCCTGTCTAAAATATTGTAATTTTCAAAAAATTATAATAATAAAAAATTGTCGTACCTAGTTCAAACTGAGAATGTATAGAATGAGAATCTTTGCTTCAGTGAAAATAAGAAATAAAAAAAAACATTTGATCTATGGTGTAAACAAAAACATAACCTCTTTCGGTATTTTCCAGTTCAATCGCTCGCTTACCGGTTTATTTTCATGATATTATTTTTCAACGACGATCAATACAACTGGAAAATACCGAAAGAAGTAATATTTTTGTTTACAGAGCGAATAGCATAGATCAAATGTTTTTTCTTATTTCTTATTTTCACTGAAGCAAAGATTCTCATTCTATACATTCTCAGTTTGAATTAGGTACGACAATTTTTAATTATTATTTTATTTTAAAAATTACAATATTTTAGATAGGCATTCCATGGGCAAAGTTGTTTAGTTTGATGTCCTTTATCGATTTATAATATAAAAAAGGTATGTTATAAAAGCGAGGTCTAGGCCAATTGTACCAAGTTTCGTTAAAATCCGTCGCGTAGTTTTTGTTTCCATAAGGCACATACAAACCGACAGACAGACAAAAATTATACTGATTGCATTTTTGGCATCAGTATCGATCACTAATCACCCCCTGATAGTTATTTTGAAAATATATTTCATGTACAGAATTGACATCTCTACAGATTTATTATAAGTGTAGATATAGATAATCCCCACATGAGGTTTTCATGAACAAAATGACTTCAACTAACACACCTAGATTTAGGATTCCTAACACAATGGATTTTATGCTGTCCAAAAACAAATAATTTGATTTTTTTATTTATTTCAAGGAAAATATTCTTTTCAGCTGAGAGGATATGAATATAGAATTTCAGTAATAGAGCAAGAGCCCGCGACGGCCAGACCTTCCTGTAATAATAAAAGCTAAAAGTTTTTCTATGTGTGCCTATAGTAAAGGTAAGAACGATCCCCACCCGTGATACCTGGCTAGTGGTGGCTTTGGCAGGTAACAGGTAATAAAAGTGTATACAATTTTATCTTAAATTTATTAATTTATAAAACTTATTTTCTATATATTTTACTTATAACAATATCAGAACTTACGTCACGCATTACCAGACGCTTTATACGGTTCCAACCCCTTGCCAGACACCCCTAAACTATAATATTTTGTAATTTTACTTACGTTATGTTTTAAAAGCTGAATTTTATAGATGTTAATTGGGGTGAGTTCCAATCCTGGGACGGGCCTACACCAATTTGTCTTTTCTAAAGTCATATGTGTGGTTAATTTATCATGGTTGCTAACGGTGAGGGAAAACATCGTGAGGAAACCCACATGGCTGAGTTGTACTTAGTCATGTGACAGTGTATTCGTACAAAACGGCGATAGGCCTGCCCCCTATCACGTGAGTACACTGTCTTAGCAAAACGTGGGTACCTTCTCTGGAAACTAGATGGCGCTTGCCATGTGAGTTCAGGAGTATTGGTACCTCTGCCAACCCCTTCGGGGATAAACGGCCTGAACGTTTATGTTATGTTAATTGGGGAACTATTAAATGATGTTTCTTTAATAGCCAGACACATTCAAGGGTTCTATCATTCTGCCAGACGCATTGAAATGCGTAGAAAATGTGAGAGCGCGGTGCTGATGTACTAACTGGTATGTACGGGTGACGGCAATTGTTCTCGCGATGGTATTTTTGCGTAATATTTGTTCAGGCGTTAAGTCTGAACAAGTACTCTTATGTTTTCTTTCAGATCTTCCATAAACCTTGTTCTGATAGTTTTTTCTTTATGTGGGCGTCAAAATTTACCTCTGTACCAACAATATTTTTATCTAGCATTATTACCAATCGCTCTAAGAAAGAAATATTAAGACTGATGAAATAAAAGAAATGTATATTCTTATAACAGTCAAATAGCCTATTGTCATTTGCACCTTTTCCAACATCTCGTAAAATATATCCGTGTCTTTCTCACCCCTTCAAAGGTCAAACAAAGTTTATAACTAAAGTATAGAATAATATTATGGCGTTTTCTAGTCGATAAAACCAACGGCAACTACAGAGGGTCAACTCGGAACATCGGAACGATAATAGGCATACTTATATCTTCTAACCCATATTAAAAGGATCTCGGTCAAAATGGGCGTAACACCAACAGCGTTAAAATATATTTTATGTGAAAGCTAATGTGGGAGTCATGTTAGAGCGCACACTACTGCGGACTCAAACGCACATAGCAGCGTCTCACTCATATTCCTACATCGCGGAGTGTAAATGTTTTTCGAGTTAAGCATAGATACAAATTATAAGTTGGTACACAGCAGGGTGTACTGGCCATGGCCAGTATATCTTTGCTGTTTCCACAGTGGTGACCCCGACGTGATTCCACTGTGGAAACAGCACACTAATGATCATAACTTAATTTTATACTATGACGGCGATTATCCAAACAACCGGAGAACAGAGATATTCAGTGATGTTCAAACGCATAGAATGCAAAACAATCGCTCACCGCAGAGACAACACGGACAATATCGTGCAGTACTATGCAAAAGATATCAATCTATTGGTTGGTAACCTAACGAATTACTACTGCATTCCATCCCTTTCTAACGTCTCTCACTCAGGTACCGAACAAAGAAAGCGTGCGTACGCGTCGCGTCACTGCGCGTCAGCGTCAGTCGTTCATCATTTGTTGATCGCACCAGTCACGTTGTGTTTCGCTCGCTATCATTTTTTATTGCCTTTAGCCTTTTATTGCACCCGCTGAACATTTTTTGCATGTCATAGTTGACGATTACCATTAATAATGCGACAAAAAGTATAAATAAATAGCATTTAGTAACAATTATGTGTGTATTATTCAACCAACCTTTGTGTTTTTTTTGCAATAATACCCGGTCCATATTGGGATAACAAGTATGTAGGGGTTATCAAGACGTGCAATAAAGTAAATTACAACGCATTTTATTACTGTTGGTATAACGCCCAGCTCCTATACAAAAATGCCCATGATCCTTTATGTCTTTCTCCCTCACACCATCGAATATTCGTAATTTTGACAAATCACAGATGACAAAATCCGAATATTCGTTTCGTGCGAGCGAGATCGAAATATATCTTAATAGGAGTTAGAAGAGATACATATAGGGATGTAACGAATGTCAGTTTTTAAGCATTCGCGAATTCGAATGCGAATGCGAATATCTGTTGTTGACATTCGCGAATGCCGATGCGAATGCGAATATACAGGTTTCAAATTAGACGCCGTTTGTCTATCATCGTCCGAAGAAATAAATAAATGTGAGAATCAGAAACGAGAAGAAAGAGAAGAGAGAAATGAGAAGGTTAAGTGTATGTTGTTTAGTTTTTAAAAAGAAAATAAAGATTTGAATTTTTCTTTCTTAGAACAAAATCTTATAAAGCAAAATATGTCGAAAATTCAGTTTATTTTATTTTTAAGTTTAAATAATAATAATTATTATTATTAATATTAATCAGGATCGTTAATAATTATATTATTAACGATCCTGAGTTTAGACGGTCAGCGGATGACGGATGCGGATGACCAAATTGATATAAGGCGAGGGATTTTCCAGGGCGATTGCCTGAGTCCAGTTTGGTTTTGCTTGGCCCTGAATCCTCTAAGTACACTCTTGGAGAATTCGGGGACGGGCTTTCAGTTTCGGAGAGGCGGACCACGCTTGCCTCATCTCCTTTACATGGATGACCTGAAGCTTTACGCCCCCACGGCTGACAGATTGGCGGAGCTACTGACGATCACTAACGATTTCAGTGGTTCCGTCAAGATGGAGCTCGGGGTCGATAAGTGTGCGGTCATCCATGTTGAGAAGGGGCATGTCGTGCACTCTGATGGTGTCGATGTCGGCACCAATCATTTGAGGGCACTCTCCGAGGCTGAAACATACCGGTATCTGGGCAAGTCACAAACCATCGGTGTGAAGGTGGCAGACGTGAAACAGGGTGTTTGCGAGGAGTTTTGTGAACGCCTGAAAAGTGTGCTTAATAGCTACTTGTCAGGCGTTAATAAGATCCGAGCCATTAACTCCTGGGTCATGCCTGTACTGATGTACACATTTGGCGTGCTCAGATGGACTCAGACCGAACTCGACGCTCTGGACAGACGAGTCCGCACGATGATGACCTCTCATCGAATGCATCATCCGAGGTCGTCGGTTATGAGATTGTATATCCCGCGGAAGTGTGGTGGTCGAGGCCTCTTGAGTGCCAAAACCATGCACAACCGCGAGGTATGCAACCTCAGAAGCTATTTTTTGACGATGACGGATGATAGTATTCGGGGAGAGGTGGTCGCTAGTGATAAAGGACTGACTCCCTTATCGTTGGCCTCACAGGATTGGCGAACCCCGGAGGTACTTAGCACCTCCGATCGGGAGTCCATATGGAAAGAGAAGGAGCTGCACGGGAGGTTTTACAAGGTACTTCACGAACCTTTCGTGGACCGTAAAGCCTCCCTGCATTGGCTGCGTTTCGGGGACCTCTTTGGGGAAACCGAAGGTTTTGTCTGTGCAATACAGGACCAGGTTATCAAGACGCGGAACTATCGGAGATACATCCTAAAGGACGGTACCACAGATATCTGTCGAGCATGTGGCCGTCCCGGAGAGTCACTTAGGCATGTTATTTCCGGTTGTTCGGCTCTTGCTAACACTGAGTACTTGCACAGACACAACCAAGTAGCCAAAATCCTGCATCAGGAGCTCGCTCTGAAATACGGACTCTTGCAACAGAGGCTGCCGTATTACAAGTATCTGCCGGAGCCAATCCTAGAAAACGACCGTGCCAAAATCTATTGGGACCGATCCGTTATCACGGACAGGACTATTCTAGCGAATAAGCCTGATATCGTGGTATGGGATCGGTCGCAGTCGAGGGTATTTCTAGTGGATGTCACTATCCCTCATGACGAGGGTCTCGTGAAAGCCGACACCGAGAAGCGTCGGAAATATCTCGATCTGGCTCACGAGATCACTGACATGTGGGGTGTGACTTCGACAGAAATAATCCCAATTGTTTTGTCCGCGAACGGGTTAATTCCAACCAGCCTCGCGACCAACTTGAGGCGGTTGGATTTCTGTGGCGTGTCGGTTCCAGCACAGATGCAGAAAGCGGTGCTGCTCGATACGGCTCGGATCGTCCGTCGGTTCTTGAACCTGACTCCCTGACCCCGACCGACTGTGCTCTTGTCGGGGAGTACCGCCTCTCCCATTTAAAATTCTAATATTCTGTTTCGGCCATGGGAGAGGCGAGAAACAAAAATGTTTTCCGAATAATAATTATTTTTTTATTATTATTTGGTCTACAAACTGGATTACATTATAACTTAAGAATAAACAAAATGCGTTAGTGAACAGATATAAATGAAATCCTACTAAGAGTAGACACAGTACGCCTTCATGAACTGGAATTAAGTGAACTACAATTTCGTTAATCTAATTCTAATTGTAACATTAACCTAAAAACTTAACTTATTTATAAATCTAAGTCAATTTTATTGACTGAGGTCACAGAATCATGAAATATATCAGCGGATGCACGGATGGCATTAGTTGATGAGCATATTCGATACATGGGAGAATGATGACCAAGAACAGTTTTATAAAAAGGGTACCTGAAATGTAACGCGATTTTGAAGGCGACTTGCCATACGAGGAAAGAAAGATCAAGTTTTTCCAATAGATGAGGGCAATCTATCTTGTTCTGTATAAGCTTGCACAAAAATGCAACATCAGTGGCTTTTCTTCGATCGCGTAGAGATACCATTTCATAGTGTGACAGCCGCTCTTGATATGATTTTAAACTTCTACATTTATTGTCGTTATATGAAAGATTATAAAGAATTTTTTTTTGAACTCGTCCTAGTCTGTCACTATGTACTTGGTATCCCGGATTCCATACAACGTTACAGTAATCCAGTAAACTGCGCACAAAAGTGTAGAAAACTATTTTAGTGACCTTATAGTTGTTGAAGCACTTCAGTTGTCTAACTAGAAAACCCGATAGTTTAAGGGCTCTCTTAGTTATGTGATCTATATGTGGAACAAAGGACAGTTTGTTATTAATAATAACTCCCAGATCCTTTATACAATTAACCTCTGTCAATAATACACTATTTATAAAATAATTTGGTTTAGAAGGTATTAATTTTCTACTAAAGTTAATGCAAAAGCATTTGGTAGGATTTAGTTGCATACTGTTTTCTGTACACCACTGTTAAACATTGTTTAGGTCACTTTGTAATGCTTCTATGTCTGCTGAAGAATTAATTACTCTATAAATTTTCAAATCATCAGCGTATAATTTAAAATTGGATGTCAATAATTTACACAAATCATTTATAAATATTATGAAGAAAAGCGGTCCAAGAGTTGAGCCCTGTGGAATACCTGAGGGGACCGAGTATGCGCTAGACCTATAACCTCCCAGAGCCACTAATTGCGATCGATTTTCCAAATAGGAGATACACCATCGGTGTAAACAGCCATGTATACCATACATTTCAAGCTTCCAACCCAGCAGAAAGAGATCAACTAAATCAAACGCCTTTTTGAAATCCGTGTATACAGCATGTACTTCTTGGTTATTATCTAGGGCTTTCGAAACGTCTGTAACATAACTCACAAGGTTAGTTTCTGTTGATCTTTGAGGCAGAAACCCATGTTGCTCAATACTAATTTGTGGTTTTATATGAGCCATAATTGCTTTATAGACATGCTGTTCAAAAATTTTACCACAAACCGATAGAAGAGAAATAGGACGATACTGTGAGATATCACTGAGGGTGTCCGATTTCGGTATCGGGCTAATATAAGCCGTTTTCCATTCTGCAGGAAATTTACCGGTTGCGAGGGATTGATTAAATATTGCAGTTAGAGATAATTAAAGAATAAATAAAGGAAAGAAAAATTTCGACACAGCAGGCGGGGATCGAACCCGCGACCTCGGGTAAACGCCCCGACGCTCTGCCAACTGAGCTACCGTGTCAGTTGGCTGCCAGTGCGAAATTCTTCTATCCTTTATTCCATTTACACGTTTAAGTAGTGTTTGCGTTTCCTACCTCCGAATTATTACTCATTCGAAAGGCCACTTGTCTATCTTTTCAGATAGAATGCAAATGTTGAAAACACCTAACTATCACATAATTTAAATCTTTTTTGTTCATGGAAACCTCATGTGGGGATTATTACTAATAATTAAAGAATAAATAAAGGAAAGAAAATATTAGTAATAATCCCCACATGAGGTTTCCGGTTGTGCCGATCACCTCAGTAAACCTCTAGGTTTACTGAGGTGATCGGCACAACATTTTAGTAAATAAGGTGACAAACTATCTGGCCCCAGGCTTTTATCAGTTTCTAACAATTTCAGTGACTTTAAAACATCTGATTCTTGAACCATTACGTGTGTAAGTGGTGACTGACTATTACCGTCAAAGGACGGGGAGCACTTTGCTTTCGGCTGAAACTGAGTCAATTTGTACACGTCTTGAAAGTAACTGCTAAATAAATCTACTATTTGTTGACCCCCTTTGGCAGATCTGTTCTTTAGATATAGTTCGTTAGGAACGTAATGGGTAGAAGATTTTTGACTCATAAATAAAAGATGTTATTAAAGGAACAAACACTACTTGAACGTGTAAAAAAGACACAAAGGATAGAGAAATTTCGCGCTGGATGCCAACTGACAGTGTAGCTCAGTTGGCAGAGCGACGGGGGCGTATACCCGAAGGTCGCGGGTTCAAACCCCGCCAGTGTCGAAATTTTTCTTTCCTTTAATAACATCTTTTATTTATGAGTAATAATCCCCACATGAGGAATTCATGTCAAAAACATTAAAATTTTGTAGAAGATTTTTGATCCCTAATGTACTTCCAAAACAATTTCGGTCGAAATCGTAAATGTTCTTGAGCTTGATTTCTAAAATTATTGAAGTCCTCTTTTGCAGCAGTATTGCATCGTGCTCGCAATAATTTGTATGAAATGTTATCTAAATAATTACCATACTTTTTAAATTTTGTGTGATATTTGTTTTTCTCCTTCAACATTTTTATGAGTGAGTGGCTAAACCAGACTGGATGAACCTTCAAAATAGAAAATAATTTATTATAAAATGAAGATAGCATGTTATCGACATCTTTAGCATCAGTCCACACCTCATCCCAGTCAACAGAAGCCAGTTCGTTGAGAATGGAATCATAATCTGCGAGATAAAAATTGGGGGTAGCTACACGTTTTGGTTTAAACATGTTATTAGTAGATATTTGGAAGTCGATCATTAGTGGTGGGTGATGTGAGTCTATAGGAATAAGAGGTGATTCGGCTAATGACACATTGAAACATGGCGGTTTGTTGGTGAGTACAAGATCAAGTATGCGCCCATTGGAATTGCATATGTTATTGCACTGTGCCAAATTATTGAACGCGATTATCAAAGTATGTGTATGTGTATGTGCGAACGCGAACGCGATTATCAAAGTATGTGTATGTGTAGGCAAGACGAAGACTGATCAAAGCACTACTTTATGTATCTACTTAATAAGACTGCCTAAACATGAACACAGTACTATTTGTTTTGTAATGTCATAAGAACTGTGATTTATTAACACAAAAAAGGTAAATTCTAAAAAGAAAAAGATGTTAAGTTCGAATTATCGTTTTACAATTAAAAAGAAAATATATTAATACTATTTTGTTTCATTTAAATTTACCTAATATTGTCATAACATCTGTGTTTTTGCAATTTCATATTCGCAATCTATTCAAAAGATATTCACGAATGCGAATATAAAAAATCAGGCGAATATTCGCAAATGCGAATATTCGTTACATCACTAATACATACATACATATACTCACGGCTATAAATCCCTTGAAGGGGTAGCCAGAGCTAGGGACTTAAAAATTCCTCAGCCACTTTTGGAAGTTGCGTGGGGAAAAGATGGTGAAATAAAGGTTGTTGGTGATGGGTCTCCAACCGCATCGCCCAAAGATCCCTAAAAGCCCCAATACCGATAGTCGCCTCTTACGTACACCCACCGGAAGAAATGGTTTAGTGCTATTCTAAGCTGACACTACACAGCAAACATAAAAGCAAAAGAGATACATATGCCTATTATCTTCCTCGACGTGAAGAGTAGAGATCCTGCATCGTACAAAGTGATGATCGGCTTATTCCGTTTATCCACCCTAAAAAATCCTCCCTAAGTCGGATATTCGGAAACGCATGTCCGATTATCCACCCTGAACGGGGTGGATAATCGGAATTCATAATAAAATGTTTCTTCCGATTTTCTACCCTGCCTACGTACAGTCATTTACAGATAAAAGACCCTAAGTTTGTAAGATATTTTTATTCAAACTGTAAGTAAGAAAGTAAGTATGTTTATCTTAAGTATTTTAATGTTCACGATGTTTCTTGGACCCATTTTGTTTCTGTAAATTACTGTACTTGGGGTAAAAAATCGGAAGAACCATATTATATGCATTCCGGATATCCACCCCGTTCAGGGTGGATAATCGGACATGCGTTTCCGAATATCCGACTTAGGGAGGATTTTTTAGGGTGGATAAACGGAATAAGCCTGATGATCGATAGTCTCGGCCAATCTTTATAGAAAATAATTTAGTGAGTGATGAAAAATAAATAAACTAAGAGATAATCAAAAATAACTTTTTTATTTTTTAATCTATAAAATTGCTTATCATTCCACAATTTTCAGACATTGTACAAAACATATTTATATTTACAATAATTTATATTATATTTTAATTAAAGAGTGTTTATAGCGGACTGAAAACTGTAAGTTTCTGAAAATAACTATTAAGAACTAAAAACTTCATAAATAGTTTATAAAAAATACAAAAGTTCTTAAAGTGCCCTACCCTTTTAAGGAATTCAGTCATTATAAATTGCAAGTTTAAAAATGCTCAATAAATACTACTAACAGAAAGACTAAGTGGTGAATAAGAGGGGCATTAAAAAGGGGTAAAATTTACAAAAGGGTAATTTATGGACACAAAACCTCAAGATAATACCGAATACAATCATACCAAAAACAGCACAAATCCAATTAAACATTTACTTAAATACCACAAGAATTCTGTTTTTTTTAAATATCTTTCTTCAAAAACACAAATTTATTGGGCATGATTAAAAATTAAACCAATATTTTAGTATGTCACATTTAAAAACAATTTTACTTGTTATGTTTGTAGACCTAGCTTTAGGTTGATTTGAGCAGTGAATAAACGTTTTCTCTCTTTCTTTCAGAGATGTAGCCAATCTAAGAAAATATTATTTACAAGCACTTTATTATATATTTGAGCATTTTCAAAACGTCTCATTTAGATAAAAGAACAGTTAAGAAACAATTTTGATTGTTTATTACACAAATCTAATACGCAATAAACAAAATTCAAATTTTATGAAAGAAACTTAATAGTTTTATTCCGTACCTATCATAATAAGTTTTATTTTGTAATATTATAGTTTTCTCCCAAGCTTTTGCCAACAGTAGGAAAATAGACATGAAAAATCTGTACCTACCCTCTTATTTGTTCAAATTTTTGTCTTAACTTAAATATTTACTTCTAATTTATCTATTTTAATAAATCTTTGGAAAATAAATTATTTTAAAAAAAAAACTATATAAGTGGAAATGGTTAGTATGTTTGTATTAAAACTTAGTATGAAACGGAGCTCTTGTTAAATACGAAAGGACAATAGTATAAGTTTTATAAACTTTGTACTGGTTCAGGAATTTAATACATAAAACATATAAATAAATACATACAATAAATCATAAAATATTTAGTACCAAGAGCTCTTCAAGTTACAACAAAAAAAAAGAAAAAAACATACCCATATTTTTGACACAACAGCACAATCACAAACCACTTAAAACACAATTTTAACAAAACTACACTTTTATAGGATGCCTCAAAAACGCCTCAAGAGTCGGTCCATTTCTTCCGAGAGGATCTTTGGGAAACATTAACATATCATTTACCCAAGTGAAGGGTAATAATCTGTTTTCTATGACAAATCGCCATCTTGGGTTTTCTTGTAGTAAATCTCTGTAGTTATCGCCTGAGACTATGATTCCGTCGAATTCGGCGGCGCATTGGACTATATACCTGAAATTATTAAGATTGATATCTCAAACTTAATCTTCATACCGTAGATTCACCACGGAGACGACAGATAAACGGATACTTTTGAATATAACTGGATAATTTTATTCTGGATATTTTGCTGTGTAGTGTCGGCTTAGAATAGCACTACCCCATTTCTTCCGGTGGGTATACGTAAGAGGCGACTAACGGTATAGGGGATTTTAAGGGATTTTTGGGCGATGCGGTTGGAGACCCATCACCAACAACCTTTATTTTACCATCTTTTCCCCACTCACATTTCCAAAAGTGGCTGAGGAAATTTTAATTTCTTAGCTCTGGCTACCCTTTCTAGGGATTTATAGCCGTGAGTATATGTATGTATTTTTTACTGTATAGTTGTATGTTCAGATGTAATCTTTTTATGTATATAATGTACCTTGTTCATAAAAATGTTTTTTTTTACATATAATTTTGTGTTTTCTGTAATTGTTAAAAAAACAATCCTCACCTATCATCATACGACGTTATCATTTTCCCCTGCACCTCTCTGGAAGGGGTATACACGACCAGTCCTTTCCTCTCGAGGTCATCTAATAACTTTGGATCTGAACTTTTACCGAATTTACATCTGCGGGGATGAAAATATAAAGGTTATTGATAACTAGTAGACCCATGCAGCTTCGTCTGCGTGATATAAGACCTAGTTTCTGTAGTTTAAGTGTGATTGAGTACATACATACATATTGTTGAAGCAAGTTCAACGTTATGTTCAACACAAACACGCTGACACTGGCAGAAAATTTCAACTATCAAGAGCCGTATCGTTCCCGACATGAAACAACAACATTTTGTATAAAAACGACGATACCGGCTCAATCATTCCCCTTTTTTCACCTCATTTACAATAAGAAAACGAGAAGACGCTTTGAGTCATTTCACATACATAATTTATACTTGTGATACAGATGTAACAGCAGTCAATTCAATATAAGCAAGTCGAACAAGTAAATTGTTGTTATTTTCTACGACTCTGCAAACACCATCATCCGTCTGAGAGGCTCCTACTACTAAGTGCTGCTCCCGTTCACATAAACTCACGGCTATAAATCCCTAGAAGGGGTAGCCAGAGTAAAGGAGTTAGAAATTCTTTAGCCAATTTTGGAAGTTGCGTGGGGAAAAGATGGTAAAATAAAGGTTGTTGGTGATGGGTCTCCAACCGCATCGCCCAAAAATATATTAAGCCCCACTACCCTTAATTGCCTCTTACGTACACCCACGGGAAAAAAACAAGTTAGGGCTATTTTTAACCAACACTTCTCATGTAAAACATTGAGTACCAAACATGCTATTATCCAAAAATGATACTGGTAGAGAAAGGGATTGAGAAAAAAAATATTATTGGTTATAATAAGGCTTTAGCAACATCGCCTAACAATCACTTAAAAAAACCTTCTAGTTTAGAGGCTGTATTTCTATAAAGCATAATATAAATAACTTAAGTTGCCAAAATATTTCACCAGATGGCGTGATGTGTTTAGAAAAAAATCTATTTTGTCTTCAAATGGTTTGATTGGCATGAATAGGCTATTTGACTAAGTTTTGAAAACTATCTTACGGTGTTAATTTGTTTAAAAGGAGCCCTAAAAATATATTTTTTGTCTTCATTTTAGCTATTTTATTAAAAAATCGAAAAAGAAAATGCAATGTTCAAATGTGCCGCGAAAACGCGACTTTAAGTGATATGGCGGCTGTAGCACAAATGACGTCAATTCCGCATTAAACACCAATGAGCGAAGCGATACACAGTCTGTTTATGTGCAATGTACGTCATTATAGAAATAGCCAATCACGTTCGTTTTTAGTCACGTGACAGTTGCATCAAAGATACTTATTTTAGAAGACGGATTTTAGTGAAATAATGCAATATTTTTATCTCGCAATATTACAAATTGCTCCAAAAAAGAAATATTAAGACTAATGAAATAAAAGAAATGTATATTTTTATTACAGTCAAATAGCCTATAATAAAAAAAAAATAACATGTTAACTTATCACCTAAAAGTTCTATGTGTCTATAAAACACATCTAAAATCTATGATTAAAACAAAATAGCGAAGATACGCCATATCCTTATAATCTTCAACTGAAAAGAGGCATATTCACAACTACACAGCACGCACACTCACCCAACTGTGTTTGTTATTTAACGTTGTACGCTACCGAACGACAGAGACAAACATATTTGATTCGAAAGTAGCGCGAGCGAGAAAGCGCATGCTACTGTCGTTCGTCTTCGGGATACTTCAGGTCAAATTGTATCAACGACGATACCAGAATGCAAAATGGCGAACAAAGCAATAAGTGAATTTAAAAATATCATATTCTTTTTAAGTTTTTATGTACTCACGAGTGACAAGTGATTCCATGAGATTTGTTTTTTCTTTTGGAATAGTTTGTACATATAAACATAAACGTTCACGCCGAATATCCCCGAAGGGGTTGGCAGAGGTACTAATACTTCTGAACATCACGTGACTTTGTCACCTGGTGTTCAGAGTACCCACGTTTTGCATGGACAGTGTACTCACGTGATAGGGGGCAGGCCTATCGCCGTTTTGTACGAATATACTGTCACATGACTAAGTACAACTCAGCCATGTGGGTTTCCTGACGATGTTTTCCCTCACCGTTAACAACCATGATAAATTAACCACACTTATGTCTTTAGAAAAGACAAATTGGTGTAGGCCCGACCCAGGATTTGAACACTAGTCGCTAGCACGATAAACGAGTGTTCGTTCTACCCACTGGGCTATCACGGTTGTCACGGAATAGTTTGTACAACGCATAAAAGCACATGAAGGCATATTTGGTAACCGCTATGTCGCTTAAAATAATAAAACTGCTTCTTTGAGTCACACACCTGTTCCTGTCACTTGTCGATTGCGACTGAGCGCAATTAGGCGACGTTAGCCTGATTTAAAGGATCCACGCGCTAGAGGCGAGTCACCTACCTTCGCTATTTTAAATCATACATAATAAAGTTTAAAATCATACATACCGAAATCTTGGCACAAACGCTTTCACAATATGTCCTCTCCGCACAAAGTAGTCTATGCATATTTTTAATCCTTTTACTGAAAATATTTTGTGTTGGCCGTGTCTGGAAGAAAACAAAGATAGTAAGTAAAACATATACATTACATACATATACTTATACTCATACATACATACATATACTCACGGCTATAAATCCCTAGAAGGGGTAGCCAGAGCTAAGGAATTAAAAATGCCTCAGCCACTCTTGGAAGTTGCGAGGGGAAAAGATGGTAAAATAGGTGATGGGTCTCCAACCGCATCGCCCAAAAATCCCTTAAAAAGCCCCAATACCGTTAGTAGCCTCTTACGTACACCCACCGGAAGAAATGGGGTAGTGCTATTCTGAGCCGACACTACACAGCACATATACTCACGGCTATAAATCCCAAAGAAGGGTAGCCAGGGCCTCAGAATTAACAATTTCTCAGCCACTTTTGGAAGTTGATTTGGGAGAAGATTTAAAAAGTAAACTATTGTTGGTGATGGCTCAAAAATCGCTCAATAAGCCCCCTACTCATAGTAGACACCCACGGGGGAAATAGGGCTACAGCTATTCTAAGCCAACACTACAAAAACTAAGTAAGTAATATTTATTGCCATCAATAGTTCTAAGTTTGAAATATGTACACACTTATTCTCACGGCTATAATTCCAAAACGGGTAGCCAGAGCTTTAGAATCAGAAAGTCTAGACAAAATTCTATAAGTAGAAAGACCATTATAACGAATTTATGAGTGCAAAGTAAGGTAAGTTTGCTGTGTAGTGTCGGCTTAGAATAGCACTACCCCATTTCTTCCGGTGGGTATACGTAAGAGGCAATTATCGGTATTGGGGCTTTTAAGGGATTTTTGGGCGATGTGGTTGGAGACCCATCGCCAACAACCTATATTTTACCATCTTTTCCCCACTTAACTTTCCAAAAGTGGCTGAGGAATTTCGAATTCCTTAGCTCTGGCTACCCCTTCTAGGGATTTATAGCCGTGAGTATATGTATGTATGTATGTAAAGTAAGGTAAGTGAATTTCAATTAACAGTTTAATTGCAATAACTGTCAACTTTTATTATCATGGTTGTTAACGGTGAGGGAAAACATCGTGAGGAAACCCACATGGCTGAGTTGTACTTAGTCATGTGACAGTGTATTCGTACAAAACGGCGATAGGCCTGCCCCCTATCACGTGAGTGCACTGTCTAAGCAAAACGTGGGTACCTTCTCTGGAAACTAGATGGCGCTTGCCATGTGAGTTCAGGAGTATTGGTACCTCTGCCAACCCCTTCGGGGATAAACGGCGTGAACGTTTATGTTTATTTATGTTATGGTTTCCCAAAATATAGGCTTAGCCTAGTTTAGGAACCCCTGTTTATGTCTGTACTGCAAATATGCCTTATAAAATAAGATTTTTTTTACAAGGCTCCTGTGGTTTAAGGTGAAATTGGGACTTGTCCGGATGCGCATAATCTGCGTTTATGCTCCGGACATGTACACAACACAATCAGAGAGGAGTTTTGGAATTTATTAGATACGTCGTAAATGGTTGTGATCAAAATGAGTGCAAAAGTAAGTGTGAATTGAAGAAGAAGAAGAAGAAAAAACGTTTATTTGTTGCCAGTCGCACATAAACATGTAAATATTTTTACAAAATAAATGAAGGAAAAAAACATTTAACATTAAAAACAGTGTTGATCTCACATAATGCGCGAAAACAACAAAATGGCGTCTGACTCAGCGTTGTCGTTGTGAGTTTTACCTCACAACACTGATTTTCAGTCAGCGCCATATTGATTGGTATGAATTGGTAAAACAGATTCATACAGCTAATTGTGATGGTAATGTTAGTAGAGGACGACCTCGGAGGACATACTCGTATTTGGACCTTAGAGCGAGTGTGCTCAAAAAGGCGGGCGTCCAAAGTATAAAGAATAAAAGATAATGTATGAAAATATTGATAGATGTAAACGAAGCCCGAGAGGTTTGTCAGGATCGTACAAAGTGGCGATCGATAGTCTCTGCCTACCACAATGGGAACTAATGGCGCGAGTATAACTCCCGCGAGTTAACATGACACCTGGCTCGACAAACAACCCTCCCCCCGCTATCCCGCGCAGCGCCCCGCTCTCGCCAGTAGCGTTAGCATCTCTGGACGTGCGCAAAATGTGTCACTTCAGTGAAAAGAAAGATATATGTCAATTGGGGGTACTGAAGTATATCTTTCATTTAGTTTACTAGTTCATTTAGTTCAAAAGAAGGTAAACCATGTACAGAGACTTGAAAAAGAATATTTAGTGCAAGATCGACTGCAGGAAACAAGAGAAAGGGAGTTTATTATTTCACTTGGGGTTGAAGAAAGCTCCGACAGTGAAGCGAGCGAGGGAGAAGAAAGTGACACTTCTATTATGTCAGGTATTGAAGAAATGAGTGATGTTGATGAGTAATTATCTTGAAATAAATCTATTTAATATTATATGTTTGTTTAATTTCTATCAGAAGTTAATTATTCTAGCTGTGTATATTATGTTAACTGTGTTGTGTTGGCTTAGAATAACACTACCCCATTTCTGCCGGTGGGTGTAAGTAAGAGGCGACTAACGGTATTGGGGCTTTTTGGGCGATGCGGTTGGAGACCTATCACCAACAACTTTTATTTCACCATCTTTTCCCCACTCAACTTGCCAAAAGTGGCTGAGGAATTTCTAGTTCCTTAGCTCTGGCTACCCCTTCTAGGGATTGATAGCTGTGAGTATATGCATGTAATTATACTATTTATTTAACGTATTTTGATAAGTTATTACGATAGATGTAATTTGATAACTATTAATCACAAATAAATATATACAGAGTATAAAGTAATCAGTGCTACAGCCAAAGGCTTTGTACCCATTGCGAAGGCATACATACTGAACAATATCTGATATAAAAATAAATTTGCAACTCAATAAAAAAATAATTGTTCCCCATTTAAAAAAGGTCAGCTGACTTTTATGCACTCAGTACTTTCAACAAACGTCAATCGAGCCAGGTGTCATGTTAACTCGCGGGAGTTATATATGTAAGTATGGATGTATAAACCAAAAGAACTTTAAACGTTTTATAGTCGTACACGTATAGAGATTAAGACTATATAATATTTATGAAAATTTTGAATGTTTATCAGTTCCCTGTCGTTCTTCAGGTGTTAAATCTTAAACGATAAAATTGGCGATCGATAGTCTCTGCCTTCCCTAATGGAAACTAATGGCGTGAGTATATTTATGTATGTAATATTTGAATAACATTTAAGAGCCTCCCCGCATTTTGCAGCTATTGCGCTCACTCTTACGTCAAATTTACTGAGAGTGACAGGGACGGAAAAAACGCGCGCGCAGCATAAATGTAGTTTATTAAGTTTTATTGAATAACTATAATGTTTAAATGAAAAGTTAAACATCAAAGTTACAGATCTTAAAGCTACGCGTATAAAGACACATAATGAGTTCACATGTATGTTATGCCAGTGGAGCCTATACGGTTTTTATGAAAACAAAGCATGTTCCAATTCAATTTTTTTCATCATATTTTTCAACAAATTATTAAAATGTTAAACATCAAATTTTAACACCATGAACTAATCACCAACATATATTTTATTCATGTCATATCAATATCATCAAATCAGACTTTATAGAATTTCCAAACAATCAATATCAACCTATTTTACCGGGGACGCCCTTACTCAAAATTTAAATAATATAACTGGATTTATCTGGTCAGATGGTAATCCTAACCACGCTGGCCTAATGCAGTTTGGTAACAATTACATTAATTTCATCTTTTTACTTCCGTGATAAGACGCCAGGTAAAGGCTTTATATGCCCTCCTCAGCAATATTACTAGGTGGTCATGAATAATTCGACCAAATTGGAGTGCAGTTTTGTTTTCAGTTGTGTCGCATAGATTTACATGGGACACTAATAAGGGTTTGATGTGTAGTGTCGGCTTAGAATAGCACTACCCCATTTACACCGATGGGTGTACGTAAGAGGCGACTACGGGTATTCGGGCTTTTAAGGGATTTTTGGGCGATGCGGTTTGAGACCCATCACCAACCACCTTTATTTTTACCATCTTTTCCCCACTCACATTTCCAAAAGAGGCTGAGGAATTTCTATGGAGGAAGTCTATGGATTTACAGCCGTGAGTATATGTATTTATGTACCAATAAGGGTGATTATTCCTCAATGATAACATTTTTTCGAAAAACCTCTCCGTCATGACCTGGGACGATGCTTATGTAAAGTTTGATAAAGTCGGGGGAAAATTAAGCTTTGCTCCAATAAATATTTTGGGACAATCTGATTTACCCTGTATTATCCTATAAACTAAGATAAATCCCACAACTTTTATTTGTGAGTTTATAATAAGTTTTCTTATAATAGGCTATTTGACTGTAATGAAAATATACATTTCTTAATCAAGCAACCGTGATAGCCCAGTGGGTAGAACACTCGGTTATCGTGCAAACGACCAGTGTTCAAATCCTGGGTCGGGCCTACACCAATTTGGCTTTTCTAAAGACATATGTGTGGTTAATTTATCATGGTTGTTAACGGTGAGGGAAAACATCGTGAGGAAACCCACATGGCTGAGTTGTACTTAGTCATGTGACAGTGTATTCGTACAAAACGGCGATAGGCCTGCCCCTATCACGTGAGTACACTGTCCATGCAAAACGTGGGTACTCTGAACACCAGGTGACAAAGTCACGTGATGTTCAGAAATATTAGTACCTCTGCCAACGTGAACGTTTATGTTTTATTAAATTTCTTTTATTTCATAAGTCTTAATATGTCTTTCTAAGAGCGATTTTTAACAATGCGAAACAAAAATATTGCATTTTTTTATCAAAATTCGTCTTCTAAAATAAGTTTTTTTGATGCAACTGCCATGTAACTAAAAACGACCGTAATTGGCTATTTCTATAATGACGTAGATTGCGCGTAAACAGACTGTGTATCGCTTCCCTTATTTATTTAATTAATACGTACACAAACAGCATTATAACAAACATTACCTTTTTACAAAAATTTTGATTCGGCTCTGTTACAATGCCAAAAAAGTGCACACAACATTATCGGTTATTATCGTTAGCAATTTTCTTCTTCTTGAATAATATTATTATCAAAGCTACTCAAAACAATAACAAATAATATAAATATAAGTAAAACTCCAAAGAATTACACCAAATTAATAATAATTATAAAACTAAATAAAGTACAATTAAATTAAAATTAAAATAACAATAATATGATTCAATAAAATTAGCAATAAAGTAAAAATAAGTAAAATGGAACAAAAAACAATTATAAAAAATAATAATAATAATAATATGGTTGCATTATATTTATTAATTTGTAGATTTAATCAATTGCCTACATTTCTTTCTAAAATTCAGTAATGAGTCGTGATAGACGTCAGGTGCATTTTCTTCGCCTATTGAGCAAATAGAGTTATAAATCTGACAGACTCTGTGGATAGGGTTGTTACTCGCAATGTTGGTTCTTACAGTGTGGATGGCTAGTGGGCGAGTATTACGCAATGCTCTCTGTGGAACATTTAGCTGCACTTGAGGTAACAGAGATGTTGTTATAGAACCATTAACTATTTTATGCAGGGTGGATAAATCTTGGATTTGACGTCGAGAATCTTGAGTCTTTCATCATACGAACTCAATTTTCTTCTTAATCCCGAGCGCATTGCTAGAATTCGTAAGAATCTTTTCTGCACAGATTCGAGGTTATTAATGTGAACATTGTAAATGGGCGACCATATAACGCATGCATATTCGATGGTTCCTAATATGAAATATTTGTAGAGTTTCATCAAGCTTTGAGGGTACTTAAAATCTTTTGTCACTCTTAATAAAAATCCCATTAATTTAAAGCATTGATTTACTACTTTAGAACACTGTTCTGCAAAAGACAATTTGGCATCGAGCAGCACTCCAAGATCATTAGCGATAGATTTCCTAACTAACTGCGTTTCCCCAATTTTATAATCGTAATTAATATTATTGCGTTTCAATGAAAATGTCATGGTAAAGCATTTGCTTATGTTTAACTTCATATAATTATTTTTACACCAAGAATCTAATTTATTTATATCTCTTTGCAAACTTCTACAGTCGTCGAGAGACTGAATTGCTCTAAATATTTTTAGATCATCTGCAAAGAGGAGACAAGGGCTGTCAAGGTGGCTAACCAAGTCATTGATAAATATATTAAATAACAATGGACCCAATAGCGATCCCTGAGGTATTCCAGATGTAGCAATAATAGGTTTAGAGACGTGACCTTTAAGAGCTACTAGTTGGGATCTATTTTCAAGATAACATTTCAGCCACCTTAACAAGTTTCCATGCACTCCATAGGCCTTCAGTTTTTTATGTATTAGCACGTGCAAAAGCTTGTCAAATGCCTTCATAAAATCGGTATAGATTGTATCGACCTGTACTCTTCTACCAAAGGATTCATGTATGTAACCAACATACTCCATCAAATTTGTAACTGCGGATTTTCCTTTCATAAAACCGTGTTGTTAGGGGACTATGAGGGATTTCATGTGGCAGCTTAACGCGTCGAATATAAATGACTCAAGGATCTTTGACAAACACGACAAGATGCTAATCGGCCTGTAGTTACTGCAATCTGACATGTTTCCGGATTTGTGTATAGGGACGATGAAAGCTTTTTTCCATAGAGAAGGTAAAATACCCGTCTGCAGGCTTTGATTGTAAATAAGACAGAGCGGATATGATAAGGCCTCGGCGCAGGATTTTATGAACATAGGTGGGATACCATCAGGACCGGCACCCTTTGTCTTAACAAAAGAGAAGAATAACTTATTATTAATATCTAAAGAGGCTTCGATACTTTCAATGTAGTTTGAGTAACAATCTTGGATTAAATGTTTGGATCTAGCTCGAAGCAGAGAAAATTCATCATAGTCGCCTGGGTTACCGTACTTTTTGTACCTTTTGTGAGCCTTTATTTTCTCTTCTATGCAGTGTTTCAGTGGCTCAGAGAACCAAATTGGGAACGCGTTATTATTGATGGTTTTTTTTGGTGTATTTTGAGAGATTATATTATGTAATGCTAAATAAAATGAGTCTACGTTAACGTTTATATCTTTACTATTAAGAAGCTCTGACCAATTAGTCGACTCAATAGATGATATACACTTAGGTATGTTGCACTTCCTGTAATTGAAAACTTTTTTCCTGAAGGGTTTGAGTGGTTTGGGGCCACCAATAATATCGACTTCGAAAGCAGGATGATGGGCATCCATCTTGGTCATACATAAGCATTCCTTAAGTTTTATATTGGAATGATCGGTCAAAAACAAATCCAAAATACGATTATTGATATTATGTATAAAGTTATATTGGTTTAAGTTGCCTAAGGACATCAATTGTTTGATTGGTGTATGATGCGGAATTGACGTCACTACGTGCCACAGCCGCCATATTACATTAAGTCGCGTTTTCGCGGCACATTTAAAAATTGCATTTTCTTTTTCGATTTTTTAATAAAATAGCTAAAACAAAGACAGAAAAGTATTTTTTTGGGGATCCTTATAAACAAGTAAGATAGTTTTCAAAACATTGTCAAATAGCCTATAAATACACAAATAACAAACACTTACTCCATAGCAACATTACTGCCATCAATTACAACCATCCGTAAACCAGACTTATTCTTAATTTCCTTGTCGGGGTTGTATATATTGCTACCGATGCTGTTGCGAGATGTAGTTTTACCGAGAATCACCTCTTTTATGTATGTGTCTTCCGCTGTCTCCCCACTTTTGTTGATTTGCTGGAAAGTTATGAGATTCATGTAAAAGAAAATATTGCTTCAATAAAAAAATACAGGTCCTAAAATTTTTTTTCTCCTAAGCAAACCTTTTTTTTTCTTCTCAGACATTGGGTTAAAATTTAACAAATAAGGTTTTATTCCGATGCTTTCTTGCACCATTAATATAAATGAACCATACATGTGACTGAAGAAATAATAGAGGTTAAGGCCAGAACCTCAATTTCAACCAATGCCACTTACATTTGAAGCTTTGCTTTTCTCCTTGAACTACTAAAACATCTTAATTTACCAAAATCCTATTAATTTCGATACTCACAGTATTACTTGAAGTGCTTTCTTCTAATATAGAAAGGCTCGGCAGATTACAACCATTAAATATTTTCTTCGTAATTAAATTGAGTAATTTCCCTTTCTCTGAAGAATTTAGTTGCGCAATTTGGTCCGACAAATTCTTCATATTAACCTTCTTTTTTCTATTTAATTTATTATTTTTAATTACTGTTACTTCCGAATCACCACTCATCGAACTAACATTACTTAAAGAATGGAAAGTATTCTCATTGGTACTAATATTTTTATCATTCATCGTGTTTTTACTTCTATCTAATGAATCATTTGTTAAGTCTATGGTAACATAGGATTCGCCATTGATTTGTTTAGTTAGATTTATAATATCAGTGCCTATTTCGTTGGATAAATTGGATATGTTCATATCTTTTCTTTCTTTATTAGGTAAAGGTGTTGAGCAATGGACTTGCACAGATTTTTTGGGTGTATCATCTGGGATTTGTATGACTGTTTCTGTTCTTCTAATTTTGGTACTCGGAGATTCATCATCGTCGGTAATTTTTCTTTTGTTGCTTTTATCACCAGCATCATTATTCTTATTGATTCTATCATCATCATCTTCAATGATGATGACGGTGTTTTCGAAACTGGTTACGCTGCTGTTGTCATCGGACAGTTTGGAATCATCTTTAAGCCGGTTGAACAGTTTTTTGATTGAGTGACGATTTTTTTTTCTCATCCGCCGGATTGATTTGGTCTTCTTTAAGCCTGTCATTGGAGTTTGTAGTGACTTTCTTGATGATGATCTCTGTAATAAATTAAATGAAAAAACTTAGATACATGAAAAATCATTAAAGAAGTAACAGATACGTAGGAATGTCAGGAACTATGCGAAACATGCAGAATTTTTAGCTTAGCCCAAACATTTGAAGTTAGCATTTTATTGTTTCAAAGAAATAACGCATAAATAATCCTATTAATATTATAAATGTGAAAGTTTAGATCGCTGTGTGTTTGAGGCGAAAAGGCTCCTCAAGTTCAAAATGTATATGAATGCAATTTGGCAGAATGCAAGATAATGATAATGACCCAAATTAAGACATAGGATTCTTTTCATCCCGGACAAATTTGACAATAATATATTCACGGCTGATTGAACTAAGAGAACCGGCAAAATGCCTCAAATTTTGTTATAAGCAAATTTAACAGTACAAAGTCTGTTGGGTCAGCTAGATAGTTACATAATTAGTTATTCAACTACAATACATATACGCACTCACCCATTTTTGTAAGAGGCGACTAAGGGAATCGGGCCTTTTTAAATAATTATCGGGCGGTAAAGTTGGACACCCATCACCAAAAACCTTTATTTAACAATATTTCACAACTCAACTTCCTAACATAGCTAAGGACTTTCTAATACTGATGGTGGGTCTTCATAGCCGTGAATTTCATTCAAATTCATTCTGTAATTGAGAAGCCTTTTTACCTCAAACATCTAATATTTCACAATTATAATATTAATAGGGATATGTATTCCCTTTTTATGCCTTTCTTAATATCTTCTTTACTTTTTCCATCCCAAATAAACAAACTTCCCAGAAAGACAGATTATTTCACTTTTTCCAATTTCTTACAATCTATTACAATCTCATACTCTCTCATACTTAACATACACAAAAACCCTTGCCTTTGCCCATATTCACTATCATTATCATTCCCCTTCTTTCAAAAGATGTGCATGCAATATTGACAATCTCTTGCTCTGTCATCATTCACAGTTGATGCAAGTTACGCTAGGTCAGCATATAAAAGGCATTAAATGATGAGCCCAGGCCTCCAAATTTTTATCCACATACAATAGCAGTGGGCTAAATATTTAGTACTAATTTACCCTCTCACTCCAATTGTAAAATATAATTTAAGCAAAAGCTCATACATTTATTTGTTTTCACGGTAGAAAATGAATTTAAAAAAACTCTTTAGCTCTATAGATCTCTTTCACCAATTCACTGTCAGCCAACAGTCAGGAAAATACTGTCAACCGATGACAGGAAAATCCTCAGCACACTTAAGAAGCCTGATGGAACATACACAGGTACAGACCAAGAAACGTGTGAAAAACTTCCCCAACTGTCACATCGAGAACAAAAACACATGGGAAACAAACCACACAAAACCCACAACAGAAGACTGGAAAATTGTCAACAAAATTGTCACTGAACACCTCATTTGTTGGGCCATCAACACCTTTGATCCTTTCAAATCCCCTGGTTTAGACAGTATAATCCCTGTCTACCTACAATGGGCAGAGGCTAGCATAACACAATGGCTATTAGATATCTTTCAGGCATGCCTCACGCATCGCTACATTCCACCCTCTTGGAGGGAAGTGAAAGCCACCTTCATACTAAAACCAGGGAAGACCGACTACAAGCAAGCCAAGTCCTTCAGACCGATAAGTCTAATATCTTTCATACTCAAGACACTTGAGAGGTTATGCGACAGACATATTAGAAACAGAATAGTATTTGTTTTGAATGTTTTTGTTGTGTATGTTATTTTGTGTGTAATAATTATAATATAACATAAACATTCACGCCGAATATCCCCGAAGGGGTGGGCAGAGGTACTAATACTTCTGAACATCACGTGACTTTGTCACCTGGTGTTCAGAGTACCCATGTTTTGCAAGGACAGTGTACTCACGTGATAGGGAGCAGGCCTATCGCCGTTTTGTACGAATACACTGTCACATGACTAAGTACAACTCAGCCATGTGGGTTTCCTCACGATGTTTTCCCTCACCGTTAACAACCATGATAAATTAACCACACATATGTCTTTAGAAAAGACAAATTGGTGAACGCCTGACCCAGGATTTGAACACTAGTCATTTGCACGATTACCGAGTGTTCTACCCACTGGGCTATCACGGTTGCTAATGCACTAATAATTAATGATATACAAAGTTAAGAAAAATTTTCGAGATTTTCTGGTTCGATACCAACCAGTGTAGAATTTTTTCTTTGTTTTATTTATTCTTTGAATAGTATTTGGTATTTGGTTATTTGGTGGAACCACTATTCAGCGCATCTCTACTAAAAACACAACCAAATTACCCTATGTTGAGGTTGGCTCTCTTTGTTTACAGACATACAATATACTAACACCATTGGTTCCCATTGGGGTAGGCAGAGACTATCAATCGCCACTCTGTATGATCCTGACAAACCTTCCTAGCTTCATTTACATCCACCAATCTATACATACATACTTTTTTATCCTTCATACTTGGGATAGGACACCTGCCTTTTTAAGCTTTTTGCTCTTTTTGTTTATACTATAACAGTGCTGATTTTTATATTAACTATTTTAAAGATATGCAACACAATCTGGAACCTCGCCATTGAGATTGAATACACAACTCCTGCAACACAATCAACAAATCTAGGCCAAAACACTAGTTTTAGACTGCATTAAGATGTAAGAGACCTTGCTCTGTGTCAATCGAATCGATAAATCACATTAAAATACTTATAAAATTTTATTGTGATTTATCATTTCCCTCTAATAGGATACTTAAATGATAAATTAATTATTTTATTTTGATGTGTAAGGGGTTTAAATACTACAACAAAATGTTAAAGCATGCAATATGTGTTACACAAATCTTACTTATTTATTTTGTTAAATATGTACTATAAACATGCAAGCCAATTATATTACAACTACTTTTACTATTTATTGTTAATTATCCTATAGTAAAGTGCAAGATTGCCTTACTGTAGTTACTTGAATAGATACCATGTTTTTAAAGCATCACAAAGTTAACCAAACATTTTGAAGTATGAAAAACGCATGCAAAAACAAACACCTGTTCTTTGGTCATGTTTTGTTTACTTACTTAATAAAACATACAATTGGAAAATTAAATGAAGAAATCCGTCTAATAAACACAGAAAAGAGTTTTTTGCTATTTACAATGATAATACACAAATACACAATATGTTACTAAATTCTACACGGAAAAAAGTTTATTTCAACTAACTGATACGCTTCTTCGACTCGATCGCGAAGTTTTTCCCATTGTTTTAAATTTAACTAAGAATTTTAAATTGATGTAGATTTTACTTCAAAAATCTGATTCTCTAGCCAATTCGGATAAAATAAAATTCTAAAATCAAAACGTTTGGCAGAGATAAAGATCACTCACTTTTTCAAAATAGAGGAATGCAAACGAAAAAAGCTGAAGGAACAAATATGCCAACATCAATCCAGTATCATTACGAATAATTTTACTTAATACTTTGGTGACGGGGGCGGTAAATAACAAATACAAATTCACAACACAAACAATCACCAGGTATGTAGTCAGAAGCAAATTTCGAAGATGACGAAAGATTGCATAATTTTGGTGGGGTAGTCATTAGTGAGAGAGGTCTCCATTCCATTATAGTTGGCCTCAAAGGGTATTTAAAACTCGGAATTACTTATCACTTCAGATCGTGATTTAGAATGAGAAAGGAATATAATAAATAATTGCTGCATGAGAGATTTTACAAGGTTTTTCATGAGACTTTTCAGCATTGACTGCGTTTTGGCTAGTATAGTATTATATTATCTGTGGTTCCGGGCACCTCTTTGAGAAACCGATGGTTTTACTATACAATACAAGTTCAGCGCGATGTACATGGTCTTTTTATAATATCGACACAACTTTTTCAAAATATACAAAGGCAAAAAAAGGTGATGTAACGTAACGTAGCCAATATGCCATCATCAATCCAGTATCAATCTTATCATCAATACGAATGTGATCTCGACAGAAATAATCCGAATCGTTTAGTCCTTGATCAGTTTAATTCCTGCTATACTTACGTATATAGATTGGCAATACAAGGACGACCAGCGACACCAAAAAAAAGTACAACGGTTTGCGTAAATGAGTGTTTGTGCGTGACATTAGTATGGCGGATTCCATACTAGCCCATTGATGTACTAATAAAAAACCGTAGATAAATTATGCGCGCTCATAAGTGGCACTTAAAAAACAGGCTAAATCTTTGACTATGAACACTATAGACAAAGCGATGTTACGTCATCCATTTTAAAAAGAGAAGCCCTTATTTAAGTTCTTATATGTTAAAAAGAGACACAAAACTTTATTGTCATCTCTATCGCGTAACCCGTTTTGTTGATGTCACACTTTTAAAGCGTGACAAACAAAGCGTCGACTTGTGAGCGATTTTAGTTTTCTTTTGATTTTGAGAAAGATTTTATTCATTTGTATATTGTTATTGTGACAAAAGAGACTCCATTAATTAAGTTATTGTTTAGTGAGGTATGGTTGGGTGTAGCGTGCTTGGCTGCGGAAGCCACAGCGAAAAACACATCGAAGGATTGACTTTCCACAAGTGAGTGAGTTTTTTAATGTTTTTCTACAGATAAATACATAATAAATATATTGCGCGATCAGAAAAAAAGTGATTCAAATGTTAATTACGTTGAACTAGATTACTAGCATTTTCTTTAGTTATTTTGAGCAATTTTTTAATAGCATAACCTAAAAATATGCAGTATCTCAGTGTTCCCATAATTCACGTTTTCATCCTACCCTGTCGTTAGGCTAAAATTTTCAAATTAGTAAACTGATGTTAATGAGTGAGTATATTATGAATTTCGTCGCGCTATCGCGACGCTGAATGATTTCCAATTGTTATCTACGGAATTAGTAAGTAATAAATTTGTTATATTTATTTGATTTCTTCGTATTCATTACAGTTTTCCTAAAGACCCGAATCTACGAGAAAAATGGATTGCGGCCACTGGAAGATGCAATTGGAAATCAACCAAATATAAAATACTTAGATGTACGAATACATCATCTTTTGAAAAATGTGACTGAAATAGACGAATGAAACTGATTTTGTTTAAAGGTCAATAGTAAATAATGCAATAAAACTTATGTACAAAATAGTGCTGTCTTTTATTTTTCAAAATACAAACATAGACCTCACTATACCCATGATGACCCGTATGATATTTACATAACTTGCACTTATGGAACAGCTGTTTTTTTTTGTCCAGTAACAAAGTTAGTCCCGTACAAAAATTTATTCGTAATCATGGGAAGATTCATCCCTGATAGTTAGTACAATGCTTTAGATTTCACGGTGTATTAAACATCAGTATAAATGGTAAAATTAAACAAAAAAGATTGTATAATACTAGGAGCAAGTATGTATAATTATATGATTGCAGGAAATAATATAGTAAACAGTAAACCTTTACAATAAATAAAACGACGTAACAATAAATTGACGTAATCAATTTTAAATTAAAAAGTAGCTTTTAGAATGATGATTATAGTATTTTGGGGTAATTGTTTTCTAGTGATCGCAACATTACAGGGAAAAATATTGCTATCTAAAAGAGGTACTCTCCCGTTGCATTATGACTCTGTCTATATAGTCTAAGGGCTAAATAGTTCATCTAGATATTTTTGATGGTAATGTTAGAAAAATGAAAGATATGACATTATAATTGTAATTGTTATGTTTTTCTTTTTTATTTGTATTTTATTTTAGTTCCTTTTTTATTAAGATTAAGTTTTTGTTCTTTTGTTAGTCCTTATAAGTCATTTAAAATTAGATTAATGTTTATAAAATCATAGGCATGTTGACTCAAAAGTTTTTAGGTTCTACAATGCGCATATTGCTATAAAATGTATAACTGAATTTGTTATCTTATTGTAAGCAACCTATTTTTAAGCAAATAAATAAATTTAAATAAAAAAATCTGACTTTAGTCGCACACTAGCTGCTGTCGCAATCGTTCACCTGTTTTAACGTGTGAGAATGCCGTCGTGTGTGATGAGATTTTGCACAAACTATAGTAGAAAAACTACTAAAATGATGGGATTACTTTTCATTCGTTAGTATTATAAATTTGCAACGTTTTAATAATAATAAATCGTGTGATTAGATCTAAATTATTCTTTATCAAACGATCGTATTAGTGTCATATTTCACGTCGGTACAGAGAAAATATGTTTATCTCTTATTAGCGCTTGCTATGAGATGTGCTATCTCGACTACATTTCAAATGTATTTCTTGGTGAGTTGTTTGGATATATTTCTAGTGGTGTACGTTCATCTGCCGCAATCGGTGCCACTCGTAAACGCCGGTTTCCTCGTAAATAACCCACCTAACGTTTTTTAGTACATCTATGATACTAGCCCTATTTAAACTGATAAAAAATCACATATTTGTTATTTTCGCCAATTTGTAAACTTCACAGTAATTGTAATATTATGATGATAGAAGATATTCTTTATCATATATTTGCATTGAAAACTTTGGTTTAAGATCTATAATAAAGCATATAGACTGGTAATTATAACAGTCTTAATTCGGACATGAATGGCTTACAATTTTATGTTTGCCAAAGATTATGGCATTTGATTTAGATTATGTGCTGTTAAATATTAATAACTTAACAAAATAATCACCAAAGTTAAGAGTTAAAAAGCAGGATCAACGTAAATGAGACAATTGATGCCAAAGCCGTTATAGACCGTTATCGTATCCGTAAGAGGTCCTTTGTTGACGTTTACGTTACTTACTGCCAATATATGGATTCTATATCTATGTTCCAACCAGCCTTGAGATCAACTTGAGATAGTTAGATTTCTGTAGTGTATCGGTCCTGGTACAAATGCATTAAGTAGTGGTCTTCGATACGGCTCATATCTTCTGTCGGTTTTTAAACACAAGTCGCCGACCCCAACAGACTGTGCTTTCGTCATGGAGTACCGCCTACTTAAATATTAATATTATTTTTGTCCATGGGAGAGATTATTTCAAAAGGATATGTAACGTAAATAATGATATTGTCAGGCCTTACGGGATGGTATTCAATACTAGATAAATCTATAACCTCTACAAATAAAACTCTGTTTAATTAACTATCATTTCATATAATCAACACTATACTGTTCTACAATAACTACAGCAAATATAGTTCCGTAGCAAGTGACTATATACATACATTCAATAGCGTTACATGAAACACCTATGCACATTTTAATACATAGTAGTAGTGAAGCATTTAGGCATAAATATACTATCTATACTTAAGCACAAGTATATATACATTTAGTAATTAATACAATTAGCAATAGGTAGTTAATGTTATAACTTACATAATATCTTTCAAGCAGCAGTTCCTCTCGACTAGACAGTCAGAACTCAAATGACGCAGCTACTGGCACGTCACCCGTTTTAAACACTGAGACAAACAACTCCGGTACGGTAGTGGGGGTTGCACGTGCGCATGCAGCTGCGTCACTCAGTAATGCGATCTTTCATTTTCAAACTTATGAATTAAACTTGTAGTTATTCAAAAGTATATATTTAAGTATACAATGATACATTATGTTACAAGTATTATCACCTTATATAAAGTGGTGATGACAGTCGGCCATCCTTTTTATAAGCATGACCTCATGCTGTAAGTAAACTCAAAATTTATTACATTTACATTAGAGGTTTAAGCATACTAGTAAGGATAATTATATTATTATTATTATTATTTTACACTTTAGCCCTTTTTTGTTTTTCCGTCCTCACACTAAATTGGACCATTCCGTCCTCACAATAAATTCGACCATTCCGTCCTCACAATAAATTGGACCATTCCGTCCTCACAATAAATTGGACCATTCCGTCCTCACAATAAATTGGACCATTCCGTCCTCACAATAAATTGGACCATTCCGTCCTCACAATAAATTGGACCCTTCCGTCCTCACAATAAATTGGACCCTTCCGTCCTCACAATAAATTGGACCCTTCCGTCCTCACAATAAATTGGACCCTTCCGTCCTCACAATAAATTGGACCCTTCCGTCCTCACAATAAATTGGACCCTTCCGTCCTCACAATAAATTGGACCCTTCCGTCCTCACAATAAATTGGACCCTTCCGTCCTCACAATAAATTGGACCCTTCCGTCCTCACAATAAATTGGACCCTTCCGTCCTCACAATAAATTGGACCCTTCCGTCCTCACAATAAATTGGACCCTTCCGTCCTCACAATAAATTGGACCCTTCCGTCCTCAAATAAACCATTCCGTCTTTAAAAATAATCAAACGTGTGAACTTCAAATATAATTATCTACTTTATATTTACTAAATATAAAACAATATAATTAATCAAGAACAACGGATTTATCGGACAGCTCGTTACCACTATACTATTGCGCCAAAAGGGGTATGTTGGCATAACCCATCTGTAACCTTTAGTAATCAGCCTAAACAATTTGTCATTTTAGTTTTCTTCTATAATATGAATGATATATTATGCTATCCTTACTTATGTAAAATGGCAATGCGAAGATGGAAGAGAGACCAAAAAGAAATTACAACGGTGTGCGTAACATTAGTATGGCCGATTCCATACTAGCCCTATGGAAATTGATAAAAATTTATAAATTAATAATATTGATAAAATAAAAATTCGTATTTGATATTGACGCTTGTCATTTACTGACACTTTGTGTAGCTTTCATATATTCATTTAAACTGTAATAAGCTTTTAAATGAAGACTGCGTTTTATTATTACTTTGAATTTCTTTTCTTATTTTATTATAAAATAGTGGATCGGCCCAGCTTCGCACGGGTAGCGTTGTTTTCTTTTTTTAATATCTGAGTTTTCTTTCTTCAATCACTGCTCAAACATTGTAAAATTTAGCGCAATGTTTTCAATTTATTAAATTTATAGCACTCCTGAACAGTGATGTTTGGTGTTATTTTATGATCGGTTCAGTGTTTCCTTTTATAAGCAAATTTTTGGAATAAAACGCCATGAAGTATTTATAACAATCTTTAAAAGAAATCATTACGTGATGTAGGATGCAATTACTGGCGCCATCTAGCATGTAATATGTAAATTAGTAAAGATTTGGTTTTGGTCACGGGCGCGATGGCTTATTTCATGTATAATTTCAGCGTTTCTCTACCGATTTCCATGATTCTTTTTTTTTTTATTATTATTGAATAGGTAATAACGTTACCTGTTTTATTTTAGGAATGAGTGAGAGTATTATAACGTAAGATTAAACAAATATAATCAGAATGCTCCGAACTGCTAAGCTATCAGGAGTTACACGTGTTATTGTGAGTCAACCATAAGGATAGACACATGCTATTGCCGATTTTTTTTATTTTTTTTTTGACAATTTTATGTAGAATATTTCCGTCATACTTGATTTCTATGTAAGTTTAACCATTAAGGCTGCACACGCGACGGAAGCTTAAAAATTTGAGTAACTTCCCCTGTTTTCCCAAAATTCCCCTTCACTACTCTGATGTAAAGTAAGTACACTATAACCTGCCCAGGAGTATGAAGAATAATTGTGCCAAGTTTCGTTAAAATCCGTCCAGTAGTTTTCGTTTCCATAAGGAACATACAAACCGACAGACAGACAGAGACAGACAAAAATTTTACTGATAGTATTTTTGGCATCAGTATCGATCACTAATCACCCCCAGATAGTTATTTTGAAAATATATTCAATGTATAGAATTGACCTCTCTACAGATTTATTATAAGTATAGATTTTACACATAAACCCATGAGAAATGTATTTATTTTTGACAATCTGTCCTTTTCAATCGAATTCTAATGTATATCTATGATAAGCTGATTTTATGTATTAAGTTGGAACTTGTATATATAGTAAAGGTTTTAGAAACTTCGATTGCGCGATGTACGATTTGTATGGCGAGTTTTGGTGACGAGTGTGACGTATATTGCTTTGTTTCGTGTTGCTGTGGAATGTGATTCTTCTTGCACTGTCAGCGTTTCTATGTAGTGCGCGTCATTGTGTACTGATAGCGCGTCGCTACAGTATTTTTAAGCAAACTAGTAAGAGGTTTAGCATTAATTGGCAACATTTCTAAAAATACCGTTTCTAAGTTGTCAAATATGTAAACATATATTTTGCTATGAATTATTTTTAGAGAAGAATAATATAAACCGAAAATTGTTTGGGATGTCACACCTACGGCGGAATGAGAAGTTACCGTTGATGAATATTAGAAAAAAAACCTTGTTAAGACAAAACAGATGTTATATTCTATTTTATTCACAGTCTCTTTCCCTGGCACACGTGTTATTTTAACCCAATTAACTCATTCGCCCAAGTTACCACAAAAAAAAGCTTTATATCGAACATCGAATTTAATACAAATCCTAGTGAAGACACACTGACTGACACATAGTGTATAAACTCGTTTGGTAACTAGGAAATATGATTTGTAGAAATTAAACCGCTTTTCAAACAGGTCGCTTTATCGGACATCTTAATCGGACTAGCATATTTACATCACAAACGCATTCATATCGCGATGTACAAAACAATGTCAACGCCATCTAGTGGCTAACAGTAACAACACAAAATTAATATAAATAATTTAAAGGTAAACTTAATACTTAAATAATCTGAGAAAACGTAAACAAACCAAACTAGTTGACTGACAGTGTGACAGTGACAGTAAAGAAATGCATTTAATGGCATTCTTATTAAATACAAATTTTCAAATGTTGTGGTATTATCACTCTATTTTTTTTATTATTATTTTTTTCAATTTTAATAAATTTTTTTTTGTTCGTAATCTACTATTAATGTTGGGAATTTTAATTAATTTTAGTTTTATTTTATTATAGTTTTTAATCAAATTTTTAGTTATATCTTTAAGTTATAATATAATATTGTCAATGCTGTGTGCACTGTTGTTGGCATTATAACTGACCAAGACTTTAAAATGAATGTGAATGCAATCTTATGTTATAATGCTGTTGGTGTGCCTTGAATAAATAAATAAATAAATTCAACAATGGCAAATCGGCAAAAATGTTATCACTATGCCATATGAGTGACGTCATTTGGGGGTAACGTGCATTTAGAATTATAAACGAAAATCATGGAATATAACAAAACAAAAGATTATATAGGTCGTTTTATTGTGCATCTAGGTTCTCTTTAAACAAATACTATGCCCAAAAAACAAATGTTCTTAATTAAAAATTTTGTAACGAAGTGCCGAAAGAATGCTTAAAGAAGCTGGCCAGTCCTAAAAACTGGCGAATATTATGTCGGTTGGTAGGTGTGGGCAATTTTAAGGACCAATTTGTCTGAAACTGATAATTTTGAAAAGCACTGCTCAGTTATATGACCTATTTTATTGCATTCAGCACACCTTTTTAGTGGCTGTGAACAGCTGGCAAATAAATGACCTTCCTGTTTACAATTGAAGCACCTAGAAGTCTTTGGTAGAGCACGTGTTTCTAAGTCATTGTTATTTGTCTTATACTGAGGTTGACCCATTTTTGTGTACCGGGGCGATCATTGTCAGGTCTTCAAATTTAACGTATCTATTACTTAATCGTTATCTAATACTTTAGTGTATCTATATTATATATCTTTCTACATCTATGTATGCATTTAATATGTATAAGTTTATGTAATTTATAAACTGATAATTTCAGTACGTCCCAACTGCTACAACCATTGTACTTTTTAATTTTATAATGAAATTTATAATTAGCTTTACTTTTAAAAAACTGTTGTCCTATTTACCATTGTATTAGCATTAAGCCGTTGATTTCTTAAATAAACAAATAAATAAAGTAACTGCCTCGGCTCCTAAGCACACTGCCCTGTCATCTATCCCGTGTAAAACACATTCTACCGCCCTAGTTCCTACTATTCCACACCTATTTATCAATGTATTATTATTTTTTTATAATAGTACTCTTCCAGTGAATCATTTAATCGAGCATGTTTAGCTAACATATTGCCCAAGCATTTGCCCATAATTTTCTTTGACAGGGAATGTAGACAAAAGCTTTCTTTGCCACTCTCCCCACATAAAAGGAACAGACGATAACCCCTCAAACCACCTCTGGGCAAGACCTTTTAATTTTGGCAGCGCAAAGTGTACTATTTGTTTTTCTGACCAACTATATATTGTAGCACACTCGTTAACCTTGTGCAACCACATGGTCATCGTCTGCTCCTTTCGGCCGGGATCAAACTTGGGCATTGGATTATGCATGCTTGTCCCTATTTTGTCCGACGAATCCGCTTGGTTCATAGATTTTACTATTTGTGCTATCTTCATTAAACTATCTATACTTAAAGACGGATCGTTTGACTCACCCACCGCGGCGGCTTGGTGTTCTGCATTGGTAGTTGCAGCCACGAGTACCAGCCGATCGTCCCGGCGGCGCGGCTGATCCCGTGAACGACGATCATCTGAGCGCCTGCCACGCAAGCGACGACGGTATTGAGGGCGCCGGATGTACGAGCGACAGCGGCGGTCGCGGACCTCCGGGCTAACGCCCCGTGATTCGCCACTGCTATCTTCAGATCGGCGGTCTCGTGAGTGGCAGCCTCGCGCCCGGTAGCCAGGCGATTGTGGCCGCACAACACGCTCACGTGACTGAAGTTTCTTTCCTTCATTGTACTAGTTGTACAGCGTTTCATGATGTAATCCAGCTCCTCATGGCTGGATGGTTCTTCAGACGTGCGCACTACACTACTACACTACACTACACTACTACGACGATGGTGAATGTGCGATCGACACGGAAGCACCGGACTGCGCTGGCTCCCATACTCGTCCATGCAGCGACTGGCCCGGTCACATAAATCGCGGCATACCGGACTTCGTGACCGGGTTCGATAATGGTCAGCTCCAGTGCGCCTGGAGTGCGACCGACCTTTGCGAACTGATGGCGAAGTTTTAGACTCCACATTAATCTGAAAAAATCAATTGGTACGCGTAGTTTCTGGCATAAAGTGGAAAGTGGTAGCAGCAAGCTATGTAGCCTTGTAACCATAAATAAGTACAGACTAGATTAGGACGGGTCCGAGTACTAAAAGGGGAAAATGTGAATAAATAACTCTTAATTAAAGTTCCACCTTAGACGTAGATCAACAACGTAAATCAGCGAATGATTAAAGGAAAATAGCTACCGAAACTCATTTATACTGCTTTCCTCTTGAAATAAAAATATTTATTCGCTCAAATTTTTCTAATGATTATATTGTACATTATTGTACATTCGCCGCTCATGCACTTGCTACCAATTTCGCAGTATTCATACTTTATTGATTTGACTCGTTTCCGGCCGGTTATATCCTCTCCGGTAGTATAAGTCAAATGAGCAGCCAATATTTATATTTCGTTTAATTGTACCGGAAGGATACTTATAAATTATCTCAAGTCAAATCAGCAACTATTATAACTTAACTGGGTATCAGATAAACGTTAAAATATACCGGAAATTGACAAATAAATTGTTACTCATTAAAGAAAAAATAACTGTAGGGAACAATACAGTCAGACACAACTCGTATTTAGTATTACCCGATTTCTAATTTGTTAACTTCTACTGTTTGCTTACCATCTTCATCGAATTGGTGACATCAGCTCAGAACAACACAGTATATACATACAATACATACATAATGCTGACGCATTAAAAAAAAATAAAACTGGTTCTATCCCCACTTCTGAAATGTCAGGCCTTACGGGATGGTATTCAATACTAGAGAAATCTATAACCTCTACAAATAAAACTCTGTTTAATTAACTATCATTTCATATAATCAACACTATACTGTTCTACAATAACTACAGCAAATATAGTTCCGTAGCAAGTGACTATATACATACATTCAATAGCGTTACATGAAACACCTATGCACATTTTAATACATAGTAGTAGTGAAGCATTTAGGCATAAATATACTATCTATACTTAAGCACAAGTATATATACATTTAGTAATTAATACAATTAGCAATAGGTAGTTAATGTTATAACTTACATAATATCTTTCAAGCAGCAGTTCCTCTCGACTAGACAGTCAGAACTCGAATGAAGCAGCTACTGGCACGTCACCCGTTTTAAACACTGAGACAAACAACTCTGGTACGGTAGTGGGGGTTGCACGTGCGCATGCAGCTGCGTCACTCAGTAATGCGATCTTTCATTTTCAAACTTATGAATTAAACTTGTAGTTATTCAAAAGTATATATTTAAGTATACAATGATACATTATGTTACAAGTATTATCACCTTATATAAAGTGGTGATGACAATATTATACATACATACATACATACATATTCTCACGCCGTTAGTTCCCATTGGGGTAGGCAGAGACTATCGATCGCCACTTTGTACGATCCTGGCAAACCTCTCTAGCTTCATTCACATCCATCAATCTTTTCATACATGCTCTTTTATTCTTCATACTTCGGACACCTGCCTTTTTGAGCACATTTTCTATTTGATCTAAATGTGTCCTCCGAGGTCGTCCTCTACTAACATTACCTTCCACATTGGCTTCCAATTTACTGTCATCCATCCTCTCTATGTGCCCAAACCATCTCAACATTCCTTTTTCTATCTTTCTTACAATATCATCTTTTACACCACACCTTTCACGAATCACATCATTCCTCACACGATCACATAACCTTACATTACACACTTTTCTGAGGGATCTCATTTCTACTGCATTCACTCTACTTTCATGCTTCTTCTGCCACACCCAACATTCACTGCCATACATAAGCGTAGGAACGAGGACAGCATCATGCACAGCCATTCGGGCCTTTTCAGACACCGACTGACTAGACATTAGACTATCCAGTGCTCCTTACTTACTTACTTATACTCACGCCCATTGTTCCCATTGGGGTAGGCAGAGACTATCGATCGCCACTTTGTAGGATCCTGACAAACCTCTCTAGCTTCGTTTACATCCATCAATCTTTTCATACATGCTCTTTTATTCTTCATACTTCGGACGCCAGCCTTTTTGAGCACACTCTCAATTTGGTCCAAGTGTGTTCTCCGTGGTCGTCCTCTACTCACATTACCTTCCACGTTGGCTCTATAGATCTCTTTCACCAATTTACTGTCATTCATCCTCTCTATGTGCCCAAACCACCTTAACATTCCTTTCTCTATCTTGCACACTACGTCATCTTTCACACCTAAACGTTCACGAATTACACTATTTCTCACTCTGTCGCACAACCTTACATTACATATACTTCTGAGGGATCTCATTTCCACTGCATTCACTCTACTTTCATGCCTCTTTTGCCATGCCAAACATTCACTACCATACATCAGCGTAGGAACCAGTACAGCATTGTGAACTGCCATTCGCGCCTTTTCAGACAGGAACTGGCTCGACATTAGACTGTTTATGGCTCCATTTACCGCATTTCCCTTTTTTACTCTCCTTTCAATATCTTCCTCGCATTTTCCGTCCCTTGTAAACAAACTTCCCAGATATACAAACTCTTTCACTTGTTCCACTTTCTTGCCACCTATTCTAATCTCACATTCTGTCATACTTTCCTCTCTCTGGAAAACCATTATTGTCTTGGTTTTGTCCACATTCACTCGCATGCCCTTTCTTTCAAAAGACTTACACGCAATATTCACCATCTCTTGCAACTCATTTACCGTTGATGCAAGTAATACTTGATCGTCAGCGTATAAGAGGCATTTAATGATGAATCCTTCCATTCTCAGACCATAATCACTTTCGCGTAGTTCTTTCAAACAGTCATTGCTCCATTTACCGCATTACCCTTTTTCACTGTTCTCTCGATATCTTCATCACACTTTCCATCCCTAGTAAACAGACTTCCCAAATATACAAACTCTTTCACTGGTTCCACTTTCTTACCATTAATCTCAATCACGCATTCGGTCATATTCACCTCTCTCTCAAAAACCATAGTTTTTGTTTTATCCACATTCACCCTCATTCCCTTTTTTTCAAAAGACGCACGTGCAATATTCATCATCTCTTGCAGCTCTTCCACCGATGATGCAAGTAGCACTTGATCGTCGGCATATAAGAGGCATTTAATGATGAATCCACCCATTCTCAATCCATAATCACTTTCACGCAACTCTGTTAAACAGTCATCCATGAACAAATTGAAGAGCCACGGGGAAGCTACACAACCCTGTCGGACACCCCGAGAGATCCCGAACCAGTCAGTATTTTCCCCGTTTACTCTCACACATGCACTGGAATCCTCATAGAGTGATACCAGTGCACGTATAAGTCGACTCCCCAAACCGAACTTGGATAACACCTCCCATAAACACTTTCTTACCACCCTATCATACGCCTTCTCTTAATAAATAAAGGAGCAATACACCTTTCGGTTCTTAGCTAAGAACTTTTCGGTGATGCTCCGTAAAGAGAAGATTTGGTCCATACATCCCATTTCCTTTCTAAATCCTGCTTGCACATCCCAAATTTTATCATCCGTTTCATTCATCACTCTTTCAATCAAAACCTTTGCATACAATTTACCGACAATGCTGAGTAGGCTAATTCCACGGTAGTTTCTAGCCTCCTGGTGTGACCCCTTTCCTTTATATAAAGGCACAATTACCGCTTTGCACCAGTCTTGTGGCACTTTGCCACTCGACCAGCATTTTTGGAAAAGGAAGTACAACCAAGAATGATATTATAATATAACGATATTATTTTAAAGCTGATTTAAAATATATTTGAAACTAAGGATATTGGGGCATTATGGTGTCATGTCATCTCTCACCAATCTAAGGTTTCACCTTACCGAAAGATACGTGAATCTAGCGTGCCTGTAATCCCGGAACCTGGAGCAATCCTGGTACTAAATAACCTTAGTTATACAGAACAATGTCAAAGTGGGAAAAATTCTCTGGCTAATCGTGGGGTCAACTTGTGTTCTAAAATTAAGCAACACGAAGGTTTCAAATTCAAATTCATTTTATTTGCTATTTAGACACACACGGTACATTTGATGACACAATTTAATAATTTTTGTTTCACAAGGTTAACCTTTACAGGCATGCAAATTCATAACATAATTAAAACATTTATATAATTTAAAATTTTTATCTAACGTTGCATTAAAATTTAATGTCACAGTACATTAATGATTAAACAACACTATTAAATCCATGACCGTTATTTGAAGCTTACTAGCTTTGAGATAGGCCCTATCTGTTTTCCGGAAGTATGTCCCTCTCTTTCTAACGCATCGTGCCTTTCATTCACACAATTTCCCCCACTACCACCAGCAGGGCGCGAGCTTGCGAGCTACGCTACGCGCCATCCTTCATTGGCGTTCTGTTTTCCGAAACGGAAGGTTGTGTGTTTCAAATTTATCTGATTTCACTAATTCGAATATAACCAAATTATAAATTGTTCCTCAGTGTTGTGTCTAGTGTGAATTCTAGTCACGTAAGTTTTTCGTACTATTATTTTCTGTTTTACTGAAATTCATTTAACGGTGTTACCGTTCGTTTTGATTTTGAAGTATTTTATTTGAGTACGTATTTTAATACGTACGTAATAATTCTTATTTGCAACTACGAAGAGTTGACTTAAATTAGTGTTATTGTAGACTACCCACGTAGTGTTTTTCTATTAATTTTTGTTGACAAAATCATGTAGTGTGACTGTTTAGGTTATAAGGTTATTTTCAGAAAACAATATATCACAAAATGTGGCGGGACCGTCTAAGACACGAGCACAGCCCTCGCATACGCGCAAGCGTCGGGCAAGTGTCGATAGTAGTATTAGTAGTAGTAGTTCGAGCTCTTTAAGCTCTTCAGAGTCATCGGATTCTGATCGTGGCAAAAAGAAACATTCAAAGTCAAGGTATAAGGCGTCGTCGTAATAATAAACATTTCGAAATTTTAAATAATCAAATTATGCAGTTAACTAACCAAGTTTTGCAAAATCAGTGCCATAACTCTGTACCGGATGTGGCGTCACTGCCACCTCCGCCGTTGATCCTTGTATCTGATAATGCCGATGGCTATAAGGATAATTTTCTTGACGACAGTATTACCGAAGTTATGTACAGAGAAAACGATATTTCTTGTGTAGCTCCAATGTCTCACGAAAACCAGGCGCAGTTTAAATTTGATTTGGAAATTAAACTTAAAGAACCAACTGTGCCAAAGGCACCTGAAAACTATTTTAAAAACATTAAATGAAACTCAATATTTTAACCAAGGTGAATGGTGTGAGGTTAGGTATGCAGAAGTACAAAATCTATATAGTTATACGCCTGGATTTGTAGACTTAGAATGTAACGAAGAGGTTAAGACGTACGATCAGTCGAAACATTTGGTTTATGCCGACAAAGCTTACGCAGCTATTACTTTATGCGCTTAGGCAAAGAGAGACGTTATCTGCGTCACTGATCGAACCCGTTGGGTGGGCTCGCCAGGAGCCTACTTTCTCGCCCGATTCGCTGCATGAAAAAGTTTTAGAGTTATTTTCCAAAGGAGAATACAATACAGTGTCTTCGGATTTACTGCAGCCTTTCTGTGGACACAGAGCTGAAGTCATACAGATGCGGCGTGATGGGAATACAAAACACGTTCGCGACCCGTGTCCGCAAAATCCCTCCATCAGATCGTCCTCTGTTTGGCGCGGGAACCTTCACTTCCGGTCTTGAGAAGTATGGAGGAGTAAAGAAAACATTTTTACCCTCGAACTGGCCAAGTACGAGTTCTGCTTCGAAAGCAGGAGGTAAGGCATTACGCCATCCCTCGCAGGGATTGATTAGACTCTCGGGACCCTTGCAGGGGACCAATAGAGCCGTTGGTGTTGCTGGGCCATCACATTACCAGTCCCCGCACTATCTATCAACCCCACACACCCTCCACACACTATCAACTCCCGCAGGGCTTTAATTACCACCAGCCTCCACAAGGCAGTAACGGCTGGATATCGCAAGGGCGGAATCTCCTAACAGCCGAGCGTCGCTCCGCAGGTTATCCTAAATATTCATTTTGTTTCCACGGAAATAATCATGACAGATCCGACCAAGGTAAGTCCAACCGGAAATCGAGTGGAGGTCCTACCGATTACAACCTGTCATCTAAAAAACGAAACTTCTGACTCGCAAGTGTTCAAGGCAGGGAGCTTAGCTTTGTATTATCATCGTTGGGCAAATCTAGGGGCCCCGAAACCTCTTCTACATATAATAAAAGGGTATCGCATACCCTTCGTTCGGAAACCACCATTGGTCATGGCTCATCCCTTAAACAATATTTTTATTACCAAAACTTCGGACTCGATGACCGCCATCTTATAAACAATGAAAAATCAGGGTGTACTGGGGGTGGCACGGCCATATTCGAGTTTCCTCTCAACAATGTTTCTGGTACCCAAGGGCGATGGTTCCGATCGTCCAATTTTCAATTTAAAGGCTCTCAACGAGTACCTTACCACGAAAAAATTTAACCTGATAAACATGTTCCGTGTGCCGGGGTTTCTTCAGCCGAACGATTGGCTTTGCAAAGTCGACATTTCCCACAGTACAGCTCTAAGGTATTCACGTCTTAGACAAACTGGATCGCGGAGACACTTAGAGACCAAGGAATTCGTCTAATTGTGTTTTGCGACGATAACCTGATTGCCCACCAGGACTGAGTTGTGTTGCAGGACCACTGTCATACTCTGTAGACCCGCCTTCAATACCTCGGCTGGCAAATCAATGTCAAAAAAAAAAAAAATAATAAAAAAAAACTCTCATGAGTCCGCAGAAAGAGTTAGAGTTCCTAGGTATTATGTGGAATCCCTGGACCAACACGAAATGCCTCCCAGGAGACAAAGTGACAACCATAGTTACAAAAATATCGAAATTGAGAGCTCAAGGCAGGTTATGCGTGAGAGATCTACAGAGTTTAATAGGCCTGTGGAACTTTGCATCATTTGTTGCTCTCAGAGGCAGACTGCATCTTCGTGCCCCTCTCAGATTTCTCAAAATAATATTAAAAGCACCGCCCAGGCGGATGGTGTGCATACCAAGCGATGTGCTACGGGAACTAACGTGGTGGTCTCAGAACTGTCATCTGACAACGTGCAATCATTTTCCCCCAGCAACCCACTTTGTGACAACAGATGCCTCCGATGTTGCCTGGGGGGCGCAGGTCAATGACTTGTCACTGACGGGACAGTAGGACGATGCAGAACAACACCTACACTGCAACATGAAAGAAATGCTGGCTGTAGTAAAAGTTCTCGAAAGTCACGGTCCCCTTCTTGCTCGGACAACAACGCTTCTTCAATGCTACAACAAAACCGTTGTGGCGTATTTGCGAAACGAGGGGGGGACGAAATCACTATCATTAATGGAGACAACATACAGTGTTTTTTAAAATGTTAGATCATTTTCAAATACATTTGATAGTTCATTACATACCTGGCATATTCAACAGTAAAGCCGATCACCTGTCAAAACACAAGAGCCCATCAGAGTGGCATCTTCGTTCGACACTAAAATATTTCTCAAATTCAGTATACCAGCAGTAGACCTACTTGCGCCGAGCCGAGCCCATGTGGTATCCAATTATGTGTCTCTGGATCTGAACGATTGCCAGACGGTGTTCCACGACGCATTCACCCGTCAGTGGGACTTTCACTTGGCGTGGATATTTCCACCACCGTATCTAATTCTGAGGGTGTTGGCTCATCTCAACTCGGCTCGCGGAACGTATCTGGTCGTGGTCCCACGTTGGAATCGAGTGTAGTGGAGAGCAGACCTGAAGAGCCGTGCAGTGGCAGCTCCATACTCAATAAAGAATCTGAATCCCTGATCCTGACCCTGTCTAATCGATACAGCAACGGGCCTACCTCCACCCAAGTTTGCAGGAAAAGACTTTAGAGGTATGGAAGTGTGGGGGTGGTCAAAGAAGGTAGGTGATTGGTCTCAAAACCAATTTGAATTACTCCAAGGGTCTTGGAGACCTTCAACGTGCAAAACTTACACTGTAGCTTGGAAGAGATGAGTGAGGTGGGCATGCAAGCACAAACATGATCCCCTACGCCCAAATGGGTCTATGCTTGCAAGGTATCTAGAAGACCTCCATGTCGTAGATAAATGGTCCTATAACGCTATACTGTTTTTTACACAAGTCAGTCGTCTCTACCTTAAGTAATTTTGATGAGAGCGAAAGGCTTAGCTGACATCTATTAGTGAAGCATATTTTAAAATCAATAGCATTGAGTAGTCCAGTGGCTCGTAAAAACAACATTTGGGATGTGGATAAGTTAGCGGCTGCCCTTAGTATATCTATAGACGAGAATAGCGCTTGCCGTTTCCCGTCATACTGCTACGCTATTGCTTTTGTGTTCCGGTAGACGAGTACATGATCTAACCTTACTTGTGGTCGATTCAGACCATTTAGTTGTAGAAAGCGATACTTTAACTTTGTGGCCTCTTTTTGGCTCAAAAAGAGATACTATTAACCACAGACAGTCTGATTGGAAGCTTTTGCCTAATTCTAAGAATAAAAACTTAGACCCTGTATTCTGGGTTTAAAACTCAGGGATAAACACTCAAATCATGGCTGCGATAACCTCTTTCTTACACTAAGAGGTCAATTAAAAGGGGCTAACCGCCCTATAATAGCTGGCTGGGTAAAATCTGCGTTATCAGAGGCTGGCATTAGTGCTGGCAGTGTAAAATCGGCAGTAGCATCTAAGAACTGGTCTAATAACTTGCCTTTGGACGAAATTCTTTCGAGAGGCAATTGGCGTTCAGCAAATGCCTTTACTCGCTTCTACAGGCGACAAATTTTAACAGAATCTACTGTAAACACCAGCAGTCTTACAAGTAGTTTTATTACTGTTGATTAGTTTGTAATGATCGTAAACAGTGTTTATTAAACTATTACGAGTATTTGTTTAACTGATTGTTAACGCCTGATCCACATGATACGGCAAGCCGCAGGTGCGGCGGCGGCGGCGGCGCGGGGACAAGCTTCACTACGCAACCAACCACCGCCAACTTAACATATTATATTGTACATTTTGTAATTTAAATATTTAAAGTAAATTTGTGTTTAAAGGCAAGACTTAGTTTGAATTTATTCCTTGCTTAAACACTGATAAGTTGATTATTTTAGATAGAAGTCTAATTAAGAGACAATGATTACTATAAAACTATATATATATATATATAAAACATTATTTATGAATTTATATTATTTGGTGGAAGACAATAAATTAATGTAGTTTCTAAAGTTAACATCCTTGTTTTCTTGTGTACCACTTATTTACCGTATCTAGGGTCTGCATAATGTTATGTGCCTTCATTTCAATTCCGATAACTATTGATGTTACTACATGTAATTTTAAACAGGGCATCTCTTGTCGTTGCACTCACATGGGTATTATCATAGCTCACATTGGCGTTTCCTACCACCAGGCGATAACAAACACATCTCAAAGCTAGTAAGCTTCAAATAACGGTCATGGATTTAATAGACGCGTTTTTCCTGAAATAAAAACGCATATTAAATACTTACCTTATTTGAAGCTTACGCAGTAATCTCTGCCTGGTGCTTTGAACTCAATGAAGGATGGCGCGTAGCTCGCAAGCTCACGCCCTGCTGGTGGTAGTGGGGGGAATTGTGAGAATGAAAGGCACGATGCGTTAGAAAGAGAGGGACATACTTCCGGAAAACAGATAGGGCCTATCTCAAAGCTAGTAAGCTTCAAATAAGGTAAGTATTTAATATGCGTTTTTATTTCAGGAAAAACGCGTCTATTTTGTACTTGGGATCTCCCAGCGCCAATTTCGTGAATCGCAAAATAAAGAAAGTGACAATGAATAGTGTGTTTGAAGTGCAAAACCGAAAATTTAAATAACAAAATTAAAGTCTCCTCCAGCGTCCAGTGTTAAAGTTACGCTACTGGAATTTAACCCCGAGCAAGCTGATGCTGATGCACGCTCCTGGTGCACAACTACGGAGCTGTACCTTGTTGACCATCCACAGCGGGTGTGCGCGTTAAAATGATCTGCGTTCAATTGGTTATCACAATGTTACAGCAGTGGAAAAGTTGGACACAAAGCCTATGTCGGTCTAAGTTACAGCCTAAACACCGCTTCTTGTCTTAGCCAGTCAGCGGGATAACTGCGTCGTCATACTCATTAACAGCCAGTTCACAACATTCAGGAGCTAACACAACTATAAAGCCATTGGTGCGCTTCAAGTGTGGAACGCCGGGCCACGTTGTGAGCCGGTAAAACGGCGCCACCAGCGCCAGAGGTTCAGGTACCAGTACTCGCGTCCAGCAGAGTCAACGTTTGCAGTGTAACCACCATCAGGTACACTGACTCATTCTGGTGAGAGCTTTATTTTTCATTATGATTCCGGTGCGGAATTCTCGTTAGTTTAAGAGAGCGTAGCGTTAAAGATTTGTGGAAACGCAAAAACAATGTTGTTAATTAACTGGAATAGGCTTGAGTAGTACTTTTAGCAAATGTACCGTAAGGTGAAGATCTGTGATTTTAGATTTGAGTTTATACTCCACGTTTTGTCAGATATGTACCTGCGTTGTAACATAATGCTAGGTAGAGACATTTTAGCGCTAGGCTTTGCCGTAAATATGTCTACCTCAATATTTCACGCTCGAAAGTTGAATGTTGAATACAGTTCTCAAGTAAACATAGCGTCTGAAATAAATTTAGCACAAGTTGATGCGATGTTAGTGACGCTGCAAAAAGCGAGTTGCAAGGTATTTTAAAAGTTACCTTATTGTAGGTTTTCCCAATATACGTGTTGATGAAAATTCGTTCACGCTGGATGAACGGCGGGTGATAGAAGCTAAGGCCAATAAACTTTTACAAGCAAACATAATTAGGCTAAGTTGTTCCCCATTTTCAAGCCCTGCGTTATTAGTAAAGAAACGTGATGGTATCGATAGCATGTGCGTAGACTATCGCGAAGTAAATAGTAATTCAGTGCCCGATTGGTTTCCTATATCTTTCAAATCAGATTTAATTGCACGTTTGAACGGCGCGAATTTATTTTTACTCTTTGATTGTGAAAGTGGATTTCATTTGATTCCCGTTTCGAGTACCGATCAATATATTGAGGGTTCTGATAAGAACAAGACTAAATTTACAAGGTTTTCTGTTGGTGATTTTGTATTCATGCAAAAACGAATTCAGACAAAATTAGACGTATTGTATAAGGGTCTCTTTAGAGTAGTAGAAGTTTAAGAAGAAGATAAGTACTCTTTATCAGTTTCGGACAGTAACAACAGCCTGTACAATAAATATACTTCAAACTTCAAACTTCAAATCGTATAGTATATAGCCTTTGACTATGAACACTATAGACAGAGCGATGTTACGTCATCCATTTTAAAAAGAGAAGCCCTTATTTAAGTTCTTATATGTTAAAAAGAGACACAAATCTTTATTGTCATCTCTATCGCGTAACCCGTTTTTTTGATGTCACACTTTTAAATTGTGACAAACAAAGCGTCGACTTGTGAGCGATTTTGGTTTTCTTTTGATTTTGAGAAAGATTTTATTCATTTGTATATTGTTATTGTGACAAAAGAGACTCCATTAGTTAAGTTATTATTTAGTGAGGTATAGTTGGGTGTAGCATGCTTAGCTGCGGAAGCCACAGCGAAAAACACATCGAAGGATTGACTTTCCACAAGTGAGTGAGTTTTTTAATGTTTTTCTACAGATAAATACATAATAATTACATTGCGCGATCAGAAAATTCAAATTGATTCAAATGTTAATTACGTTGAACTAGATTACTAGCATTTTCTTTAGTTATTTTGAGCAATTCTTTAATAGTATAACCTAAAAATTTGCAGTATCTCAGTGTTGCCATAATTCACGTTTTCATTCTACCCTGTCGTTAGGGTAAAATTTTCAAATTAGTAAACTGATGTTAATGAGTGAGTATATTATGAATTTCGTCGCGCTATAGCGACGCTGAATGATTTCCAATTGTTATCTACGGAATTAGTAAGTAATGAATTTGTTATATTTATATTTAATTTCTTCGTAAAGATAAAGATAAAAGATAAAAAATATTTATTTCAAAATAAAAAGAATTGTTCTCTATTTTTTGAACGTCACAAACTTACGTATAAGTTAAATCTTACTCTACTGACTCTACTTCGGATTCGGAAGGTGTATTGTTGCGAGAAGAACCCGTAAGAAACTCAGCAACACACATCTTTTCTTAGTCAAATTACAATATTGGTGTATGTCTGGAAATATCCTGAATAGAGCCCTGGTGACACCAAGCAGTTTCATCTATCATATAATCATTTAAACTGTAATAAGCTTTTAAATGAAGACTGCGTTTTATAATTACTTTGAATTTCTTTTCTGTTAGATTCAAAATGTCATCAGGTATTTTATTATAAAATTTTACACATAACCCCATAAAAGATGTATTTATTTTTGACAATCTGTACTTTTGAATTGAAATTTTTTATTATCTCTAAGACTTCTAGTATGTCTGTCACAGTTTTTGGAAAATGCTTTCAAATTTTTTCTTACATACATGATGTTTTCATAAATATATTGACATGGCAGTGTCATTATATTTATGGTTTTAAACAATTCTCTAAGGGAATCTCGTGAACCTAAATTATAAATAGCTCTTATTGCTCTTTTCTGTAAAATGAATATTGACCCAACATCAGCAGCTCTGCCCCAGAGTAAAATGCCATAAGACATGATGCTATGAAAATAACTATAGTAAACTAAACGAGCGGTCTGTACATCAGTTAAATGTCTTATCTTTCTAACGGCATAGGCAGCACTGCTTAGCCTGCCAGCTAGCGCGCTAATGTGGGGTCCCCATTGGAGCTTTGAGTCCAGATGTATCCCTAAGAAAACTGCGCTATCCGTAAATGGTAATTTTTCATTATTTAATGTAATTTCATTATCAACACTTTTAACATTTGGTAATGCAAATTTAATACATTTGGTTTTTTTGGCATTTAGTACAAGATTATTTGAAGCAAACCATGTTTGAATTTGGGAAACTGCATTATTTACATCGTCAATATTTTCCGAATTCCTTTTAACGTCAAAAATTAAAGAAGTATCATCAGCAAATAATACTATTTCAGACCTTTTCTCGACCATGAACGGCAAATCATTAATATATACTAGAAACAAAAATGGGCCTAATATAGATCCCTGTGGAACACCCATTTTTACATGAGTTCCAGATGATTTTATTTTATCGATTTGCACTTTTTGTATTCGATCTGAGAAGTAGGACTTTATTAATTTAAGTGCGTCACCTTCGATGCCATAATGTCCCAATTTTATGAATAAAATATTATGATCTGCACAATCAAAAGCTTTTGTAAGATCGCAGAACAAACCGATTGCATCATTCTTAAGTTCCCACGAACCAAAAATATGTTTAATTAGGGCAACGCCTGCGTCAGTGGTAGAGCGGCCTTTCGTGAAACCAAATTGTTTAGGGTGAAACAAATTGTTGGAACTAAAATGCAAGAGCAGTTGATTAAGCATAAGTTTTTCAAATATTTTACTCATAACTGGTAGTATAGATATAGGCCTATAACCTTCAGGATTATTTTTATCACCTCCAGATTTTAGTAAAGGTACAATTTTACTATGTTTCATGAGATCTGGGAAGATACCATTACTTATACATTCATTAAATATTTTCGCTAAATAAGGAGCTATTATTACAATAAAATTATGGCATACTTTTACTGACATACCCCAGATATCCTCAGAATTTTTCAATTTCAGTGATTTAAACACTTTAATGATATCTTCGGGACTGACAACTTTAAAATTAAATATAGATTTACAAATTGCAACGTTTTGTTGCAACAGCTCTTGAGCTAACGTAGCAGATGAATTTAAGTGTTCAGTGGTCTTAAAAGGTATATCAGCAAAATATTTTTCAAAAATACAAGCAATTACATCATTTGAAGTAGTCAAACCTCGATCAGACCGAATACAAAAGTCCTGATCACATGATTTGCTTTTGCCAGTTTGAGTGTTGATAATGTTCCAAACGGTTTTTACTTTATTATCAGATGTTTTAATACGTTGGCTCAAGTATCTTGCTTTAGCCTCCTTACAAACTTTATTAAACATTTTTGAGTATTTTTTTACATATTCTATAAATTCATCATTATGTGAGAACGCTTTTTGATCGTATAAATCAAATAGTATTTCTCTAGATTTATATATGCCTGGTGTTGCCCACTCACTAAATTTAAATTTATTACATATAGTTACATCTTTAATAGTAAATATTTTATTAAATTCGTCTATCAGTACTTTAAAGAAAGTATTATAACTATTATTTGGATTTTTATTTATTGAAGAAGTGGGCAGCTTATAACTGATTAAGTTTATATATTTTTCAACTTTGAAAGCAGTGACACTCCTTTTTTTAACTATAATTTTTCGGTCTGGTGCCTTATGTGGAAAGTTTACAAAAAGACCACTGTGATCAGATTTTAGTTTATTTATTACAGATTTACTTATGAATTCAGCATTTGTAAATATATTATCTAAACATGTTTTGGTTCTAGTAGGTTCCAAGAATAAATTTTCTAAATTAAACGATTGGAATAAACTCATCAACCGTGTTTTCTGAGTACTATCTTTTAAGAGATCTATATTGAAGTCTCCACAAATAATTAATTGTTTTTTACTCTTGAAAATTTTAGTTAATACATCTTCCATTACACTTTCAAATCTTTCATAATTTTGACTATAGGGGGCTCGATATACGCTTACTATAAAGTAGTTTAGTAACTCTATGCAGGATATCTCCACGACTTGCTCAACGCTCAGTTTTACAATATCCTCACGATTTTTACATTTAATACTATTTTTTATAAATATAGCGGAGCCACCACAGGCTTTAGAATTGCGGCAGTAGCTACTAGCTAAGTTGTAATTTTGAAAACCAAATATGAGCTCGCAATTCTTAAGCCAGTGTTCTGAGACACAGAAACAATCAATTTGATATCTTTCTAAAAACAATTCAATTTCTAATTCTTTACAAGAAAACCCCTGAGTATTTTGAAATACTAATTTAAATTGTGGGTCTCCTTGTAAAGCACGGTTTTTAAATATTTTGCCAGAAGAACCTCCTTCCTTGTTTACAATGTTAATATTAATTGAAGGTGACGGCTTAAGGATGACAGGAGGCTCTTCTATTGTCTCACTTAAAAGTTTAAATTATGGTTTCCACCATCACATATTGTAAGTAAGTTTTCCCTTATATTAAATAAGGGAGGGTTCGATATATGATATGCTAATAATTTAGCAATGGTACGTTTTTTATTTAAGGGTATGTATATAGTACCCGATCGTTGTCTTGAATAAGGTATGAACTTATTCACGTCCAGAGTAAAGAAAACGTCGCTTTGACGGCTGGTCATATTAAATATAAAATTATTCAACATATGAATATCATTATTATGCTTACTCATATAATTATATATATATGGTAAGGTACAAAACATATGAATATCATTATTATGCTTACTCATATAATTATATATATATGGTAAGGTACAAAATATAAACTTACATTTATATTTCTTTTGTATCTCTAAAAGCTGGCTAATGCCTTTCTTCAATATTTTTTTATTTAATCCTATACTACTACCGAATAATATAACAATTGTAGTATACTCGTCATATTCACCCAAAGTAACTTTATCAATAATATAATTAAAGGGAGCACCAGTATAACAATAGTTTGTTACTGTCTGATGTATGTGATCATTTAATATTTCTCCGAAACGTAACCCCATACCATCGGAAAATATTATAGTTTTGCGAACCGGGGTGGTAGTGGTAGGGATGGATTGTTCTTTGTCTGATTGTAACGGCGGAGACATAAAGTTACAAGATTTTCCAGACAATTTATGACAATCCGTCTCTTTTTCTATTAGGTTACTTATATTCATATACCTTTTTTTTACCTCTTCCTGACTAGCAATCATATTTTTTAGTTGGCTATTTAAACTATCGATTTTTTGAATTAAATTTATTTTTTTGTAGGTTTTATTAATGTTTCTAATACTATTTTTAATATTTATCAGATTTTTCGTTGAGCTATATATGCGTTTATTAACTAATTTATATTTCTTTATTTGCCTATGACTTAATGATTTTTGATTCGCGATAGAATTCAAAGAAGATATTGACTCCACTTCAAGTTCTGCGCATAAAGAAAGTGCGTGAGAGTCTTCATTTATATCTTTAAGTCATTTATATCTTAATTCGCGTATTCATTACAGTTTTCCTAAAGACCCGAATCTACGAGAAAAATGGATTGCGGCCACTGGAAGATGCAATTGGGAATCAACCAAAGTTTTGAGGCATACTATAAAATTGAAAGGCACCTCGTTTTTGTCCAAAGACTAAGCTTTGGCTCAAATGGTCGCAGTTGTTTTGAAAAAGAATTTAGGTAAAAGAATATTTCCGACATTAAACGACCACATCAGAGTGACCACATCAAAATCCGTTCGAAAACCACCTTGTGCTGTTAACAAAGGCTATAGCTTTAAAATACTTAGATGTACGAATACATCATCTTTTGAAAAATGTGACTGAAATAGACGAATGAATTCGAAATTTTCACACGAAACTGATTTTGTTTAAAGGTATGAGAGCAAGTATGTATAATTATATGATTGCAGGAAATAATATAGTAAACAGTAAACCTTTGATTAAACAATAAATTGACGTAATCAATTTTAAATTAAAAAGTAGCTTTTAGAATGGTGATTATAGTATTTTGGGGTAATTGTTTTCTAGTGATCGCAACATTACAGGGAAAAATATTGCTATCTAAAAGAGGTACTCTCCCGTTGCATTATGACTCTGTCTATAGTGTTTATAGTCAAAGTATATAGCCATGACCATGGTCGTTTAAGAAAAATGCCAGAGAGGTTTGACCCGTTGGGTTCTGAATCCTTATTGAGTGAGGTGAGTGAAGTTTAAAAAAAATCCCAATTCTGTTTGTAGGTATAAACTTTCTTTTGTGAGACATTTGTTAAATTGTAGTGGTCACTGAGATGACGCATGACCACACATGAATATAAGGGTTTTAGGGTGACTGATAAAGATGTGTTTTAGGGTCACTGGGATGACCGCTGAAAATGTGTTTTGGGGTCACTGGGATGACCGCTAAAGATGTTTTTTATGGTCACTGGGATGACCGCTAAAGATGTTTTTTATGGTCACTGGGATGACCGCTAAAGATGTTTTTTATGGTCACTGGGATGACTGCTAAAGATGTGTTTTAGGGTCACTGCGATGACCAACTCTGATTTTCGCTGTCACTGGGATGACCGTTAATGATGAGTTATGTAGTTAGCGTTACGACGCGTCGGCGTTTTTGTATGAATAATTAAATTATAGCGTTGCGTTACATTTTTAAGTTCTGTTGACCATTTAGTTAACTTTAATGTGTCGATGTTTAAATCACCGGTAATCATAATTTTCTTTTTATTTATTAAAAGACGAATCCGATATAAAAGTAATTCAAATTTATTTAAAAAAATGGGATATATCTAAAGCAGGACAGGCAGGACAGTTATAATCCGGTAGCTCTATGACGCAACATTCAAAAACAAACTCTACATTTAAGTCTCTAACAGTAGAGTTCAATTTTGTTTTTATTAAATACTAACGCCACCTCTATTTTTATTTCGAAAAAAGATGCAACGCATGTGTAATTTTTTAATTGCATCAACACCTCATTACCTTTTTTTATAAATCTCTCAGACAGGCAAATAACATCCACCTCCACATTTAAGTCTGTTAAAGTAACCTCGAATAAATCTTTCTTTGACAAAAAACCTCCAACAAGTAATTTTTCAATGTAGCTCGCTATATAAAAATCCTGCCACTACTAAAGTCACAAGCGCGACGATGTATGACATAACCCTCCCGTTTAGTCACGGTTAGGACTTAGGACTCCTTTTCTCTCTTCGATATAGCTTAGTATACTCAATTACCTACTACATTTTTATGACATTTTCTTGCCGTGTAGTGTCGGTTTAGAATTGCACTACCCCTTTTCTTACGGTGGGTGTACGTGAGAGGCGACTAACGGTATGGGGCTATTAAGGGATTTTTGGGCGATGCGGTTGGAGACCCATCACCAACAACCTTTATTTTTACTATCTTCCCCTCTCAAATTTCCAAAAGTGGCTGAGGAATTTCTAATTCTTTAGCTCTGGCTACCCCTTCCTGGGATTTATAGCCACTGAGTGTATGTATGTATGTATGTATTTTTATGACTATAAACTATGGTCGAAAATAGGTTAGCTGAATAAAACGGCTTGAATTTGTTGAACATTTATTGGAAATGTATTAATTAAATTCATTACATATTTTGTACAAAAAAAAATCCCTACAAAAAGCATATCTACCTAATCGAGGAAATAAGCTTGAGTAGTACAAATTGTATGAAAATGTAGATAGGTTCCTACTCCTTGGCAGTAATAGACTGTAAATTGAAAATATTTAACAGAATGAGAAATCAAGTTATTCGTGAAAAGTGTGGTGTGAAAGATGATATTGTAAGAAAGATAGAAAAAGGAATGTTGAGATGGTTTGGGCACATAGAGAAGATGGATGATAGAAAATTGGTAAAAGGGATCTATAGAGCTAGTGTGGATGGTAATGTTAGTAGAGGACGACCACGGAGAACACACTTGGACCAAATTGAGAGTGTGCTCAAAAAGGCTGGCGTCCGAAGTATGAAGAATAAAAGAGCATGTATGAAAAGATTGATGGATGTAAACGAAGCTAGAGAGGTTTGTCAGGATCATACGAAGTGGCGATATCAATAGTCTCTGCCTACCCCAATGGGAACTAATGGCGTGAGTATATGTATGTATGTATAGATAGATAGATAACTCGTTTATTTCTGTTAACATAACACCACATACAATATGAAAAACAATACATAAAGTGAAAAAAAAAATATTTTTGAACTTAAAATGTATGTATGTAATATGACACATACATATTAGTAATAATAAATAAACATTACATTAAGTATTTAACTACTACTATAGCAAATTGCTCTATTTATACAAAACTTTTGCGAATAACTTATCAATATTATAAATGTTCCGAAGCGTAAGCAGAGATGACATTTATCAAGGTAAATATCAAACAGTTCATACAAATCATACAATCTAGCATCAAAAAAAGCTACGATTAGGACCAATTCATACACAGATTTCTCAGGCTGTACCTATGGACAATAAAAATTATCACGGCCTCGCAGTAATGCCCCGTTTACATTATCCAAGTAAGCAGAATCAAAGTGTGTTTGACTTCGTTTTATATCATTGCTTGAAACAAATTGAATAATGTTGAAAAATCGTTAAGTTATTTTTTTATTATACAATCTATCTGTTTTCACACCTGCCGGGCAAGCACGAGCGCTGTTTTATCGACACGATAACGGTTAGAATGAATTGGCAGTATACGATGCTAAGTAAGTGCGTAAGAGATGGCTTCTTTATCACGTATCACTGTATCACGGCTCGTGCTTGCCCTTCTGGTCTATATTATACAATTACACAATGTCTAAGTGACTTTATAAATCTCACTTGAAAGTAACTTCTATTGAGCCATGCAAATGTCCGAACTTTCGGCGTTAATAAGTTAGATATTATTGTCAGGATCGTACGAAGTGGCGATAGATAGTCTCTGCCTACCCCAATGGGAACTAATGGCGTGAGTGTATGTATGTATGTATATTAATGCCGCTTTACACATACAACATAGTTTCAATGAAAGTCAAACACGTCTAAGCTCTACTTTGCTCAGTTATAACAAACCAAAAAAATACTATTATACATATTCAATATAATAAGTTCTTCTTCTGCTTTATTTATCATTTCAAGTTGTTAAAACTACGGTAGTCAATAAAACTGTTTAATTATTAATGTACCTAAATTAATAACACTAAATTATATAGAGCCTCAAATGTATTTTACATTGCATTTTCCATATTTTCCTATAGTGTGAATCAAACGACATGGTACACAAGCGTAAATGTCAAACTAGACATTTGATAGTAAAAATAGTTCTTTCTACTTTGAGAGTACAGTATGCAGATCCACAATCTTTTCTTGGCCGACGACTACTATTGGTACTCCGGTCGCCATTTTGAAATTTCAGACTGTCATTGTCATTTAGCTCTTAACTAAATAAAACTTATAGGGTGACCTACACCTACGTATATAATAAATTATCAATATCATAAAAAAATTGTAGTGGAAACTTTTTTTCAAAGACAATTATGAACATAATGTTTTTTTGCTTACTAATAAACGCATTTCTTTCCAAATTTATGAAAATTGTTATTTATTTTGCTAAAATTATCCTAGTAGGCTAACACCGCCCGCAAAGTTGTGCGCACATGACTATGGGCGCTTTTAGTGTCACGCGGATTTGCTCACGCACGCGGGATTGGACCGCATGCGTAAAATTTCACGCTGCGGATCATACGCAGCATGAGTTTCAGTTTTCTACGGGCTGCGTAACGGTATAGACGTGTTCAAAAATGATCAATGTCAGAAGAATATGTGTCGCTTACATACTTTACAAACGACGAAACAAGAAGACAAGAGTACATGTTGATCCCTTTCTTGAAAATAGGCTTCTTGCTGGGGCGTTTGTTACACACTTTGGAAAACTACAAAATAATGAACGTAAATTTAAAAATTCCTTTCGAATGTCCATTCGTTCTTTTGATGAACAAAACGGGCCGCAGATGAACTTCAATGATTACTCGTTCTGTATCGATTTTCATTTCGGTAGTACAATACGGCGCGTGCGCCCCGCTCGACTCTAAAATGGGCACTGAAGTTGTAGGCAGCGCTTACGCATGCGGATACCCCGCACCGGGGTGACGCCCCGCACAGCGCCCCGCGTCCCGCGTGCGTTTATCACGCTTTACAATAGATACCTATATGAAATTGTTCTTTGCGGATGCTACGCATGCGGTCCAATCCCGCGTGCGTGAGCAAATCCGCGTGACACTAAAAGCGCCCTATAATAGCGGTGCGGGTTACGGGAAGTGGGGAAATGCTCCGGAATAAGATTTCACTTCGTATACACTGATGCGTGGGTCCTAATCCTAATACGGGGATGTACCAATGTGTCATTTCTTAAGTCATAATTGTCTGACATATATATAAAAATACAAGGTGGTTAACAGCTATAGAAAAGTGCCCATAAATCCACTGACCCAGCAAAATGAATGATCCAAACAATATCTGATATATGGAATTATTTTTTCTGTGGCACTTTTTTAGGGGATCTATCTGTGAACATTAAATGTAGAAGACAGTACACGACAAGGTAAGCTTCTGATTTACAGGATTAAAAAAATGATTTTATTTAGGCACCCACTTTTTTTACTCTGAGTGTCACAAATAACAAATCGTTGAGTGTAAAATAATGAAACAGTTTACCAAAAATATAATTGGCAGTGTAATCGCTAATCGATCTCTTCCAGACAACATTTGGAAGGTAAGATCAGTAAATTCACGGTACACAGTCATTCGGGGAGACATACAAGACAACGGCAAAAATAAGCAAATATAATTAGTTTATATTAAAACGAACTTATTCACTTACAATAATTGTTATTAATTAAATTAATTTTGTATAAATTGTTTTATTAAGACATTTCAGTACATAAATAAATTAGCCTGCATGATTAAAAATTATTCCCCTTATAATGGTTAATTTTTATTTACTGGCAATACTATTATCGATGACAGCGACTCCCTTACCGGCCAAAATAAGTTTGTGGATCTGTACAGTCCGATCACAGTTATTTTACCTCTGACATTAATTTTCATTTAAGTGCTTTCGATATTATTATAAAGTATATCATGCCGATAATGATTCAGAGTAGCGCCAGAAAAATTGTCTTATGTCTAGAGGTAAAATAACTGGGAACGGTCGGTAGGTAGCATGAGGAGCGTGAGAGCGAGTTTATCACATGAGTTGTAAGAACCTTATAGATTATTCATACAAGATCTGTCAGCTTCTCACTTCTCACACGACATTCACATTCGCTCTCACATGCTGTGTAGTGTCGGCTTAGAATAGCACTGCCCCATTTCTTCCGGTGGGTGTACGTAAAAGGCGACTTACGGTATTGGGGATTTTAAGGGATTTTTGGGCGATGCGGTTGGAGACCCATCACCAACAGCCTTTATTTTTACCATCTTATCCCCACTCACATTTCCAAAAGTGGCTGAGGAATTTCTAATTCCTTAGCTCTGGCTACCTCTTCTAGGGATTTATAGCCGTGAGTATATGTATGTATGCTTCATGCTATGGAACGGGGCAGCTGTCAATGTGTACGGCTTCGTTGCTTCGCATATACAAGAAAAACAGTAGAAAATGAAAGTGCAGTATACTACAATATGATCGCTAATTTAAGTAAGCTTATATCACACTAAACGTTCATTTGCTACCATACTCTTCGAACGATGTCGTGTAAAACTTACTTATTTTAAAAGTTACATCTTCTGTACTACTAAGGTAAAATTAGCCTCTACAACTATTAAAGCATCTACAATTTATAATGATAAAGATCTCAGAACAAAGAAAACTAAACAAGTTCAACTTCTTTATAAAGTCTAAAAAAGGCTAGCATTATTTTATTACATATCAAACAAAACACACTATTAAAAGTCGCAGAAGGGCAAACGAACTCTGAATAGGATGATTAGGTCAGGCTATAAGGTATATATAGGTCAGAGTATACTCTATTACTGGTGGGTATAAGAATACCATTAATAAATAAAGAATAAATAAAGGAAAGAAAAATTTCGACACAGGCGGTAATCGAACCCGCGACCTGGGTATACGCCCCCGTCGCTCTGCCAATTGAGCTACCGTGTCAATGGCTGCCAGTGCGAAATTCTTCTATCCTTTATTTCTTTTACACTTTTAAGTAGTGTTTGCGTTCCCTACCTCCGAATTTTTACAAATTCGGAGGTCGCGGGTTCGATTCCCGCCTGTGTCGAAATTTTTCTTTCCTTTATTTATTAGTAATAATCCCCACATGAGGTTTTCATGAACAAAAACATTCAAAATAAGAATACCATGTTATCTATCTATCATGATAGTAGCCGAGACCGATGGCTTAATGTGCCCTCCAAAGTACGCAATCATCCTGCCTTTTCGGACTGTCAGATTATTCAAAATACGGAGTATTTTTATTACACAAAGCGAAGCGCATAATTCTTGTAGTTAACTAGGCATACAAACATGACTTGCAGGGTAGTATTACTACCACCTAAAACTCTTTTTGCTGTAAATTTGTTCGTCTAATTCCACGTCTTGCGCATTTACATTTTCTTCAAGTTTTCTTTGTTCTGAGATACATCTTACGTACGAGAAACTTTGGATCATAATGCACACATATTAATGTTAATAAAACTCGCCGTTATCTTGAAACAAATTCAAATGGATTTCAAGACTATTAAAATGAGTCTAACGAAAGAAGAGGTCACAATTCAATTAAAGTTAGAAGCACAGCTCAATTTAACAGTGATCTTTACAAATATCTTAAAATAAGGTAACCAGAACTTTGCAATAACTTTATTTTATTAAAGAACAACATGTCAATAAGAATCGTTGCGATAGAACATTGCATATCAATCTCATCAAATGACCCAGTTCCAGTTTTTGCACCTTTCAATAACCTTAAATCTTAAGATAGACATATCCTATATAATATTACGGTGAGCAGCGATCGACAATATCAGTGTAGACTGACAAATCTCAAATAACTTAAGACAAACACAACACTATAAGTGCTCAAATCCATTCACTCAACAGATCTTATACAAGTATTACACTCGACCTTGCAACACCAAATAAACTTGCAATCACATCGCTCACGTAATGTCTGTCTGTGTGTCTGGTAGCCTGGTAGCAGAGCAGGACATGCCGGTTTGTTCTAATCTCATTATACATACGGACATGGCTTTCTATTAAAAAATATTCCAACCAGTTTGTCGTTGTTGTACGTATTGATAAGTTTAATTAATAAGTTAATATCAATAATATTAAGAGAAGCTACCACCAGCGCCATCTTGCTAACATAAAAACTATGGCTGCCAAGCGCCTGTCACTGTCACTGTCAATACTCAAATCAAGTCACTTACAAGTATTAACCTCAACAGATCTTATACAAGTGTTACACTCCACCTTGCAGCACCAATGAAACTTGCAGTCACATCTTTCACGTAATGTCTGTCTGTGTGTCTGGTAGCCGCGACCGCAGCAGAGCAGAGCGCAGCCATCTGTACCTTGCGAGGAACGGTCGCATTGACGACCGGTGGTGCCGAATGAACCCTGAAATGGAATAGAATAGAAACTCTTTATTTTACATCACAGTTAACACACTTTACATAGAAATCTTGAATATAAGTACAACTGGCGGTCTTATCGCTAAGAGCAACAAGATTTGAATGGTGAGATTAGTACGTTAGTAACAGCAATAGGTAGATGTACAAGACATAATGGAATAGTGAAATGTCTTAATAAATATTATGTTACACAGAAAGATTGCCCCTGGAAAGGCAAAATGCCCTGGGGTGAGGAATACTAACCCGAAGACATAATTAATACATAATACACATATATTAATAACATCCAAACAAACAACGATTTATGCTCATCACATAAATGTTTCCCTCAGTACAATTCGAATTGAGACTGAGACCTACCAGACCCAGAAACTATTAAGTAGGGATGTAACGATACGCATTTTTAACCGACTTCAAAAAAAGGAGTGTTCTCAATTCGACCGTATATTTATTTTATGTTTGTTCGCCGATTACTTTGCCATTTATGAACCTATTTTGATTATTATTTTTTTATTCGAAAGAAGATACTTCCGGATTGGTACCATGGTGAGGATATCAGGGTCTGATGATGGGATCCTGGGGAAATCGAGGGGAACCCTGAAATTTTATAGGCAAATGTACCGCGTTTTACATATTTTCTGAACTTATATTGGCATTTGCTTCTGAAAATCATATTGTTATGCTGCTGAGCTGATAATGGAAGGTGTGGGTCCTCAACTACTAGGAGTTAGGAAACAGTTCTTTCAACATTCTATATAGATTTATACTCCTCTTCGTAGCTTTTATGAAGAGAAGTACAGGTTCACTAAACATTTCTTTTGTTATGTTATTGTTATCGAGAAAGTACCATGAGACCAGGATCTGATGATGGCATCCTAGGAAATTGTGGGGACTGTCGAAACTCACAATCATGTGACAGTGTATTTGTTCAAAACGCCGATAGGTCTGCCCTGTATAACGTGAAAACACTGTCCGAGCAAACCGTGGGTACTCTGAACAAACAGGTGACAATGTCAGATGTCTTTCTTGAGATGTAGAATTGTAGACCATCGCCTTTCGAAGGATTTCAAGAACAATGCAAAGTTGCATATTGTTGAGCCTATTTAATATCGTACAGTAATAGAAATACCGGAAATACGAAAAATAATACAGTAACCGCCGTTTCCTCATCCGAGAGGCATCTTTGCCAGGTCTACCCATCTCTAAAACTCGTAAAGTAAAATATTTTTTGACAAAAAGAAAACCGACTTCATAGTTAAAGTAAAAAAGTACGAAATAAGTTTTTTAATTGAATACGAGTACTGTGATTAATACCTTAGCAATTTCTTTATTACACACGCGTCAGTTCAACCTAACTAAATATTAAATTTCTCTTAACTTAATTTTTGAGTCGGTGCCAGTCAAACAAAAGTAAATTCACCCTACTATCTATCTCTGATAATTACGATCTAAACAATATATATATATATATATATATATATTGCGTTATGCGATAGCGATATATATATACATATATATATATCGCTATCGCATAACGTTTTAAATGGTAATACGTACAAAAATCAATTTACCCTACAACTACAAGGTATCCTACATTGTACATTTGTATATGAAGTGCGAAACACACACTTATTGCTATTAATCATCACGCAGGCTGGCACCGACTCAAAAATTAATTTAAGAGAATTTTAATATTTAGTTAGGTTGAACTGACGCGTGTGGAATAAAGAAATTGCTAAGGTATTAATCACAGTACTCATATTCAATTAAAAAAACTATTTCGTACTTTAGTACTAGATTGTTTATTTTCGGTTCTTTTTCCAATTATGAAGTCGGTTTACTAAAAAATACTTTATTTTACGAGTTTTAGAGATGGGTAAACCTGGCAAAGATGCCTCTCGGATGAGGAAGCGACGGTTGCTGTATCTAAGAATTCCTAAAAAGGGTGGCCAGGAGCTTTAGAATTAAAAATTCCTCTTCTGCATTTGTAATTTAGGTGGAGAAAACATTGTAAAATCGTCTCCAACCGCATCACCCAAAAATTACTTTCAATCCCCCACGGGAAGAATTGGAGTAATGCTATTCTAAGCCGGCACTACACAAATATATTAGCTATACAAAATTAATTATGTATATGAAGTAAAATAGAATCTTTTTCTAAGTTCATAATAATCATCGATACTATGCTATGCTATGCTAAGCTATGTTTTTGTTTCAAAAGAATTGATAATTATTTTTTTACAATGCTCCAAAATATGTTGTTTTTAATATATTTGCTATACATTTACGGCATGTACGAATATATACCTATGAATATATTTTCCAACCTTCTTGGAAAACAAATTATTAAGCCTTCAAACATTATTTGTTGCATAATATAACAGAAGTTGGCTTGTTCTAAATTAATTAAAAAAACTGTTAGCTTATAGTTTAGTAGTGCTACCATAACAAACCTACATGAAAAGCCATTGACAATAAATGAGCTGTATACACGCTATGTTATCCTGGTCTTATCACGTGGTTCGAAAGCGGGCACTAGGGTGTTACTATGGCTATTACGACTGATAATTATTTTATCCTTACAATATTTGAAAAGTAAAAGAAACATAGACATTTCATTTCATTTAATAACGATTTAAAAACACAACTCTACCTGTTCCATGAAATTTTTCATAAAACAATTAAAAATGAAATATAAATCACATTATATGAACAAATAACACAAAACTACAAATAATAAAACAAGCCACCTTTTAATATAATTGAACAAAGCAAAAATTATTTCCTGCGCTACAACAACGGCGATAACTCGTTTGGCCAAATCGTATATTATTCGTACATTATAGTCAAAGGTCGACAGGCAGAGGCATTTTCTTTACGGAATCAGTCGGTTTCACCAAAGCTTTTGGGCTAACCCCGAAATAATTTTCCATTTCGGCCTTTGACTTAAGTAGTATAAGTCAAACCTAGATATTTCTAATTTTGAGTCAAACGTAGAAAGCAAGTAATCTGCTTCGGCCTTGGCCTAGTCGATCCTAGAAGCAACTGGCAGATTCGGTTAAACGTTCGTCGTCCAAAACCCATCTAACTAATTTTGGGGATTAAAGACATATTGTCAAATCCCAAGGAAGATCCAAAATTTTCTAGTCGGTTGGATGAAAATATTTCAAAACGAGTATGCTGAATTTCAACAGTGCATCTATTCTATGCGGTCCTGGTACCGCACGGGCTACTTGCAGAACTGGGACGTTACTGAATTCGGTCACTATGGTTACCTTTAACTGAACTCAAACTGAATGTATGTGTCGCAGGAAAATAATCAAACTCGTTAACTTACAAGTTTCCTAGGGAACTCTTTATGTAAAATAACAGACTTATTTCAGGAAACTTGTAAGCAGGGAACATTTTTGACAAGTTTCCGAGTTTTGAATTTAGGACATTTGTAAGCTTCTTAATGGCTCCGAGTAAAATTGTAAATGGAACCAGTTATTTATTCTGACGTGAGTTGAGTAGAGAAAATGCACGAAGCAAAAGTAGTGAAAATGTTTTAATATTCTCAAATATAAATGAGGAACTGGCCTATGAACGTTTCAAACAAGGGTTTCCTAGTAACGGCTAGGAGAGCACTAAAGAGAGGCTCAGACCACCAAGTGTATTGGGACTTTTGCTGTCACCCTTCCCTACCTTACTATTTTCACAATCATTCTTCCAAACTTCCAAAAGTAAGAATTCTTAATTCAAAGTTTTGGCTACGCGTTTTTGGGTTTTATTTATTATATCAGGAAATTATATTATTTTATTATAGCAACCGTGATAGCCCAGTGGGTAGAACACTCGGTTATCGTGCAAACGACTAGTGTTCAAATCCTGGGTCGGGCCTACACCAATTTGTCTTTATCTACAGACATATGTGTGGTTAATTTATCATGGTTGCTAACGGTGAGGGAAAACATCATGAGGAAACCCACATGGCTGAGTTGAACTTACTCATGTGACAGTGTATTCGTACAAAACAGCGATAGGCCTGCCCCCTATCACGTGAGTACACTGTCCATGCAAAACGTGGGTACTCTGAACACCAGGTGACAAAGTCACGTGATGTTCAGAAGTATTAGTACCTCTGCCAACCCCTTCGGGGATATGCGGCGTGAACGTTTATGTTATGTTTTGTTTATTATTATTATTTAATATGAAAGAGCTAATGAAGGGGGAACTTCCGCTATCCCTCAAACGTAAGCTCATGGACATGTGCATTCTTCCCATCCTTACCTACGGAGCCCAAACCTGGTCTTTGACTGACGCGCAAATGTTCAAACTCGGGGCTTGCCAAAGAAACACGGAGCGCAGCATTCTCGGAATCCGGCTCTTTGATAGAGTCCGGAATACAGAGTTGCGCTCAAAGACAAAAAATATAGATGTAGCTCAGAAGGCAGCCCAATTGAAGTGGGATTGGGCCGGCCACGTTGCTCGGATGCACTCGTACCGATGGGCTAAAAGAGCCACGCAATGGGCTCCCGGTGTAAAGAGTAAGCATAGCTGACCAAGGAAATGATGGACTGACGAGTTAACTCTCTGGGACAAGAAATGGTGGGAGAACGCTCAAGAACGTCTGGAGTGGAAGACGGGAGAGAGGCCTTTGCCCAGCAGTAGGACACAAATGGCTAATATAAGGAAATTATATATTTTTTTATAATTATTTAGAATGTGAAGCCTGTGTGGTCGCTCTACGATGGTACTGGCTGAAAAAAAAATCAGTGCTGGGAGTCAAACAGCTGCCAACGTAGTGCTAAGTCAGTACCAATTCAATGAATTCACTATTGCAGTGGTGCAAAATATTTAGGTTTATTTATTAATTAAAATGTTTGTGCAATGTTGTTTTTATTTATTGTGATAGCTTTTAATTTAATTTTCTATTTAAGTCATTTTTTTTTGCTACAAATGGCGAACAAAGATTTTTCTTTCTTTCATTTTGTCTTTATTAATGAAAGTTTGAAAAAATCATTCATTCAAGAGTCAAGACACATAGCCAAATCCAACTATTCAACTTTTTCTTGTTGATGTCGGTTAAATATTATTGCAAAACAAGTATGCTGAATAACAACAGTACATTCATTCTATGAAGTCCTAGTACCGCACGGGCTACTTGCAGACCTGGCCCCTTACTGAATTCGGTTACCATGGTTACCTTATGCTGAACTAAATCTGTATCTGTACATCCTCGATGGGTTGGCAGAGCAACCAGCTATTCTATTCATCAGGTGCTACGAGTACTATGGAAGGATAATAGGTAACACTTCCATCATTCAATCATTCCTACTGAACTTCCAAAAGTGGGAGAGGAAATGTTAATCTGAAGTTCTTGCTACCTTTTTTGGAATTTAAAGCATGTGTGATATGTAAGTATTTTGTATCTTTTTTTCCACCCTGAAAAGTCTATAACACTACCACTACTTAAAATTCACTGTATGTTTATAAACATAACATAAACGTTCACGCCGTTTATCCCCGAAGGGGTTGGCAGAGGAACCAATACCTCTGTACTCACATGGCAACGCCATCTTGTGTCCAGAGAAGGTACCCACGTTTTGCTTGGACAGTGTATTCAGGTGATAGGGGACAGGCCTATCGCCGTTTTGTACGAATACACTGTCACATGACTAAGTACAACTTATCCATGTGGATTTCCTCACGATGTTTTCCCTCACCGTTAACAACCATGATAAATTAACCACACATATGACTTTTAGAACGCATCGGCCAAAAATCCTTTAAAAGCCCCAATACCGTTAGTCGCCTCTTACGTTCACCCACCAGAAGAAATGGGGTAGTGTTATTCTAAGCCGACACTACACGGCAACTGCTGAAAAACAATTATTAAATATTTGATATATTTATTGGTTCCCGATGCCGTGGCTATGGGTATTGCGGCTTTTAATATTTTTTTTTGGCGATGGCGATGGCGGTGGAGACCTTTCACAAAAACACTTTATTTTACCATCTTTTTCCCATTCAAGTTCCTAAAGTGGCTGTGGAATTTCTTGTTCCGGAGCTCTAGCTACTGGTCCTAGGGATTTATATCCGTGAGTATATGTATTTATGAATGTTATCAGTTCTATTGGCTTTCAATAGATGATTACAAGGAATATCCCTTAAAGGTTGGTAGAGTCACTAGTCCTTTGAACACCAAATATTTCGTCAACTGATGTTTAAGGAACACAATTTTCTAGACAGTTGTAACCTACCTAGCGTTTAGCCGTACCATTAAGAGAATACGTTTTAATTTTATACCCACATTTGTTTTTGAAAATCCCTAACTACGTGACTATACTGTCTAATTTAAAAGTGGGTATTCAGACTTTGCATGGGAGAAAAATCACGCTATTGGTGTTTAGAAGGAATAAATTTTATAATTTTTAATAATACTTTTTTATATTATTTTAGTTTTGCTGCGTTTTTTATTGTAATATTTTGGCAAAAGTAGAACATAAATATTATTTATAAAAAAAGCTTCTCCTCTCGGAATTCTTCTTGATTGGGAATTCTTGAAATTGGAGATTCAAGACACATCGTCAAAAAATATACCCAAGATAAATCCAAATATTTCTCTTTCGGTGCGGTCGGTCGATTATTATTTCAAAACGATTAATGCTGAATTTTAACAGTACTTCGATTCTATGACGTCCTGGTACCGCACGGGTTACTTGCAGATCTGGCACCTTACTGAATTTGGTTACCATGTTACCTTTAACTGGATTCATACTGATTCTATGTACATCCTCGATGGGTTGGCAGAGTGCACTATGGAAGGATAAGAGTTAACACTTTATTTGGACCCCCGTGTCAAAGGCACTTATTCGCTCCCTGTCGTATGAGACGACTAAGGGGTATTGGGGCTTTTGCTGAGATCCGTCACCTGCCATACTTTATTTTAGAATCATTCCTACTTAAATTCCTAAAGTGTAATGGCTCTCAACGTACTTCTGAGTCAGTTCAGTACCAATTTGCTATTGCATTGATACAAAATATTCAGGTTCAATAATTTATTAAAATGTTTGTGCAATGTTTATTGTGCTAGCTTTTAATTTAATTTTATATTATAGTATTTTTTTATATATATTTTTTGTGCCAGAAATGGCGAGTAAAATACTATCTTTCTTTCATTCTGTCTTTATGAATGAAAGTGTGAAAAATCTCTACATTTTCGAAATAGAGAACTTGATTAAGACACATAGCCAAGTATACCTATCCAGCTTTTTATCGTTGGTGTCGGTTGAATATATTATTTCAAAAGGAGTAATACTGAAGTTCAACAGTGCATCGTCTCTATGAAGCCCTAGTAGAGCTCGGGCTACTTGCGGACCTGGGACGTCACTGAATTCGGTTACCATGGTTACCTTTTACTGAACTAAACTTTATCCTCGATGTGTTGGCAGAGGAACCAGCTATTCTGAATTACGTTCTACTGGAAGGATATTTTTTTTTATCTCTTAGTCAAAGGAACTTCATTTGCTCTCTCGGCTGTCATATAAGATCACTAAGGGTATTGGGACTTTTTTTGAGATCCATCACCTGCCATACTTAATTTTACTTCGAAAATACTACATAGTTCCCACTATAAGCAAGGGAAATAAACTGTCCACCTAGCCAGGGCCCCGCTTGACTAGGTAAGGTTATTTACTACGCTAGCGACTAGGCTCACCCCTGGCCACGCATCCCTCGGCACGGCACTTGGATTGGTATAAGGGTGAAGTTGGTAAAAGCCCTATTCCCTTAGTCGACTTTTACTAAACACCCACGGGACCACGGGAAGAGATGGGGTAGTGCTATTCTATGCCGACACTACAAAGCTATAATTATGTTTAAATTTTGTGTCTTGTTATAAATTTGCATTATTGTACATACATACATATTTTCACGGCTATAAATCTCTAGACGGATTAGGCAGTACAAATTCCTCAGCCAATTTTGGAATGCATGTTTACGTTATTATTTAATCGAATATACTTTATCTAGTCTATATACTTTAGTCTAAGCAAAACGTGGGTACCTTCTCTGGAAACTAGATGGCGCTTGCCATGTGAGTTCAGGAGTATTGGTACCTCTGCCAACCCCTTCGGGGATAAACGACGTGAACGTTTATGTTTATGTTTATGTTACTTTATCTAGTGTGGTATTCTATGAAAGATTGAGTTATATTTTTCTTGTGCCTAAATGGTAAATAAATGAGGAATAACATCTTTCTTTCTTTTATAAAAATAAAGCAATAAATAAAAATTTCAAGCGCATAACGTCATAGTGAGCCCCTGGTGCCTGCTATCGAGCCACGTGCTACGACTAGGATGGCATAGAATGTAAAGAGCTCATTTATTGTCGATAGATTTATTCTTGTAGTTTTGCACTACTAGTCTAAGATAGTAGAAGGTAATGTTAGTAGAGGACAACCGCGGAGGACACATTTGGATTTGGATCGTATAGAGAATGTACTCAAAAAGACAAGGAATAATAATGCAAGAAAATATTGATAAATGTACAAGAAATTCGAGAGGTTTACCAGGATCGTAAAAAGTGGCGATTGATAGTCTCTGCCTACCCCAATAGGACCTAATGGCGTGAGTATATGTTATTTATTGATATATTCCAGAATAGTATTATATTTCTAATAAAAACTTATTTTATTCTATACATTTTTAATTTACCAGAAATTATGCCAGAATATAAAAAATATATATAAATACGTATTTATTTATTATATTATATTTCATAGCATTTATTATTAATTCACGCAATTATAATAATTATGCATTTTTTTTTCTTTGATAATTATTCAAAATTATTTTTTGATATTAATTCAAGATACACATTTTCAAAGATATTTTATTTCTCCCCTTTCAACTTCCAAATGTGGCTGAGGAGTTTCTAGCTCTAAAGCTTTGGCTACCCCTTTTTGGGATTTATGGTCGTGAGTATATAAATGTATGCATTTGTGTGTGTGTGTGTGTAAGATAACATTTTAAGGTGTAGATTTAAACATTTGGTGTGTGTCTGGCTTCCTCTTTTTTGGTATTTATGGCCGTGTACATACAAGTACAGGTTATGAAACATGTAGGGTATTCAGAAATATTTATCATTGAAACTATAGCTTGAAATAAGTTTGTATTGTACCACACAAATACTTTCCGATCCGAAGTCTGCCGAACTGACACGACGATACACGGCTGTCATGGCTGTAAGGCTGTGCCGGTCGCAGCGGGAGGTACATACATATACTCACGCTATAAATCCCAAAAAGGGGTAGCCAGAGCTTCAGAGCTAGAAACTTTTTAGCCATACCTGGAAGTTGATAGGGGAGAAGATGGTGGAAATAGAGTGTCGTTGGTGATGGGTCTCCAACCGCATCGGCAAAAAACCTTTTTCAAAAGCCCCATACCCTTAGTCGCTTCTTACAACACCCGTGGGTAGAAAGGCGTAGTGACATTCTGAGCCGGCACTACACGGCAATACTGAAGGTTAATTTTCGTAACGTTCTCGTAACAATTAGATCACCGCCATCAAATCCCGAGATAAAAGCTATGCTGTAGCTTAAGCTGCTTACCCTTTAAACCCTTTAAGTATCGCAGATACATACACACATAGATACATATACTCACGCCATTTATTTCTCATTGGGGTAGGCAGAGACCTTTCTTGCTTCATATACATGCTGAAATCTTTTAACACATGCTTTTGTATTCTTCATACTTCGGACGCCTGCTTTTTTGAGCACACCCTCTGGTCTAAATGTGTCCTATGTGGCCGTCCTCTACTGAGGTTACATTCCACTCTACCTTATAGATCTTTTTCACTAATTTAACGCAAATCAGCAGAAAAAATATGATAAACCAAATTTCTTGTGTCTTTGTTTCATCTAACGTAAGTAATAAGTTTCAGAAAAATTATGGTAATAGATTTTTAAAACAAATAAATGGCTATTGCTGTTCTATTGTTCCAACGCCTCAGAAAACTGACGTTCCATACACAATAGTTAGGCGAGGATTCCAAAAACACACCGATTCTGTGCCGTGCTTCTCATAGCGAGACACCTTTAACTCCATGGTATCCTAGTACTTGCAGTGAAACTCACAAATACTCCATTAAAATAATCTCCTTACCAAAGTGTTATTTATTCTTTAAGTTCTATGTCGTTGGTTTTGGTACACTGTACGGTGGGTTGCCAAGTAGTTCCTGCGGCGGGACACCTTCACCTTCACGGCACCCTAGTACTCGAGAAGAAAGTCACAAAGCTCACAATACTCAGGTTACATATATACATACATACTTATACTCACAGCTATAAATCCCTAGAAAGGGTAGCCAGAAGTAAGGAATCAGAAATTCCTCAGCCACTTTTGGAAGTTCTGTGGGGAAAAGATTGTGAAATAAAGGTTGTTGGTGATGGGTCTCCAACCACATCGCCCAAAAATCCCTCAAAAGCCCCAAAACCGTTAGTCGCCTCTTATGTACACCCACCGGAAGAAATGGGGTAGTCCTATTCTAAACCGACACTACCCAGCAAAAACTCAAGTTAAATAGAAATAAACTCCTTACCAACGTTTCATTGCTCACACAATAGTTAGGCGAGGACTCCAAATACACCAGATCCTGTGCCGTGCGTATACTGTACTGCGATTTGCCGAGCCACCTTCACCCCCATAAGGCCCTGGTAATTGTCGCGGAAGAAAGTCACAATAATAAAGTTTAACAATTCCTTACCAAAGTGTCATTCCTCACACAATAGTTAGGCGAGGACTCCAAATACACCAGGTCTTGTGCCGTTGGTATGCTGTATTGAGGGTTTCCCAGTCGGAGCTTGCCGCGACGAGATACTGACACCTCTGTGGCACCCTCGTACTTGTCGCGGAGGAAATCGCCTGGGGATTACAAAATAATAAATTATTTACAGGTTCTATCTAGGTAGGTATAATTAACAATACGTGAGAAAAAAAGATATCCCTCTAATGGCCTCGAATATTGGCTGAAGTTTGTCACACTGGATTAGTGAAAGTGGATTTAATTTTTGTCCGCCACTATACAGACTGCTCGCCTAGAGTGGAGACCACTGTATAAACCAAATACACTAGGATATATTATATATTTGGAATAGTGGACGTTTATGTTAGTAGAGGACGACCTCGGAGGACACATTTGGACCAAATAGCGAGTGTGCTCAAAAATGCAGTGCTGGTGTCCGAAGTATGAAGAATGAAAAAACATTTATGAAATGATTGAAGGATCTAAACGAAGCTAGAGAGATTTGTCATATTCTACAAAGTGGTGATCGATAGATACCTACCCCAACGGGAACTAATGGTGTGAGTATATGTATGTATGTAGACAGTAGCGACATGATAGTCCAGTGGGTAGAACAAACGCCCGAAAACAGAAAGGCGTGAGTTCCAATCCTGGGTCGGACCTACAACAATTTGTCTTTTCTAAAGTCATATGTGTGGTTAATTTATCATGGTTGTTAACGGTGAGGGAAAACATCGTGAGGAAACCCACATGGCTGAGTTGTACTTAGTCATGTGACAGTGTATTCGTACAAAACGGCGATAGGCCTGCCCCCTATCACGTGAGTACACTGTCCAAGCAAACGTTCGTCACACTGGATTAGTGCAAGTGGATTTAATTTTTGTCCGCCACTATACAGACTGAACACCTAGAGTGGAGACCACTGTATGAACTAAATACACTAGGATATATTATATATTTGGAATAGTGGACGTTTATGTTAGTAGAGGACGACCTCGGAGGACACATTTGGACCAAATAGCGAGTGTGCTCAAAAATGCAGGCCTGGCGTCCGAAGTATGAAGAATGAAAATACATGTATGAAAAGATTGAAGGATGTAAACGAAGCTAGGGAGGTTTGTCAAGTTTCTACAAAGTGGTGATCGATAGTCTCTGCCTACCCAAATAGGAACTAATGGCGTGAGTATATGTATGTACGTATGTAAACATAATTCCTCCTAGCCCACCTGGGGCTCCGGACTACAATGAATATTGGCCATCCATGACGCTGGCTTAGGAGAAGTTGGCAGTCAAACGACTTTTTGCCAAGCTGGCTAAAACGTTACAAATAAAGTATGTTAAATAAATTACAAAACCTACGGATTTTAAAGCCGACCGCTAGATTGCGGTGGTAGAGACTCAGATAATATTAATAATAAACATAAAAACATAAACGTTCACGCCGTTTATCCCCGAAGGGGTTGGCAGTGGTACCAATACTCCTGAACTCACATGGCAAGCGCCATCTAGTTTCCAGAGAAGGTACCCACGTTTTGCTTAGACAGTGTACTCACGTGATAGGGGGCAGGCCTATCGCCGTTTTTTACGAATACACTGTCACATGACTAAGTACAACTCAGCCATGTGGGTTTCCTCACGATGTTTTCCCTCAACGTTGGCAACCATGATAAATTAACCACACATATGACTTTAGAAAAGACAAATTGGTGTAGGCCCGTCCCAGGATTGGAACTCACGCCCTTCTGTTTTTCGGGCGGGTGTTCTACCCACTGGACTATCATGTCACTGTCACTGTCATAATATTAATAGTCTAACAAATAAAATAGATTATAGAATATATAAACAAAACCTACATGTTTAGTATGTGTATAAAAGCATATCAGACATGGTATTATCAACATTCAAAACTTAAATAAAACATACGTACATACATATACTCACGGCAATAAATCCCTATTTATAAGGGATCGCCTGAGCTTCAGAATCAGAAAACATTTTTGGGCACGTTTGGAAGTTAAGTAGGGAAAAGATAGTAAAATAAATGTTTTTAGTGCTGGGTCTCCAACCACATCGCCCAAAAATCACTTAAAAAGCTTCCTACCCTTAGTCGCCTCTTACGATGACCCATGGGAAGAAATGGACTAGTCCCATTCTAAGCCCACACTACACAGCAAATACATGATAGATAAATGAGATTAAACAAAAAAAAGAATTTGTACATCTAACACATCCCTCGCATACAATCACACCTCAGAAACCGAAAAACAACGTAAAATAAAAAAAAAACAGCCTTAAAACGACCTCTATCACACTGTGCTAGTAAGGTTACTAAGGTAATTAAGTCATTAATTAAAATTTGATTAAGTGAGTCCAAATTTTTATTAATTATCTAATAAAAACCTATTTCGTTGAACAATTTCCGAATAAACAGTTAATTAAGTTTTCTAACAATTAATAAAATCCCTGTTCAACAATAAATTAATTACTAACTATTAATTAAAACGGTTTATTTAACGAACTAACAACTTTCATACCAGGGCGTCATGCTGACATAGGATTAATTGGATCATATTAACTAAACTTTTTTCTCACATTGAGGTTTGTTTATATTTAAATTATGCTTTAAATTGGGTGTTCAAACAGTATGATATAGACAAAATTTAAATATGTGCTGGTAGAAAATAATTGCTTTGGTTCTAACAAAGTAAACTCGTATTAAATTAGTTATATCTTCAGACACCTAAAAGATATCAAGAGGTAGACACAATACACATCAAATAGTATATTTCGCCAGCTGTATTGTCTTTATGACAAAACAGAAAAAGCTATACTTATTTACTGTTAAATGTATTCTCTCTATCTACCAAAACTAGGTATTGAAACACTAAAATATAGTTACCAATTTCTCTGAACGTAGCCAGTTGTTGCCAGCAAGTGATGAGGCTGCAAGATCCAGACACTCCATGACATTTGCACGTCACCTTTGACTTCTTTATGACAGCCTGGTGATGAAAAAATAAAGGTGATGGTTATGTAGTTTTTAATGTTTTCTTCTGTAAAGTCTTGCCTTGCCTAAGTTCCTGTAACCTCTTGCTCCTGAATCTTTTTAGTAATTTATAGCCGTGAGTATATGTATGTTTCTTTTGTCTCTAAGTTGAATGTGAGAGTCTTCATAGAAAAATAATAGGCCTGTCTTCTACCAACAGCTTTTATCATATGAAACAATAATACTTCATTTTTATATTCTTGCTGTGTAGTGCCGGCTTAGAATAGCACTAACCCATTTCTTCCGGTGGGTGTACGTAAGAGGCGACTAGCGGTATTGGGGCTATTAAGGGAAATTTGGGCGATGCGGTTGGAGACCCATCACCAACAACCACCTTTATTTTTACCATCTTTACCCCACTCAAGTTTCCAAAAGTAGCTGGGGAATTTCTAATTCCTTAGCTCTAGCTACCCCTTTTAGGGATTTCTAGCCGTGATTATATGTATGTATTGAGCGAAAAGTGGCTAAGGAATTTCTAATTCTGACATTATGGCTACAAAATTTGGGGATTCATAGGTGAGAGTATAAGAGATTTTCTATAAGAGTCGACGGAGGAACTATCATAATGATCATTAGGTGATACTTGGTCTTGTGATGTTTGCTGTTTTCATTTATTTTCTGGACATTGTATCATTGTCAAGATGGTCCACATGGTCAAGAGCAAACCAACGATGTTTTGATACCTTTGTGGGAAATTTAAACATGGACCTGTGAAAACATTGTTATGATATTTTTTATTATATTGGTTCATATATTAAAGTCCATATGTCTCTAAAATAAACAGCATTGGATGAGTACTATCTCATCGTTAACAACCTTGATAACATAAACCACGTGACGATGTTTTCACTTTTTAATATTATTTAGTCCAGTTTGTTTTCTAGATAAATAAAGGATCAATAAAGACATAGGTGCTAAAAACAGCAAAAAAGAAATGCATGAATTTTTAGGTTTTTAGCGGATCTTATTAATTATTTAGTTATAGTATTAATGAAGTTTGTGTTGGGTAACTCTGAAGAGCTAATTCTATCCTATACTTAAGAGATACATACGATTACATACATATTATTATACTCACGGCCATAAATCCCAACAAGGGGTAGCCAGAGCTTCGGAGTTGGAAACTCCTCACCCACATTTGGAAGTTGATAGGGGACAAGATGATAAAAATAAAGTATCGTTGGTGATGGGTCTCCTACCGCATCGCTCAAAAATCACTTAGAAAGGGCTAGTGACATTCTAAACCGGCACTACTTGAAGTACCTATGTATTATAAAATTACATATTAATTTACTAACATACTTTACAAGACCATACATACTAGAACTTCACAATCTGAATAGAATTGTAAATGTTTGAATTTGAATCTCAAAACTCTCTAGATACTAATAAATAAAGGAAAAAAAAATTTCGACACCGGCGGGGATCAAACCCGCGACCTTTCCTTTCCTTTATTTATTAGTAATAATCCCCACATGAGAAAAAAATTCAATTCATTCATGAAGAAAAAGATTCAAGTCTCTAGATATTCAAGATATGGCGATCTTACTCGGGACTACACAGCAATTATTAAAACAATAGCACAGATACTCTTATATTACTTTAGCTATTATAAAACTATATTAAGGATTAAATAAAAAATGAAGGCATACCCTCCGCCCTGCCTCGTTGTTATGTCGGTTCATAAGCTGCCTTCCTTGCTCTCGGCTTCCCCTTTTCACCTTTCGCTCCCTCTCTCTGATGTCCACGAAGCCTTCGGTGAACCTGCAAATGATAAAAAATGAGGGTTAGGTTTCTCTTATAAGATTCTCTCTCAAAAAATATAAGAACATAAAATCTTAACAGCCAAATGCAAGTATAAATACGAAAGTTTATTTGTTTTTTATTATAGTTTCCGCCAAGTCCACCACGAAGCAAACACTGCTGTACCATCCTTTACTGGAACCGTTTCGCCGCATTTTCTGGGCCCCATCTGAGAACCTCTGGATAGGATTAAAAAGCTAAAATTGTTGTCACCTAGAAATTGGTAATCACACACTTGAAATCCAAAATTTCACGTCGGTAGATCAATTAATTCTGAAGTTAAGCTAATGCAAAGTTTCGCATTTTCGACACTGACTGACTGACTCACTGATCATCAAAATAGAACTAGTACTTCCCATAGACCTAGAGAGCTGAAATTTGGTACAGAGGTATTTTATCAGAAGTGGTTTATGAAAGTTCTGGACTACCTGGTGACGCTGATGAGATAACATAATACGAGTAAGAGTACTGCCAAACTATAATAAGCGTATTCTACTCAATAAATAAAACTATTCAGTCCAATAATTATTATTATTTATGTACTAGCACTGAGCCGCGGCTTCGCTTACGTTATTTAGCATTAGTACCAGTACACGTCACTAGATGGCGCTAGCTGTATTTTAAATCCCGGTAGCATATTGATTTACACATTTGAAAGTTTTTTCGTGTATTTCAAAGATTTGAGAAGTCGTGGAGTTTATTTTTATTTGATTTCACAAGATAATATAATAAAAGGAAAATGTAACCATTCAATCAGTCTACGTCCTATCAAAAAGAAGTGAAAAAAGTGAGTGTCAAATATCTTATCCCACCAAAAACATTCTGCAAAAAACTAGCCAAGTCTCGATAGAGCTGCTTGTTTATCTCTAAAAAGAAATGAAATATTTAAAATAAGTAAAGCCAAGTCTAAGGTTCCTTACTGCGATTTATTTATTATTATAATTAATTTAACGTGACTTGGCCGCTGACTTGTAATTAGTAGATTATGATTAAAGTTTAAGGGAAACATAAAAATAATCACCAGAGTTCTTACAACTAAAAATAAAGATAGATTAGAATCACAAAAATTTGTTATGTGGACTCTACATAATCGGCAAAGAAGTTTAGAAGATTTGAATAAATCTGCAAATAATTTAGTAAATAAATTTGTACATACTAAACGTGTCAAGAATGTTCAACAGCCAATATAGATATTTCATTCATTTTTACAGATAAACAAGCAGCTCTATCGAGACTTGGCTAGTTTTTTGCAGAATGTTTTTGGTGGGATTAGATTTACTGCGAAGCCTGGCTAAATACTGACCTGATATAATTATTTGAATTTATTTTTATTTGTTATATTAGATTTATATATTAACTTATTATGTTATGTTTATTATTAAAGTATTTTTTTAAGTACTTTCATTCATAATTATCTTATATATTATTAATTTATGTATTTTTAACCTTGAAAAGTAAGTATCTTATTTAGGTATATTTTACATACATACATACATACATTAGAAGTTGAGTGGGGAAAAGATGGTAAAAATAAAGGTTTTTGGTGATGGGTCTCCAACCGCATCGCCCAAAAATCCAATAAAAAGCCCCAATACCCTTAGTCGCCTCTTACGACACCCGTGGGTAGAATGGGGTAGCGACATTCTAAGCCGGCACTATACGGCAAGTTCAGTTACAGAATGAAATTTCATCTATAGTCAAAGATTGAGTGAAATAGGCATTTTAAAGGATCTATTCCCTTTATTGGTAACATACCTTCCTAAGAATATTGTACAAATAAGAAATGATTTATAATCTTCTGGTTGTGATGGCCTATTTTTTTTCTATAGATGACAATTATTGCTGTTAAATTTATAAGATTTAGAACCAAACATAAATAAAAAACCAAAATTTAAAATCATGAAAATCTTTACAAAAAAAATAAACTTTTAGTAAGTTAAAACTAGAAAGAAAGAAAGAAAGAAAAAACTTTATTCAGTGCACAGAAAAATACACAACAAAGAAAAAATTTAAAAAAAACATAGTGGTAAACAATAACAACAAAAGAACATAAGTAAAAAAATTAAAACATAAAAAAGCAGCCCTATGCAGTGAATTGGTTACTGGCTCAGCATGTTGCCACAGATGATGATGTCACCAACCGTGGCGCTGATTTTCAGCCAGTGCCATACAATTTGATTCGGCCGGCGAAAGTAAACATTATATGATTCATAAAAACAGTTTCAACTCAATTGTGACCTAATTTTAAAATCAAAATGACTTACAAAACATTTTGAACTGTACATCATTTTAAAATTATTGTTAAAAAGATCAAATAAAACCTTACCTCGCTACCTTCTTTCTAAAATGCGTATTCCATCTCAATCGGCACAAACATAAAACGAAGTGAAAAGCCTAACTTAAGCATAACTTATAGATAACACACAAAACACTTTATTCTTAGCACGATAATGTACAAACTCAATTGTCCACTCTCCACAGAACGGGTTACCGAATGGGTGATTTGGTTACGAGACGAGTGTCACCAAAGGTTACCGGTCGGGTGATTTGGTCACAAGACGGGTGTCACCAAAGGCTACCGATTGGGTGATTTGGTTACGAGACGAGTGTAACCAAAGGGGGTTAGGGTTACCGATCGGGTGATTGGTAACATTATTTCATAAAATCTCTATGCATATTAAGTAATCTTATAGTGTTTGCTTGGTCTGGTGGGAATGACGTAAGTTAAATGAATTATATTTCATTTAACTTACTTAATTTCATCTGTATAAATTATCCATATTACAACTGATGTATAATTGTTTTGTTTTCAATAGTCATTTTAATTTGCGTTTATCTGTATCGTCTGTATAACAATTGGTAAAAACTTTATAAGTCAAGAACTTCTCTGTATTTTTCTCTTATTTGAAATATTGTGTACCGTTTGTTTCTCAAATAAATAAATTCATTATTTATATACTTCTTTTTTTAATTTAAAGCTAGAGAAAATTAAACTGCTAAATGTAAACTTTCATATATTTTTAAACTATAAGCAAGTATTTTCAGATTATACTAGGCAGCTTTGTTTTTTTTTGTTCATAATATGAAACGTTTAAATTAAAACTAAAGTCTAAAAATTCTAAATTAAATATTTCAATACAAAGCTTTTTCCCGTAGATAATTATTAGTCCAATTCAGACGAAACAGCAACTCCTTTACCTACCCCAATAGGAGAACAAGGCGTTATACATGAACGTCTAAGGACAGAAAGAGACAACTATATTTTCGTGTTCACTTCGCATTTCAGCGTATTCGCGTAGTAAACGCTACGATTACGATTCTACTACGAAAAGCAACGCGCAAACTCTGTTTCATTGATTGCGTAGCTTTCCGTATTTGTTACTCGATTTAGCGCTTAATACTTAAGTTGCTAAGGTTGTTCATTCGGTGCAGTATGCTTTGTTAAAGATACCTTCTGGTTATACTCCTGGTACTACCCTTATATGGGAAAGTTTTAAAAGCATTGCGTGAAATTTAAATAAGTAAACAATAGTTCTTTACAAAAAACAACATCTTAAGTTTTACTAACTAATTGTAAAGATAGTATATACACCGTACGAATTTTCACGGAAGTATTTGAATGGAAGTCAAAAGGCATTTTGGCGAAAAACCGGTAATCGCATACGGGTGTACCCGGATTAACGACTCCTACATCATTATGGTGTCCTAGTACTACGTAACGGATTTAAGCATTTAGCACTGGGAAAAGTATCCGGTTATCCACGTTAATCCGTTGTCGTTTTTTAACGTAACGGGTTTTTGTTAAATTAGAGTTTTTTTGTGTCTATACGTTTAATTAAATGGCATTGTTTCTTTCATCGTTTTATTTAAAGTTTAAGTCAAATGTAACAAATATTGTTAAACTATAATGTTTATTATTATACTGTCTACTAATATCACTAATATACTGTTACTAGAACTACTTTAGCCTGTTAAGTAAACTATATTTTTGAGCCAGTTTGGAAATGTTATACAGGAGGAGGAGCTTATTAAATTAAGAGGCCAAAGAAAAACACACTAACAATTAAACAATATATTAATGACATAAATACATATACTCACGGCTATATAAATCCCTAGAAAGGGTAGCCAGAGCTAAGGAATTAGATATTCCTCAGCCACTTTTGGAAAGTTGAGTGGGGAGAAGATGGTAAAAGAAGTGTTGTTGGTAATGGTCTCCAACCGCATCGCCCAAAAATCCCTTATAAGCCCTAATACCGTTAGTTGCCTCTTACGTACACCCACTGGAAGAAATGGGGTAGTGCTATTCTAAGCCGAAACTACACAGCATTAATATATTAATGAATAAATAAAATATTACTTAGATTGTAAAAGTCGTTCAGTAAAATATGATAAAACATACCATTAAATAACTGAAATTCTTTAAATACTCAACCATTCCTAAAAGCCTGGTGAGAAAAATGTTTTCGTGAGCAAAAATGTCTTTAAAGAAAAGAAAAGCTCAAGTATAAAATATTCTCGTTGCGAAAGCTACGGATCTCTCACACTTTTCTTTGCATTCCGATGTGGATTCCAAACATTCTTTACTCGCTAAACAATCTGAGATCCTGGTAGAAAAAATTCAACGTCGCAATTCGAGAAAACTCGATATGCCTTTTCAAAATTTTCGGCTTTTTGTATTTAGTCAGACAGTTTATTTCACTAAACTGATTCATTTATAATTTTAACAAACAATTTCGGATTATGCGCAGGCTTCTATATTTTCCAATATTCCATTTATGTTAAACACATGTATATAGTAATAACAACTTATTCAGGACATGGTTAAGGGTAGTTTCGATTCATATGCAGACGAAACCGTGTTGCGCCGGCTTAGAATGTCACTACCCTTTTCTACCCACGGGTGTCGTAAGAGGCGACTTAGGCTAAAGGGTTTTATAAGTAAGTTTTAGGAAATGTGGATGGAGTGCTAAATTTATCAAGTTCTTTGAAGTAATAAGTAAGTCAATTTTAATTAATTTTCTTATGTCAGACGGTTATCCTCTCACGGTTTAATATTTCGTTTATACTCGTAGTAGTTAGTCTATCTCTTGTTAATAAAAATCTAAGTATAGTTTGCACTTTGAACTATTCATACCGCATTATTATGTTACCCTAATGCCAAGCACAAAGCAGAAACGTGACGATATGAAAAAACCTGGACGTTTACGAACCCCTTTTATTGTCTGCGACTCTGGTAGCCATGGTTCAAAATATGCAGAAAATCTCGTTTTTGGGTTAAACGATAAACCGGGAAAATTTAATGAGTTTTATCGCAAATCTTTGTTGCATTTATTTGTGATGAGTTGCTGTTGATTTATTGTTGTGGTAAATTTTTCTTTTGATTTTATTTTAGTTTATATATAGGCTGGAGACAATACGTGATAGATGTAACTTGAATATTTCTAAACTATATACTGGGTTGAGAACATTAAAATACTCTATGACCTTCATCAAATAGTTTCAACAATATTGTAGTTTTTTTTTTCAATTTGTGATTTATAGATAAAGACTCGGAGTATTCAAAAAGTTGTATTTATGTGTTTCTAAATAAAAAAGATTATTTTATTCCCAATTCGATGGAAGAAAATAATTTAATTTTCTACTGATAAAGTTTTATTTAAACTTTTTCAGTGTCTCTCTAACCCTTTCAGTACGTGAAAATGTTTCAGGACATCAGAAGTAGCAAGGAGGTAACCTTATGCTGCGTAGTAGAGTCAAGAAAAACTGCGCGATCGAACGTGGTACGTTACGTAGTACAACGGTAGTACACATTTACAATATTACTTAATACATATCGAATGACGTGTAAAAACTTTCATGATAAGTTATTGAAATTCAATTCATTGCATTTCTTGATTTCTAATTAAATAATTTGAATTATTTTAAAAGCAATATAAAAAAAGACAAAGTATTATTATTTTTGTAAAAGTGTTTTAATAAAATATTTATTACACCGTGAACCGTGATAGCCCAGTGGGTAGAACACTTGGTTATCGTGCAAGCGACTAGTGTTCGAATCCTGGGTCGGGCCTACACCAATTTGTCTTTTCTAAAGACATATGTGTGGTTAATTTATCATGGTTGTTAACGGTGAGGGAAAACATCGTGAGGAAACCCACATGGCTGAGTTGTACTTAGTCATGTGACAGTGTATTCGTACAAAATGGCGATAGGCCTGCCCCCTATCACGTGAGTACACTGTCCATGCAAAACGTAGGTACTCTGAACACCGGATGACAAAGTCACGTGATGTTCAGAAGTATTAGTACCTGTGCCAACCCCTTCGGGGATATTCGGCGTGAACGTTTATGTTTATGTTATGTTATTTATTAATATTAGGTACAAAATAACTATAAAATTTAGAAAACTCATAGAAAGTTAATTCATTCAATTCAAAGAAGATTTTATTCGTATGAATGATAGATAGAAACTAAATTTTCTATACCACTGTCCACGTTGCCTACTGTTACTCAAATTAAAATATTGTTTATCAAAATATAATAATATTAAAACAGAATATACCATGCGACCTAAGAAATCTGCAAACCGGTTTTAGAATATTTCTTACGTTGCTCTGCCTTCCTAGTACCGGACCTGTCTCTATCCAAGGTTTGACACCCGTGAAGTTTTTCTGACAGCTGATTAATGAGATTCGACCTCTTTTGACATGGTGTGCCTTGTTGTATTTAATATCCATGGTAACTATATTTTTACTTTTATTATAATGTTTCTACAACGTCGTTAGATTTAGTTTTTATTTTTAAAATTTATGTTATTAAATACGCAATTAAATAAATATTTTTAACATCTTTTAACATTGTTAATAACTAATGTAGTCATTAAAAGTTTGCTTAGAAATTAGTTTTTTGTATTAATTTGAAAATGATTATTTACTATACAATTGAACTAATAACCCGACCGTTATTATTTCGAAATTCTATATATTAGCATAGCACCCTAACGAAACACAGGTAGACAAAACAACCGAACAGGTATTTTCCACCTGAAGAGCGCCGGCCAATTTTTCACCTTTCTTACCTCTCACCTGAATACCAGATATTCATAAAACAGCAAGAGTGAAAAAACGAGTTTTCACTGAATATTTTACCTGCCAGGTAGGTACATTTTAAAGTACATTAGTAGAGTAAGCGAGTGATAGAAGTCTATCTGTCTCACTCTTACTTGATGGAACCCCATAGTAGTGAACCTACCCCAATATTGTCAATGGCGACAAACCCACACCTGCACATTTTCACGTGCGCTATAGGGTTGCTTTGTATGAACTCAGTATTTAAATAAAATAAGAATTAGGTACGGAGCCTCATTGGGATGGACTTTTTCAAATATAAACTAAAAGGTGCTTATAGATAAAGATGGATACAATAGTCATAAATGTTTTATTTTATTCAAAATGTACTTATAAATAGATTATCATGCTATAGACATGTGATTTTTGTTTTACTTATGATACCTTTAGTATAGAATCATTAAGTGAAATTAATTCTTCAAGTTGAATTATTCCAAAATGCGGATAGCAACCCTATTTTACGGTGACACTTGCACAGGCGCATTTTCACGTGAGCGAGGTACTGGCTGGTGAGAGGTGAAAGTGAAACTGCACTTCGCTGTCGTTTTGCTACCCTAGTACACAGGTACGAGGTGAAACAGGTGAGTTACCTGAATGTTTCAGGCACTCGTTTCAGGTGTGCGTATTCAGTGATCACAATTTCCATTTTACCTTGGTGTGTTTTTTTGCAGTAAAACTTACGGATAAATATTTCCAAATGTATTTAATTAATTCTTCTTGTTCTAATGCAAATGAAAAATTGAAACATACTACTATTATTTAAGTAATTAATATAAACATAAATAAATACAGGCATATTACAATTAAAATTCCAATCATGGATTTTAAATCTCATGTACTGTGTAACCCCCTTACTAGTTCCCCCAACTTCTTATTATACGTTATTTTATAGATACTAAATCTACTTTGCAACTAACATTTATTTTTGAGAGTATTTTCTTTCAAAAAATTAAACGTACTGTATCATATTGAAGCAACGTCGTCTTTACGTGGGGGAGCTTTATTTGAAAGGCCCGAGGTCAATGGTACCTACTTTCTATTAATATTAATATGAAATGAAAAAAAAAAATGAAAAAATGAAAAAACATTTATTCGTTACCACGAATCACATATGAAAACAAAACAATCAGATCTTATAGCTAATAACAATAAGTGGAAACGAATTGGCGTACACTTCAGCTTAATGTTATGACAGGGCTTGTTAGGCCGCTGCCACAACGCTGATATTCTAGTGCAGCCTTTGTTCGTCAAGCGCTTAGACTAAACAAGCATACATAAGAAAAAAAAAAAAAGAAATAAAACAATAAATTATAACAAACGCAAATGCAACAAAATAATCTAAATAGGGTATAAAAATATACTTAAATACATATATTTTATAATAATATTCATAATATTTACATATATATGTGTGTGTTAATATATACATGTATGTGTGTGTGTTGTATATAATTTTAGTGTGTTTGGGTACACAAAAAAAGAGACATTCCCAGTATGCTTCTATTTTCGACTTTTCTGTTTATTTAACAATATGATTTTATATTGTTTCTTAAATGAACCAATAGTTTTAAGTATTCTTAGGGGAGGTGGTATATTGTTCCAGCATTTGGTAGCCGCATACCGAAAACTACCTCGAAATGCAGCTGTTTTATGTTTTTGAACCAACAGGAGAAAAGGTGATGCCCTTGTAGAATACGCTGAGATTTCACGCGACCAGACAAGCTTGTTATATAAATATTTAGGGCATTGTGCATGAGTAATACTAAAAAGAAGTGAGGCAAGATGGAGTTTTCTTCTGTTGGCAAGATTCAGCATGTTAGCGTCATTAATGTAAGGAGTAACGTGTGTACGAGGCGGTATGTTAAAGCAGTATCTTGCACACGCGTTCTGCACACGTTTGGTTTTTTTCAATTTACAATCCACTCTTTATTTCTTTTTTCATGCATATTTTTGCGCACTCATTTTACATAACCATTTCACTAACAAATAAAAACAGCTTTCAGTAAACTAGCACCAATTTTTGAATTATTTGAATCGAATTTTCACCTTGAGTCCGCGGGGAAAATTTTCGATAAAGTGGGGGAATTGTACTAGGGCAACAAAGCTACGCAGCCACAAATGAGGTCGCAGAAAGCGACTGCTCCGGGACGTATTTAAATAAAATAATAATCTAGGCACAGGACAACATAAGGACCAAGTGGTGTATTAATAGATTCTTTTCTAGTACTAGGGTAATGAGGTGCTGATTAAAATTATTCCCTAGTCCTGTTTATTAAAAAAAGCACACATGTTATGTCCTTCTTATACTGGGTGGCGCAAAAGTAAAGACCCTATTTGGTTCGGCTATAACATTTTTTCTAAATTAGAAAACTAGATTAAGGTTTTTTTAAGTGTATATTTGTACCATCAAATTTCGTAACATTAGGATTTAAAGATGATGTCTTTTAAATGGTGACCTCCAGAATTGATACACATTTTAGCCCTATTTATGCCATTTTGCATAACTTGCCGTAACACTTCCTGCGATATGTTCGTTATTTCTTGACGAATGTTTTCTTTTAGAGCTGCGAGAGTCTGTGGCTTGTTCACATACACCCGAGATTTCAAAAAACCCCAAAGAAAGAAGTCTGGACTGGTCAGATCGGGTGATCTTGCAGGCCAAGGCAAATCGCCAAAACGAGAAATAACTCGGCCTGGAAAAGCGTCCCTCACTAAGTCCATAGTGTCGCGCGCTGTGTGTGCCGTAGCGCCGTCTTGTTGAAACCAGATGTGCTCCAGCCCCAATTCGTCCAAACTGGGTATCAAAAACTCACGTAACATGGTTCTGTAGCGTTCTCCAGTGACAGTTATCGCATTGCCTCCAGCGTCTTCGAAAAAATAGGGTCCGATCACTCTGTCAACACAGATGCCACACCATACAGTAACTTTTAGTGGGTGTAGAGGTGTTTCTTGAATAATGCGCGGATTATCAGTGCCCCAGAACCGAGTATTCTGCTTATTGACATGCCCTGAGAGATGGAAATGCGCTTCGTCACTCATAACCAATTTTGAAGGAAAATCATCCTCTTCAAGGTTGAGGTTTATGACGCGCTGGCAGTAATCTAGACGAGCTCGGTGGTCAGCAGGCAGCAGCTGATGAGTCATTTGAGTTTTATACGGGAACATCTTTAAGTCTTTCACCAAAATACGCTGCAGGGTCCGTCTGGAAATGCCCAATTGCGTGGCACGTCGCCTCGTTGATGTTTCTGGACACTCTTCCACATCTTCGCGCACAGCATCGATATTTTCAGCTGAACGGCCTGTTCTTGGTCTCCCAGACTTAGGTCTATCCAGTGTTGAGCCAGTTGCTTCAAGGCGTGTGGCAAAGCGTCGAATTGTGCGACCAATCGGTGCCGGACGGTGGGGAAATCTTCGACGAAATTCACGTTGTGTTCTTATCACTGATGAATTATTCCGTAAGAACATTGACACAATTATTCCACGTTCTTGGGGAGTAAAACGGTCCATGTTTATTTTCAGTGTATTTTACATTTGTTCACTACACAATTTTCAACAAGAGAATGACAGAAAATGTCATATAAAAAAAATAAAGGTATTTTCTTTAGTGCCAGTACTTTTGCGCCACCCAGTACTATTAATAGTAAATTGTTCCTTATAGCTGTAATAGTAAATAAATAATCTATTATATAAAATTCACGGGTCACAATGTTTGTCACCAAGCTCCGCTGAAACTGCTGAACCGATTTAAATGAGATTTCTCATACAGATTCGAGAGGACTTTTTATACTCCTAAGTGAGAAGGGTTGTCCACCCCAAATAATTTATTTTATTTTAAAGAGTAGAAATACTTTAGAAGTAATTAATATGGCAGAACAACGTTTGTCGGGTCTGCTCGTTAATTTAATAAATTTATCCATTCAATCTATCAACGATCTAAATAAATTCCTCTTGTTTGGGCTGTGCTTTATTATTAAATAATACATACATATCCTCACGGCTATAAATCCCTAGAAGGGGTAACCAGAGCTAAGAAATTAGAAATTCTTCAGCCACTTTTGAAAAATTGAGTGGGGAAAAGATGGTAGTAAAGTAAAGGTTGTTGGTGATGGGTCTCCAATTATGAGAATGAAAATATTTGAGGTTATCTTATTATTTCTAAAAAAGGGGACAAGTGCGAGTTGAATTCGCGTGAAGAGGGTTCCGTACGATGTTACCTATCATGTTTTTTTAAATCTGACTTAAATTTGTTTGTACTAACTAAAAAAAATGGATGAATGGTCCCTGATTGGAGAGGGATATTACTTAATATAAAGTTTCCATTAAGAAAAGAAAAAAAAAAGGAAAAAGTTTTAACAGAAAAATAGTATGAAAAAAGGAATTCAACAACATATAAATCATATACATTTTTTAATGCCTTTATAATATTCACATATTATTTGGAAAGCGAGGGTTTTTTTTTTCAACTTCAAGGATCTCCAAATTGTAATAATGGTGGCACCATTTCGTTAATATTTTATTATGCATATAGATCAACATTCTAATCTATTTCCTCTAAGAGGAATAATCCTTTATGTTATGCAGGCACTTAAATTTAAACTCCTCAAACAACTATAACTACTAATAATAAGCCAACAAAACTCAAATTATGTTTGGAATGTACAATTATTTTATCATTTCACACATTTTTTCCTCAAAAACTACAATAAATCGAAGGCGCGTGAAAATTTTCAATGGAAACTATACAGACATTCACAGTAAAAATCAAAGCGCAGTAATTTAAGCACAGAATTATAGTTAAACTAATACTAACACTTTATAATTTATATTTTTATAAAATAAATATGGTTGTCAAGTCACTTCACTCTTACTGCCATCGTCGTTCATCCATTGACATAAATGAATCACGTTTAATTGATAATATCACCTTTGCCATCACCACGGTGTTAGAGATAATTTTGCAATAACACTGTAAAAATAGTTTCATGCCGTTGGCCGTATATTTGACAGATACAATGCTATTGGCCCTTTGAATTACCATTATGAGTCTTTTCTAATGCCGTTGGCCCGTATTTTGACAACAGCAGTGCTTTTTTGCGGCCTTTGGCATGTTGTTTGAAGCAAAAAATGCTATTTTACGGCCATTCGCCTTTTCATTGTCCAATATAATGTTTTTTTACGGCCGTTAGCCGTAATTAACTCATGCAAATGCCAATGTACGTTCTAAAGCCGTAAAATTTGTGCCCAAATAAGCCGTATAGTAGCCGTATAGCCGTATATATGCCTTTTACACAACCAGTTCAAAATGCTTAAAAGATACAGCAATGCCTTGATTTGGCTGATATGCGGCTTCGACGTGTTTCTTGGGAACCGCATCACCCAAAAATCCCTTAAAAGCCCCAATACCGTTAGTCGCCTCTTAAGTACACCCATCAAACGGGGTAGTGCTATTCTAAGCCTAAGACACTACACGGATACATAAGATAATTGTTAGGATTTCCGATAGTTGTGATATAATCAGTGTGTTTTGTTAATTTTCTATAGGGGATTGGGTGTCCGGTATAGACTAGCAGTTATTGAAAATAATCTGAATTCATTTCAAATGGTTTTAAAAGTCGATATGAAGTCTTATTTTATTAAAATGATTCTATCGCTTTTTGTACGAATTCACTGTAACATGACTTAGTACAACTTAGCCATATGGGTTTCCATGAATTTCCTCACGACGGGCAGTCGTTCTACCAAATTACGAGTATATATTTATATATAATTTTCTATACAAATATTATAAAAGGGTAGAGTTTTTTGCTATGATTGCTTGTCTGGTTCTAATCTTAGGGCATATGAAACCGGACATTAACATTCTTAAAAAGCAGAAAGCTACACTTTCAAGAGTGCTAAAGGCTTATATCATCATGTTTAATTTCATGGAATGTTAAGATGGTGCCCAGCACTTAGAGAGGATGGATGACAGTAAATTGGTGAATGAGATCCAATGTGGAATATATATAGAGCCTATATGTAAGGTAATGTAAGTAGTGGACGACCTCGAAGGACACATTTGGACCAAACAGAAAATGTGCTCAAAAAGGCAGGTGTCGGAAGTATTGAGAATAAAAGAGCATGTATGAAAAGATTGATGGATGTGAACGAAGCTAGAGATGTTTGTCAGAGTCGTACAAAGTTGCGATCGATAGTCTCTGCCTACCCGAATGGGAAATAACTTCTTTAGTATATGTATGTTTGTAATTTCTTAAAGAGTGAGCAGCGATTGAAAAACCTTAGATATGAAAAAGAACGGTCCGCGAGTTGTATATACTATTTAATACCACTCTTTATTACATACATAATAAAAAAAAGATGGTAATAATAAATGAATGTTTTGGTAACGGGTCTCCAACCGCATCGCCTTACTTAAAAGGCCCCACACCCTTCGTCGCCTCTTATGATAACCGTAGATAGAAAGGGGTAGTGACATTCTGAGCACACACACAAACACTACACTATTTATACTCGTAATTAGACAAATAAAAACTCTGTCTTATTAGGTGACTTAGAGTTTTTGGACTTTTTAGTGGTATAGAGCAATGTGGCTGAAGACCCATCACCAACTGTCTTTTATTTTGTAATAATTTTACCAATGTGTGTAAATGTTATGCATATGTTCGGAATTATTTTAGTTTAAGACATTTTAAGCTACACGGCAAACTTATGTTGTCTAACCTATAAAACAATATAACCCTTACTTGTATCCATACTCCAGATTATCCCCGCAACCAGCCCACACCCAGTCACTATGAAGGTCCCGCGGTCTGCCCGCCCGGCTGCAGCCACAGCTGGCCAGTCTGCCCTCACGACACGCCCTACTCACTGCTAAGGATACCCCGGCTGAGGTTATTGCGTAGGTGAAGGCTGTTTCTCTTGATGCTGGAAATATAAAAGGGTATTTAAGGAAACCAATTAACCAGGGCTGCATAAGTTTGGGGGGGTACAATGGCGTCTTTTATGGCGTATGAGATATAGTAGGGGCTCAAAGGTTCTGGAGTAGAGGCCTATTTTAAATGAATCATTGTTGGGACTCAAAGCTGGAGTGGTCACCACGTAATGTACATTAAGGAAACTAAAAGATTAGGGTCGCATAAGTTTGTGAGTAGGGCTTATTAAGTATAGTCGGGGTTGGAGCTTACAGTTTTTGGAATGGTCACCACGTACCGTATATTAAGGAGACTAATGTATGAATTAAGGCGCCGTTGGTTCAGCGAAAAATATCATCTGAGGGGGTGCTGCCCCCGCGGGCGCGGGGAAGCGCCTACGCGCCGATCGAGCGGCCGTCTCCTCGACGCGACGCCGCGTGCGCGCGTTTTAAAAACATACAGTAGGGTAAGCAATACAGTTATTGTCAACTCGACAGTTTTAGCCACTCGCAAATATTTTCTATCTATGGTATGGGTTCGGACATTTGTTTATTATTATTTACATTTTCTTTCTAAAATATTTACGAATGGTTATAACAGTCAGGGTGACGAAAACTGTATCGCTTACCCTAGGTTATCAATTTCAAAAAATAGTTTCTACCATGGCCGTTTACAATATAAAATATAACATAACATAAGCATAAACATAAACGTTCACGCCGTTTATCCCCGAAGGGGTTGGCAGAGGTACCAAATACTTCTGAACTCTCATGGCAGCGCCATCTAGTGTCCAGAGAAGGTACCCACGTTTTGCTTAGACAGTGTACTCACGTGATAGGGGGCAGGCCTATCGCCGTTTTGTACGAATACACTGTCACATGACTAAGTACAACTCAGCCATGTGGGTTTCCTCACGATGTTTTCCCTCACCGTTAACAACCATGATAAATTAACCACACATATGACTTTAGAAAAGACAAATTGGTGTAGGCCCGACCCAGGATTGGAACTCACGCCCTTCTGTTTTCGGGCGGGTGTTCTACCCACTGGACTATCATGTCGTCGTCGTATAAAATATAATGATACGATAGATTTGTTTACCCCTGTCAGTTTAACAAAATTATTACAGTGATAATTTCATAACTTTTGTCGTGTCGTGTCGGCTTAGAATAACACTACCCCATTTCTACCCGTGATCGTAAGAGGCGACTAAGGGTATAGGGGCTTTTTAAGTGATTTTTGAGGCGATGTGGTTGGAGAACCGTCACCGAAATCATATATTATTACCATCTTTTCCCAAATCAACTTCCAAAAGTGGCTGTGGAATTTTCCATTCCAAAGCTCTGGCTATCCCGTTAAGGGATTTATAGCCGTGAGTATATGTATGTATATAATTTTCAGTTCACACCTGTAACTATTTAATTTTATTAATTGAAATTATAAGTTACTTTAACGGTTTTGTTCTTTTTCCTATTCCTAATAAATTAAACAATAAAATATAAAAAATAGTATTGATAAAATATAAAAATGAGTATCAATCTATGAATTGAATGAATTCTTTTATATTTGCTAATGCTAACCGTACGCACGGTCACTCTCACGCCTACATTGACGCGCATCGTATACAGATAGGTCACTCGCACACTAACGGCGCCGCACGCGCGTAAATTGTAAGATCTGTAACACAAGGCGCGCGCGACATAGGTCCATCCCCTAAAGCAGCTCGCTGAGCACTGAGCGGGCGGCGGGCGGCGCTCGGGCACGAGTAGGACTGCGAATATCGATGTTTTTAAAATATTTGTTTTATTGAATTTATTAAAAAAGAAAACTAATCGCCAATTATTATTAGAAATACAAATGCTCAAATTATGATGCAAGTTATATGTAAGTAGGTAAAATAAATAAAATATAAAACCATTTTAAAGAGTGTAATTAGAGGTATGTTGGCGATTTTTTTCTATCGAGCGAAAATGTATTAATCATGTTTCGAATCGCCAATTCTACAGCAGAAAAGCCTCAAGATTTTGATGTATTTTTTTCAAAACCATATTGTTATAAACATACGCATTATAATGTTTCAAAAACTCTGTTCGCTGCACTAACGGCACCTTAATACTACTTTAATTAATAATGTTCTAAACTTATCACAGTATAAATAATATTAACGGAAACTTATAAAAAAAAATGGAGACTAATTGATCAGTGGGGGATATCGTTGGGGCTCCAGGGTTCTGGAGTGGTGACCTCATAAAGTTTATTAGGGCAGCATAAGTCTGTAGGTAGTGATTTTATATATTTAACAATATTTCTAAGAGGTAATAACTTTGAACCAGGGTCGTGCAATGATACAGCCACAGCTGGCCAGTCTTCCCTCACGACACGCCCTACTCACTGCCAAGGAAACCCCGGCTAAGATTATAGCGTAGGTAAAGGTGAATTCTCTTGATGCTAAAAAAATAAATATCGATTGGCTATATTCGAATAGCTCGAATAAAGAATAGCACTACCCTATTTCTCCCCGTGGGTGTTTGTAGGAGGCGATTTAGGGTATTGGGTCTTTATAAATTCAAATTCAAAATAATTTAATTTTCTATTTAAGTAATTGTTCTAATCGAATTGCTTTGTGACTTTGTAACTCTTCATAGTAGTTATATACCCACTATACTATTCGCAGCATATACATTAATTATTATTAGATACACATAGGCATAGTATTTATGATAAATGCCAATTCTTTTGTACTTCTATTAAGTATAAAAATATAAAAAGTTACAAAATTACAAAACCATATTTGAAATAAATCATAGGTACAAATATTTAAACCAAAATCTTTCCAACCTCGCTGTGTTGCAAGGTACAAAACCCATATTTTACTGCCAGCACTGCATTCCGTCTATATAGTGCAAACCGGCCATACATCAAATTTCTTGAAGCTTAATACTATAAATCTTTTAGTGTGAAACATTGCTCAGACAGTGCATTTCTTGGCATATTCCTAACAAGATATACATTTTGACGTGCTGTGAAAAATTGGCTTTGTATGTTGCAACACTATTTTCTGGCATGCATTTATATTGTATCCAACGCCGTTGATGTTTTAAATAAAATAATATTTTGGATTATTTGGTATCTATGTTAATTATTTTCATGTTTTTGTACATAGATATATTCCTAACAAGAGTTTTATTTACTGACCTTACACTCCAAAGGTTTCTTGACCGCCCATTGTATGTACACCCGTATTGTAGGTAAAAATATTTTTTTGTTTTTAAAAGATTAAATAGGGAATGTATTCAACAAGGCAGGTGTCCGAAATTTTGAAGAATAAGAGGGTATGTATGAAAATATTGATGAATGTACTCAAAATTGGGAGGTTTGTCAGGATATTGTACAAATTGGCAATCAATAGTCACTGCCTACCCAAATGGGAACCAAAGGCGTGAGTAAATAAATGTATGTATGAATTTAACAGTTTTATATTTGTTAAATTTAATTTAATTATTAGGGATTTTTGGGCGATGCGGTTGGAGACCCATTACCAAACACCTTTATTTTACCATCTTTTCCCCTCTCAACTTCCAAAAGTGGCTGAGGCATTTTCAATTCTTCAGCTCTGGCTACCCCTTTTAGGGATTTATAGCCGTGAGTATATGTATGTATGTATCTATGTATATTTGTTTCTAAGTAAGCTCACAGTAATTTGTAAACTACAAATATATAACAATTAATAATTATTTTGGTTTGAAATAAATATAGTTCTAGGAGTTTTCGGCAATTGTGAAATATTTTAACTACGTAATATGTAGGTGTGGTTAGTTTACTTGAAAAAAACTACTGTAATTACATGACATATTACATCATGACATAAATTATAATGTAGAACATATTTGATCTCCCGTAAATATATTGTAAGGAAATAAACGTTACAAGGAGGACAAAATACTTAAGAGTTAGAAATTCCTCAGCCACTTTTGTAAGTTGAGTTTGGAAAAGACGATGAAGTAAAAAATGGGTATCCAGCCACAAAGCCCACCAATAACTTAAAAAGCTTCCAACCTATAGTCTCCCCTTATGTTACGAAACCCTCCTCGTAAAGAAATGGATTAGTTCTATTCTAAGCCAACACTAGATAATTAGGCTCAAATTGGAATTTACAAATATTCGAGAGCCATGAACTCTTTAAGCACCAATGTTATTTAATTGAAACTACAATACATACATACATACATATACTTACGGCTATAAATCCCTAGAAGGGGTAGCCAGAGCTAAGGAATTAGAAATTCCTCAGCCACATTTGGAAAATTGAGTGGGGAAAGGATGGTAAAGTAAAGGTTGTTGGTGATGGGTCTCCAGCCGCATCGCCCAAAAGTCCCTTAAAAGCCCCAATACCGTTAGTCGCCTCTTACGTACACCCATCGGTAGAAACGGGGTAGTGCTATTTTAAGCCGACACTACACGGCAACTACATATAGAAAAACTACAGTCTTCCTTTTATATTAAGTCGACACTACAATGCATTTAGTATTTACAGACATATAAACATATATACTTATACTCACGGCTATGAATCCCTAAAAATGGTGACCAGAGCTTCAGAAAATGAAAATTATCAGACACTTGGAAGTTGGGTAAGGAATAGATAGTTAAATAAAGGTTTCTGGTGATGGGTATCATACCATATCCAAAAACTACTTAAGAAGCCCCAATACCCTTAGTCGCATCTTACGAAGACCCACAGGACGAAATGGAGTAGTACTATTCTAAGCCAACACCACCTACATTTAGTATTTACATACATACATACATATACTCACGGCTATAAATCCCTGAAGGGGGTAGCCAGAACTTTGGAATGAGAAATTCCTCAGCCACTTTTGGAAGTTGATTGGGGAAAAGATGGTAATAATAAATGTTTTTGGTGACGGGTCTCCAACCACATCGCCCAAAAATCACTTTAAAAGCCCCTATACCCTTAGTCGCCTCTTACGATCACTCACGGGTAGAAATGGGGTAGTGTTATTCTAAGCCGACACTACACAGCCAAGTGTTTTAGTGTATTTAGTGTAAAAAAATATACAGTTAAGTTTATAGTTAGATTTGTGATAGTGTTAAAAAGTGTTTTGTTTAGCACCTAAGTTTTCCTGTATGGCAACCTACTCACAATATTGTCAAAAATATAAGCGGAGCCTCGGAATGAACAAATATACCACAACCACTTTTAAAAGTCGGGAGGCAAAAAGTTGGTAAATATCTGGCTTGTTTTAGATGAATAACGAAAAAAATTGGGAACCAAATATAAATGGTTTTCTTTCCAGGCAAAAATAGTTTAGTATTCATGAAATACATGAATCTGGTGACAACACTTTTTTTTAGATTGAATATTTCAGCCACACCTTTGGGTAAATACAGCATGAATGTTTGGTCAATATCATTTAATAAATTACTTGTTATGACAGCTTTTGTTCTTTGTATTTCCCTTCGACTTAATAAATTCTATGACGGTAATAAAACTGACTTGTTTGTTTTCAGGGAAAATAAAGAGGAACTTTCATTGGGACATTTCATTTCATTCATATTTATGTTCTGTGTAATCAACTTATTTATGTTAGGGAAAGAAAAATATTAATTAAGCAGAGAGCATAAATTACGATATTTCTGTATGATAATTTGCTTTGATCGATGTTGTAATAAAACTGCCTATAGTATTTCTATGTATTTCTTCTTTTATTCTACATAGAGCTGTAAGCAAAAACATTGTCACAATATTAATTACCATGATATGTGCCTACCTGCTATACTATATACTAGTGGATCGTCCCAGCTTCGCACGGGTAGCGTTGTTTTTTTAAATATCTGAGGTTTCTTTCTTCAGTCACTGCTCAAGCATTGTGAAATTCAGCGCAATGTTTTCAATTTATTAAATTTATAGCACTCCCTAAACAGTGTAGTTTGGTGATTTTGAATGCGCTTTAATTAACGGTTCAGTATTTCCGTTTAATAGCAAATTTTGGAATAAAACGCTATGAAGTACTTATACTAAACAATAAATCATTACGTGATGTAGGATGCAACTACTGGCGCCATCTAATATGTTATATGTAAATTAGCAAAGATTTGGTTTTGATCACGGGCGCGATGGCTTATTTTATGTATGATTTCGGTGTTTCTCTACCGATTTCTATGTTTTTTTTTATTGAATAGGTAATAATGTTACCTTTTTTAAATTAGGGATGAGTGAGAGGTTTACAAACGTAAGAGTAAACAAATATAATCAGAATGTTCCGAACTGCTAAGGTATCAGGAAATACACGTGTTATTGTGAGTCAACCGTAAATAAATAGACATAAACTGTTGAAGATTTTTTTTAGATAATTTTATGAAGAATATTTCCGTCATACATGATATCTATGTAAGTTTAACCATTAAGGCTGCACACGCGACGGAAGCTTAAAAAATGGAGTAACTTCTCCCGTTTTCCCAAAATCTCCCAAAATTCCCCTTTACTACTCGGTTGGAAAGTATACAAAAACCTGCCCAGCAGTATGAAGAATAATTGTACCAAGTTTCGTTAAAATCCGTCGAGTAGTTTTCGTTTCCATAAGGACAGATACAAACCGACAGACAGACAGACAGACAGACAAAAATTTTACTGATTGCATTTTTGGCATCAGTATCGATCCCTAATCACAACCTGATAGTTATTTTGAAAATATATTTCATGTACAGAATTGACCTCTCTACAGATTTATTATAAGTATAGATGACACAAATAACAACTTAGTCATGTGATAGTGTATTCGTACAAAACGGCGATAGGCCTGCCCCCTATCACGTGAGTACATTGTCCATGCAAAACGTGGGTACTCTGAACACCAGGTGACAATGTCACGTGATGTTCAGAAGTATTAGTTAGTACCTCTGCCAACCCCTTCCGGGATATTCGGCGTGAACTTTCGAATTTGATATCAGGTGTTACTTGCATCTTCCGTGGAAGAGTTGCAAGTGATGATGAATGCATGAGGGTAAATGTGGATGAAGCTAAATCCATAGTTATTTGTGGTCGCAAAAAATAACACGCTATAGACACAATATAGGATTTGAAATATTTTGAATCCATTTCATCTTTAGAATTTGTAACCAAACCCTTATTAAATAAGTTACAACAAAATATTAGGTTTCCTTAAGCTAGAAAGATATTATATGTAAAGATTTCTAAAAAAGTTAACATTAAGCTAGTACTAAAACGTTTTAATGCTGTTAATCTTCCTAATAAGTTAAAATAAAATAATATAGAAGAGGCCTTTGCCCAGCACTGGGACCCAGTAGAGGCTAAATAAATTAAAAAAAAATATACTTGAATAATCTTAATCTTAAGGAAAGAAAAATTTTAGCACCAGCGGAAAACGAAGCCAAGACCTCCGGGTATACGCCCCCGTGGTGTTGAAAATTTTCTTCCCTTTTTTTATTAGTAATAATCCCCATATAAAGTTTTCATGAACAAAACATTCCAATTAAAATATACTAGCTGACCCGACAAACTTCGTACTGTCAAATTTGCTTATGACAAAACTTAAGGCGTTTTTTCCGGTACTCTTAGTTCAATCAGCCGTAAATATTTTATCGGTCAAATTTTTTCGGGATAATAAGTATCCTATGTTATAATTTGGGTCATTATCTAGCACCTAAACTTTCACATTATAATATTAATAGGATACATACCATACATACATACATATACTCACGGCTATAAATCCCTAAAAGGGGTAGCCAGAGCTAAGGAATTAGAAATTCCCCAGCCACTTTTGGAAAGTTGAGTGGGGTAAAGATGGTGAAATAAAGGTTGTTGGTGATGGGTCTCCAACCGCATCGCCCAAAAATCCCTTAATAGCCCCAATACCGTTAGTCGCCTCTTACGTACACCCACCGAAAGAAATGGGGTAGTGCTATTCTAAGCCGACACTACACAGATACATACCAATCAAAGTCAAAGGTCCAAAGACGGTCTCATCATCATTAATGGTACAATTCCATCTCCTGTCCTTGAACTGGTATTGGCATTCGTCGATGCCCAGTCTCACGCCTTTGCTGATGACTGGCATATGGTCTTTGTGGCGACGGCATATCTTTTTCTGTCCGGGAGTTAGCCCGTTCACTTTTGTGCATAGTTTGTATCTAAAAGGAAAAAACCGGTTATTTGATATTTTATACTTATTACATACATACATACATATACTCACGCCATTAGTTCCCATTGGGGTAGGCAGAGACTATTGATCGCCACTTCGCACGATCCTGACAAACCTCTCTAGCTTCGTTTACATCCATCAATCTTTTCATACATGCTCTTTTATTCTTCATACTTCGGACGCCAGCCTTTTTATACTTATTCTCAGACTAAAAATGGGTAGGCAGAATTTCGGCGTTGCTAATTCATCAAATTCTTTTGGAAGGTGATTGGGGAAATTATTGTAACATACTATTGTGATTGTAATATTTGGAGTTTTTGTTAAAAACAAACACTGGATGAAATTAATTAGTGCTGTTCTAAGTAATAAGACGATATTTCTATTCAATAACATAATGTTTGATAAAATGTCTCAACTATGATGTGCAAAACTGTTTTCAATTTTATTCTAAGGCGGTAATTTTTAAGTGATAGTTGGGCGATGTGGCCTGAGAGCAAACCAACACGAAACGTCCTTTAATTTTCAATATATTCCCCACTAAAGTTCCAAACGTGGCTGTCTAACTTTTTATTATGAAACTGTGGTTACCCTTTTTTGCAGTTTATAGCCTTGAGTGCATATAAAAAAAATGGTGGCAGGGAAGAGTTGAAAATCCATACATAATATGTAACGGTCCTTAAAAAATCATAAGGGTGTCTTTCCACCAGAGATGTACTATGTCCACCAGAGATGCTACGGATACGTTTGATATCCACCATACATATTCCTTGGTGCACAGCAGCATATCGTCATACCACAGTGGTGGAAAGGCATCCTAACCCTCATGTTTGCTCCCGTAGAAAAGGGTAGATACAGATTTATGGCTGTCAATTACTTATACTCACATTATTACGACCGTGAAAGACTAGAAACGCTTTCACTCATATTTATTAAGCTTCCCATACATGTTCTTTTATTCTTATCATTTAAGACTCACTTCGACGTCACTTTAATAACATTTCATACAGAACATTCACTATTTAAATTTTCTCATAGGCTAAGAACAGGAGGAGATATGGTAGTCATGTGATATTCGAAGCTATCTCGGCTCTATACTATTTTTTAAATCTACGGAAATATGCCGCTAATCTGTGTATACTATTTCAAATTTTCTTAGATTACATACATACATACATATACTCACGGCTATAAATCCATTGAAGGGGTAGCCAGAGCTAAGTAATTAGAAATTCCTCAACCTCTTTTGGAAGTTGCGTAGGGAAAAGATGGTGAAATAAAGGTTGTTGGTGATGGGTCTCCAATCGCATCGCCCAAAATTTTCTTAAAAGCTCAGAAGAAATGGGGTAGTGCTATTCTAAGCCGACACTACACAGCTCTTACTTAGATTTTGACCATTTAATCTATCTTGTCTAGCCCAAGGATGGTAGCCAGCCAGTTTGGACCCTGCCCCAATGGAAGTTAAGAAGTTAAGAAACAATAATTAACTATCAGCTAAAGTGAAAATACACTTGATTAATGTACCAAATTAATTGTGAGTTTAAATATCTGTAATCTTAAAATACTTATTTTATAAATTACAGTAATTCTATCCATACCTTCTGGAGAACATGGTAGTGTTAGTCCATTCTTCAAATTCTTGAAGGCCCATGTTACTGGAACAAAGGAAAATAGTTTTATGAGTACTAGGAGCGCAGAGCTAGCGAGGAGGTTGATGTCTGAAAAAGTTTTCTTTTCTATTTGAATGTACTAAAACTAGGTCACGGCTACTTGTATGTCTGCACTTGGAAGGAAGTTTCTAAACATAAAGTTTATAATGTTCTGAGTCTTTTAAATAGTTACTCATTACAAAAATTTATTTATCATTTCATTCAATTCTAGTAATATTAGTTATTAATATTTCGTAGTCGAGCGGTAAGAAACAAAACTATAGTTTTTGAGCTCTCCTTAAAATGCAAAAAAAAATGATTATAGTGGATGAGCCTAGCTTTGCATGGGTAGCGTAGTTTTAAAAATATCTGAGGTTTCTTCAATCACTGCGCAACCTTTGTGAAAATCGCAACTTATAGCACTCCTGAATAGTGTAGCTTTGTGATTCAGAGAGCGCTTTTATGAACGGTTCAGTATCTCCAAAAACAAGCCCTTGCAAACCAACCATCAGAGTTACAAACCATGCATACATCATATAATATATCATATACTCACGGCTATCTTTTACTTGCGCAACCTTTACACAAAAATAATCCTCATAGCATGATCCAGTATTTACGTACGACCGCGACGGTGCGATGGCCTATTTCATGTATAAGTTTGGTGTTTCTGTACCGATTTCTGTGATTCTTTTTTTATTGAATAGGTAACGTGTAAGGTGTTAACGTTTTTAAATTAGGAATGATTGAGAGGATTATAAACGTAAGAGTAAATAAATATAATCAAAATGCTCCATATTGCTATGCTATCAGGAGCTATTGTGAGTTAACCATAAGAGATAAACATAAGCAGTACTATGATGTTGAGTAACTTTAACCATTGGGGCTGCACACGCGACTGAAGCTCATAAATGGAGTAACTTCTCCCGTTTTCCCAAAATTTCCCAAAATTCCCCTTGAGTACTTTATTGCAAAGTATACTAACCTGCCCAGAAGTAGGAAGAATAATCCTACCAAGTTTCGTTAAAATCCGTTGAGTGGTTTTTGTTTCCATAAGGAACATACAAACCTAAATTTTACTGATTGCAATTTCGGCATCAGTATCGATCACTAATCATCCCCTAATAGTTATTTTGAAAATATATTTCATGTACAGAATTGACCTCTCTACAGATTTATTATACGTAGACTGTAAACTGCTTATATATCATTGTAAATAACTCAAAGATAAACAATCATTCACGTCTTTTACGGTGGTGGCAGAAGTAATTTGTAATGTTAGATTATGTGACCGAGTGAGAAATAGTGTTATTCGTGAAAAGTGTGGTGTGAAAGATGATATTGTAAGAAAGATAGAAAAGGAATGTTGAGATGGTTTGGGCACATAGAGAGGATGGATGATAGAAAATTGGTAAAAGGGATCTATAGAGCTAGTGTGGATGGTAATGTTAGTAGAGGACGACCACGGAGAACACACTTGGACCAAATTGAGAGTGTGCTCAAAAAGGCTGGCGTCCGAAGTATGAAGAATAAAAGAGCATGTATGAAAAGATTGATGGATGTAAACGAAGCTAGAGAGGTTTGTCAGGATCGTGCGAAGTGGCGATCAATAGTCTCTGCCTACCCCAATGGGAACTAATGGCGTGAGTATATGTGTGTGTATGTGTGTATGTGTGGCAGAAGTACCAATAGTTCTGAACATCACGTGACGTTATTGTCACCGGCTCCAATTTCACCACGATTACAATTGTCAGTGACATATGTCGAGCTACAATTGTCAAGCAAATTGTGACATATTACAATTTTATGAAATATTTTCTATAGAATACTTACAAACTTGACAGACATTATGCTACAATTGTATGTATTACAATTGTGTTGTGAAACAGTAATTATTATTTTAGTCGACATATTTGTAGAATTGTCGTAGAATCTTGACATGAGATTGAGCACTTGTCGGATTTGCGTGACAATTGCAATGATTGAATCAATAGTTAAGAATTCACACAGTGAACATTATTATGTTTTTGGAGATTTTAACTTACCAAATGTAAAATGGGATTTAAATGACTCACCAAAGTATCTCCGGCGCGGAAGTGTTGAAGTGCAAAACGCTGCAATAGACTTAGTTGAAAAGTTCTCATGTCTTGGCTTAAGTCAATATAATTATATTACCAACTCTAAAAATAACATCTTAGATTTATTGTTTTCCAACTCGCCACTAGAAGTTCGTTGTTCTGATTATCCTCTCATTAAAATAGACGAATATCATCCCGCGCTTGAAATCATTGGTACTGACATTCTGTCTTCTCCATTTAATGAGTTACCCCAAGCTAGATTTAGGTATCGCAAAGGTGACTATGATTCTATAAATAAAAAACTAAGTGACATCTCTTGGCAGCCATTGTTAGAAGCACCCTCCGTTGATTCTTGTTTAGACTATTTTTATGATACTCTCAATGATTTAACACGCAAATTTGTCCCGTTTGATACACGCAACAAAAATCGTAACTATCCTAAATGCTATAGCAAGCCTTTAGTTAAAGCACTGATGGAGAAACACAAAGCTCATTCACGATGGAAAAGAACAAATAGCCCTCTCGATTATGACGAATTTTCTATTTTGCGAAAAAGATGCAAAACTATGCACCAAACCAGCTATAATAACTATTTGATATCTACTGAAATTAACATTAAACGCAACCCCAAACAATTTTGGTCCCATATAAAAGAGCGCCGCGGAGGATCATCGTACCCTAAGATCTTTGAACACAACAATAAGACATTTGACTCAGGGCAGTCCATTTGTGATGCGTTTAATGAGTATTTCAGCTCCGTCTTTAGTAAACCTTCTGATGAATATAACTTGCCTCCACTACCCCCTCCCTTCACAGAAACCGGTAATACTCTGTGCGATATTAACACTGACACAGAAGAAGTTATCAAACTTTTTTCATCCCTTGACCCTAATGGGGGAGCAGGTACCGATGGTATTCCACCATATTTCATTAAGAAATGTTCAAATAATCTCTCCACACCGCTTACGATAATTTTTAATCGCTCATTTAGTGAAGGATTTTTTCCATCAATTTGGAAGGAAGCATTAATTGTCCCTATACACAAAAAAGGTCCTAAGTATAAAATTTCAAATTATAGACCAATCTCTATTTTAAATGTTTTTGGTAAAATAATTGAAAAAATAGCATACAAGCGAATTTATCCTATAGTTAAACCCGGGATTCCCCCACAACAACACGGCTTCTTACAGGGAAAATCTGTTAATACAAATTTAATTGAATTTACAGATTATGTACTAAATACACTTGAAGGGCGAGCTCAGGTTGACGCAATATATACAGACATCGAAAAAGCCTTTGACCGAGCAGACCATGTTATTCTAATGCTCAAATTATATCATCTCGGTGTGCAAGGAAATCTGTATCGGTGGATAACGTCTTACATCTTTAATCGCCATCAAGCTGCAGTGTTAGGAGGTTTTAAATCAGATTACATTAATGTTCCTTCTGGTGTTCCGCAAGGTTCACATCTAGGTCCTCTGTTGTTTAACGTTTATTTATATGATATATACACTGTATTCCAAAATTGCAACTTTTTAATGTATGCAGATGACACAAAAATTTATCACAGTATTCGCAATGAAAACGACTGTCAAAATATTCAAAGTGACCTAGATCGCTTGACACGGTATTATAAAATTAACAGGATCAATGTAAATGCATCTAAATGTATGATAATATCATTCACACGTAGTTCTTCACCAATCAGTGCGACATACTACATTGATAATACTCCCATTGGTAGAGATAATACGGTGAGAGATTTGGGAGTTACTCTAGACTCAAAACTTACATTTGAACACCATATTGAGAAAATAGTAGATAGGGCTTACAAAAATCTAGGATTTGTCATGAGAGTCTGTGAACCATTTACTGACATCAACTGCATAAAGACAGTTTATAATGCCTACGTTCGTAGTATCCTCGAATTTGCTTCCTCCGTCTGGTTTCCCCAATATATAAAATATGCTCATAAAATTGAATCCGTGCAGCGCACTTTCATTAAACATTTAAATTACAGAGCTCGAGTATGGAACAAGGATTACGTATCATCGTGTAAATATCACGAAGTCCTCAAACTTGATGAACGTCGCTTACTTACAGATATGTCTGTTTTACACGATTTGTTGAATGACCGCATAGATAGCCCCAACATTTTATGTCAAATCGGAATTAACACCCCTTCTTACAGAACCCGACATACGCAAAAATCTTTGTTTCATATTCCACACTCAAGAACAAACTACTCTCAAAATGCTCCCATCCGCCGTATTTTGTACGAATTCAACAACAACTTTAGTGATTTGGACCCTTTTTTTTCAAACAGATTTGAATTTCGTAAGAATGTTATAGAAACATTTAAAACAAGTCAAAGTTAACCAGTATAAGCATAATTAAAACATACATATACACATACACATACACACACACACACACACACACACACGCACACACACACACACATACCTATATACATTACCATCATAGTATCATCATTCACGGTCTTTTTTTGGTTTTGTTCATATTTTTATATTTTTATTCTCTTTCTTTCCTTGTATTTTTTAAACGTTATTTATAATATTATTATTTTTCTTTTTTCTAATGAACTTGCTGTATTTTCGCGGGCAACCGCCTTAATTTCGTTCCTCTTTTGTTTTGAACCGGTAATTGTGATCACCTGTCATTGGCTTTGTAAAACAATTGTATGTTCTGTGCCATGTTTGTTGTGTTTGCTGTTGGTGGTCAACGAATAAATAAATAAATAAATAAATAAATTGTAGTATTTCGTGGTTGATACACGCGTATTTCGAAATGGCTCTCCATGCGAGTAGTAGTGACGCTAGTGATAGTAACAGTGATCTTGATGAATTTACAATTGTAGCACTTGTCGCGTTGGTGAAATTGGAGCCTGGTGTTCAAAGTATGCACGTTTTTCACAGTGATAGGGGGCAGGCCTATCCCCTTTAAAAGCTATCAAAAATTATAAAAACCAAAATGGGAATGCCATCGGTAGAATAGTCATGATAAAAACGGCCAAGTTGTTTGACCAAAAACCAAATTTTTTGTATAGGTAGGTGCACGCACCTCTTAAATAATGGCACTGATTTAAAGAAGCAGTTGTATATAGCGGTTTTGGTAAGTTAAAAATTATAAATGGCACGTTTAATAACTAGATCAGCAGCAGTTAAAAGTAAGCAGTAAAGTAAACAAAAATGAGTAATAAAAAATAATGAAATTGATCAGTGAATATATAATTGAGTAGGAAAATAATTAAATGGGCTGTTAAAAATATTTAATGGGCGGTTACGCGTGGGCAGTAATAAATCGGAATTTGTCGGTAAGAAATCTCATTCTAAGCAATTCTATAAAGTAATTAAGCATGTAGGCATGCATATAGGCATGCATCAGGCATTTAGGGCTCGCTCCGCTGCGCTACGCTCGCTCGTTTTATACATAATCTAACCTAACCTAACCTAATTAAATGTGACCACCTAACTTTTCTTTGTCTGCAGGGGGCTTTCGCCCCCCGACCCCCCCAAGCAGGGGGGCTCTGCCTTGGGCTTGCATCGTTACTATCTGCCGAACTATTTATCGAACTGCCCATTCCATCATTTTAACCGCCCATTTAATTATTGGACTACTCAATTATTTTTAGAATTGACATTGTATGAGAAATTAACCGACTAATATATTTTTTATTACTGTCTATGTTTTACTGTCACAATAATTATTCAACCGCCATTAAATTAAATAACTGCTCAATTTGTTTTTCAACTAATCATAATAACATCTCGAATCTTTAAATAACAGCTCAAAAAATTAGTTCCCTTAAATAATTATTCGAGTCTTTTTTTTTCTGCAATTCTGTATTTTTCGATGTAATAGTAAATTTTATGCAAACCTTAGTGAAAAATTTTGCATACAGTCGAGATAAAAATTACCTTTGAAGAGTTGAAAGATTGTTCTCACTCACTGCAAGTAGCCCATGATGAACCAGGAGACTAAAGAACCAAAGAATATGTTGATTCAAATGTTTATGTTATGTGTGATGTAGTCTCTGTACTGAAGTATTGGTTGATAATATTCAATATTACATACATACATACATACATATACTCACGGCTATATTTCCCTAGAAGGGGTAACTAGAGCTAAGGAATTATAAATATTATTCAATATTACCTTATTCTTATATACCTCATTTAGGAATTCCTGAGTCCGAAGTTCTGAAAGCCCATGACGATTGGAATCTCTATGGCGACCTCTAGACGGTAAGCCCAATTGTACTCTAGCAGCGTCATAAAAAATCCTAAATCGCGGTATCACAAATATTTCCTATACTAATTATAAATACAAATTATAAGTTGGTACCCATCTGGGTGGACTGGCCAGTATAATTTCAACACAATCTTCCTCTGCAATTTGTTGATGGTTGCTGGGTTGACCGTTTAATTTTTATGATGAGTTACTAATTACATACATATACTCACGGCTATAAATCCCTGAAGGGGGTAGCCAGAACTTTGGAATGAGAAATTCCTCAGCCACTTTTGGAAGTTGATTGGGGAAAAGATGTTACTAATTATGTGGACATATGTTCGTGGTCTTAACGCTACGTAATAGATTAAAACTTATATTATTACTTATATTAAACGTATTAACAATAAGTTTTTATTGATATAAATTTTGGGATATAAACATAACATAACATAAACGTTCACGCCGTTTATCCCCGAAGGGGTTGGCAGAAGTACCAATACTCCTGAACTCACATGGCAAGCGCCATCTAGTTTCCAGAGAAGGTACCCACGTTTTGCTTAGACAGTGTACTCACGTGATAGGGGGCAGGCCTATCGCCGTTTTGTACGAATACACTGTCACATGACTAAGTACAACTCAGCCATGTGGGTTTCCTCACGATGTTTTCCCTCACCGTTAGCAACCATGATAAATTAACCACACATATGACTTTAGAAAAGACAAATTGGTGTAGGCCCGTCCCAGGATTGGAACTCACGCCCTTCTGTTTTTCGGGCGGGTGTTCTACCCACTGGACTATCATGTCGCATTTTGGGATATAATTTAATTTTAATCATATTAATTTATGATTCATATATTTATTTGAAAATAAACGATTATCCTTGTATCAGAAACCACCATTTTTCTAAATGAAACTAGAAACATTGGTGTATTTTTGCTGTGTAGTGTCGGCTTAGAATAGCACTACCCCATTTTTTCCGGTGGGTGTACGTAAGAGGCGACTAACGGTATTGGAGCTTTCAAGGGATTTTTGGGCGATGCGGTTGGAGACCCATCACCAACAACCTTTATTTTACCATCTTTTCCTTACTCAACTTTCCAAACGTGGCTGAGGAATTTCGAATTCCTTAGCTCTGGCTACCCCTTCTATGGATTTAAAGCCGTGAGTATATGTATGTATGTTAATTTTAATATCACGCAATAGTTCCTGTTGGGGTAGGCAGAAGCTATTGACCGCGACTTAAAAAACTTATGACGAAAAACATGGTGTCTTGTGTTGTTTTATACAATCTGGCTTAATCATTTTATTTATAGTCAGTATTGAAACAACCACAAATTATTATGATGACCATAATTATAATACTTACACTTTGTAATATTATAAATTTATAACATCCTTAAACGAAGTTTAATTTAAATGGTTCTAGCTTCTTAATTACAAAAGTAAAACGTAAAATAGCACACTGTCGTAACGCAGCATATCGTAACGTGTCGGTCGTAACGTAAAATCGCAAAAAGTATTTAAGTAGTTGCTTTTAGTAAATAATCAGCCTACTGGTAACTAAAACGTACGTTCGTCCCATCACCCATAAAAACATTTCAGACTGGAGACGATGACTAAAAGCAAGAAATTGGTGCTAGCTGGGTATGTTCTCCAGGTTGAGGAATATTACCAAAAGGACATCACCTTAACTAACAAAGCCCGAGTAGTGGTTCGGTAAACTTCTGCCACGGTAAAGGTAAAAGCTTATTCTGTGTCAGGCAAATTAATTTACTGACACCTAAACAGTTGCCTTACTTCTTGATGTTATTACAATTCACAATTACACATGGTATATTTCGCTCAATAACAATTAGACATTATTTACTAAAATATGGATTGAACGGTAACATTTCGAATATTCGAATATTTTAAATCCGAATTTCAACATTCAGAAAACGGTTCACAGAATTTACGAATCACAGATGCTTTATTTTCCACAACTTCATTAGTACATTAATACATTTTCAGACAAAGAAAAGTTAGGTCACATTTAGTTAGGTTAGGAGGTTAGATTACGTATAAAACGAGCGAGCGTAGCGCAGCGGAGCGAGCACCTAAATGCCTGATGCATGCCTATATGCATACTTGCTTGCTTGCAGCTTGCTTGCATGCTTGCTTCATATAGGGGACGGGGGCGGATTATTCATAGCAGTAGGTATCATTCAAAACATCTGTATTTCAAATGTATGGAAAATGATTTTTCGGAATAGTGGTTACTCGGAAAAGCAATATTGCGGAATTAAGGTATATCTGGTCATTTGATTCTGTGGGAAGTGGGAATCCGTTCTAGTGATTAATTATAATGATAGTAAAGAAAAAATAAGTCAATCGATAATCTGGAATGTAAGAATATGGTATTTGAAATTTCGGTGAAACAATATTATGGCAATTAAACAAAAGTCGATTAGTTTTCGGTGAAATAATATTCGGGTTTAAAAGTTTCGGATATACAGTATGTAACCGGATTCACCAGTATAATTCAGCAACTTAATTGAACATTTTAGCCGTAGCGAGCGCTGTGATCGTTTTAGCTACTCCGTCTACCCGCTTTGCACTCTGCTATATTTTTTTAAGTAACACAATTTTTGATACTATATGCATTTTATATCAAGTTAATTTAATGTTTTTTGACATGAATTCCTCATGTGGGGATTATTACTCATAAATAAAAGATGTTATTAAAGGAAAGAAAAATTTCGACACTGGCGGGGTTCGAACCCGCGACCTTCCGAATTAGTTGAAATTCGGAGGTAGGAAACGCAAACACTACTTGAACGTGTAAAAAAGAAACAAAGGATAGATAAATTTCGCGCTGGATGCCAACTGACACTGTAGCTCGGTTGGCAGAGCGACGGGGGCGTGTACCCGAAGGTCGCGGGTTCGAACCCCGCCAGTGTCGAAATTTTTCTTTCCTTTAATAACATCTTTTATTTATGAGTTATATCAAGTTGTAAAATGTTTAAAATTTGGAGATAAATTGCTGTGGCTGTGCTGTGACACGTGAACCGACATACAGACATGACAAAACTGTATGGGTTTCGTTTTTGCCATTTGGCTACGTAACCCTAAGATGGGCAAAAATATGTATTAAGTATCTAGGAAAAGCGAGCTTAAAAAGACAGGCGTCCGAAGTATGAAGAATAAAAGAGCATGTATGAGAAGAATTATGGATGTAAACGAAACAAGAGAGGTTTGTCAGGATCGTACAAAGCGGCGATCGTCGGTCTCTGCCTACCCCAATGGAACTAACGGTGCATGTATAAAGCATGCATTAAGTTGACGGATTTTTCTCACTCACTGCAAGTGATCTATCCTGTACCAGGAGACTATGAACTAAAAGTACATGAAGATTCATTGATCATTACATAAATCATAGTTTTGCGATCGAGTTTACACTAAAGAGTCGGGTAAGAATATCACTATCTCCTTAAAAATTCTGAAATTAACATCACTTTTTGATCAGTAACGAACATTTTTGTAAATGAAAGTGGAAACAGTAGAAAGTGGTATCCGGCGATCGACATTTTTAGCACTGCAGGTATCATGCAGACAGGCGTGGATTCAAAAGAAAATTAAAGGCATCTTATAAATTTGCCGTGTAGTGTCGGCTTTGCCGTGTAGTGTCGGCTTTGCCGTGTAGTGTCGGCTTAGAATAGCACTACCCCGTTTCTACCGATGGGGTACGTAAGCGGCGACTAAGGGTATTGGGGCTTTTAAGGGATTTTGGGGCGATGCGGTTGGAGACCCATCACTAACAACCTTTACTTTTACCATCTTTTCCTCACTCACATTTCCAAAAGTGGCTGAGGAATTTCTGATTCCTTAGCTCTGGCTACCCCTTCTAGGGATTTATAGCCGTGAGTATATGTTATGATATGTTAATTTTTTTCTCTGTCTTTATTTTGTTTTTATTGTGAGCACTTTTCTCCACAAAAGAAATAGCCCATGTGACACATGAACCGACATAAATACCTGGACAAAACTATATGGGTTACGCAGAGTACCCACAATATGCTTGGACAGTGTACTCACGTGATAGGGGGCAGGCCTATCGCCGTTTTGTACGATCATACACTGTCACATAACTAAGTCCAACTTAGCCGTGTGGGTTCCCTCACAACATTCTAAGAATTACAAAAAGTATCTATGAAATATCTAAGAAGGATAGATATCTTTTTTTAATTTTCTTTTATTTTTTCTAAGGGTGATTAAACCAAAGGATAAGGAACCAAGGGAACTGATGGCGTGAGTATTTAATGTATGTGTGATAGCTGTGTAGTGTCGGCTTAGAATAGCACTACCCCATTTCTTCCGGTGGGTGTACGTAAGAGGCGACTAACGGTATGGGCGATGCGGTTGGAGACCTATTCCAACGATACTTTATTTCTACCATCTAGCCCCCTATCAACTTTTAAATGTGGCTGAGGAGTTTCTAGTTCTGAATCTCTAGCTACCCCTTTTGGGGATTTATAGCAGTGAGTATAATAATATTAATATGTATTCTAAGTATTTATTTATTATATCGTATGTATGCATATTATTGTTAATAGTTTATTACTTTTAATTTACATAAACATAACATAAACATAACATAAACGTTCACGCCGTTTATCCCCGAAGGGGTTGGCAGAGGTACCAATACTTCTGAACTAACATGGCAAGCGCCATCTAGTTTCCAGAGAAGGTACCCACGTTTTGCTTAGACAGTGTACTCACGTGATAGGGGGTAGGCCTATCGCCGTTTTGTACGAATACACTGTCACATGACTAAGTACAACTCAGCCATGTGGGTTTCCTCACGATGTTTTCCCTCACCGTTAACAACCATGATAAATTAACCACACATATGACTTTAGAAAAGACAAATTGGTGTAGGCCCGTCCCAGGATTGGAACTCACGCCCTTCTGTTTTCGGGCGGGTGTTCTACCCACTGGACTATCATGTCGTTATTACTTTTAATTATTACTTTTAATTTAATAACTAGAAAATCATTATGTATTTATTGTGTAGATGAATGCATATTTATCAGTTTCACCATGTTGTTGGACATCTATCTCACATGACTTCAATTTATTAATCTCTCCATTTAAAGAAGAGACCGCGAAGAGATCGAGACCGCCAATTGTACTTTTGTTATTTAATTCTGTTTATTTGTAAATGTTTCTCCTTTTAGATGTGCAATAATGTAAAATTGTTGTAAAATTGAAATCAAACAAGTTGACGGATTTTTCTCACTCACTGCAAGTGATCTATGCTGTACCAGGAGACTATGAAACAAAATTATATGTTGAATCAATACTTCATTCATTATTCCTAGTTTTACTATAAAGTATTCACAAAACAGTCAGCGGATAATATCATTATCTCCTTTATGATTCAGTACTGAAAACTGATGGTTAACCCCTATTCCCAGGTGGATCCATCAGTTTTGTAAAATTATATCTTTGTTTGATCTGTACTTGTGATTATGTAGATGGAGTAGATTGTTATTTATAAAAAAACGAACATGTTTTTTACTGATACATACATACATATACTCACGGCTATATTTCCCTAGAAGGGGTAGCCAGAGCTAAGGAATTATGAATTCCTCAGCCACTTTTGGAAGTTGAGTGGGGAAAAGATGGTAAAACTAAAGGTTTTTGGTGATGGGTCTCCAACCGCATCGTCCAAAAATCCAATAAAAATCCCCAATACCCTTAGTCGCCTCTTACGACACCCGTGGGTAGAAAGGGGTAGCGACATTCTAAGCCGGCACTACACGGCATTTTTACTGATAGTAAGTATAAAATATTAATACCCTATATAATTGCAAGCGGTTCTTAAGGTAAAGTTTGGTTTTTTTACACCGATGGACGATGTCACTGGAAACCTAAAGATGCTTCACTTTACTTCTTAATTCTCAATCATTTCCAAAAGTGGTTAAAAGTTAGGAGGTATCAGGCGGTTTCCGAACTTAGGAAATGGTTTAGGATGAGTATATGCCAAAATCATGAATTCTGAAAATAGTATTTTCTAAGATTTTCACGATTGCACATTTTAATTAAAGCAACTTTTGATTTTCGGATATTTCAATCGACCATGATAACTGAAAAGTTTTCGAAACGTCGGGCTTTAAAAACAATGTAAAAACATACATACATATACTCACGGCTATAAATCCCTAGATGGGGTAGCCAGAGCTAAGGAATTAGAAATTCCTCAGCCACGTTTGGAAAGTTGAGTGGGGAAAAGATGGTTAAATAAAGGTTGTTGGTGATGGGTCTCCAACCGCATCGCCCAAAAATCCCTTAAAAGCCCCCGTACCGTTAGTCGCCTCTTACGTACACCCACCGGAAGAAATGGGGTAGTGCTATTCTAAGCTGACACTACACAGCAATGTAATAACACGCGATTAAAATATCTTAAAATCAAAAGTTGTTTTAATTATAATTCTGAAAATGTAAAACTACACTCGTTAAATTATCATTATTTTTTATTATAATCAATTATTGAATAAATTGTGTCCCGAACTTATAAGTTATACTTTACTTAAGAGACACCTTGTTCGCGGCAACGTTTTTCGAACTGACAGTTTTCGATTTCGTGTACTTTTGAGCGGTGGCGTACAAAAACCAAACTATTTACATTTTAACTGAAGATCTAAGCAGGAGCAAACATCATCGATCTCATAAATAATTTCTTAAACCTATCAAGAAAATTTTGATACTCTTCAATTGTATTTGTATCTACTATTATTTAGTTTTACTTAAAGTACAAAAAGTCTGATCTAAAAATCTGTTTTGTTGTATATGTGCCCCTTAATTATTTCATTTAGCCACAGTTCGTGAGATGAGAGGCAGACAGCGAAACCTCAGTAATAGGGTCCCGTTTTAGGGTTTAGGCACAATATAAATCAATCAATCAATAGATAGATATAATAACATAGTTAAATTGCTGCGACATACAAATCACGGAGCGACAGACAGAAATGACAATAATGTATGGGTTTCGTTTTGGCACTCCGTTACGAAACCTTAAGACTCAAAGATTCAAACGCTCACGCCGAATATCCCCGAAGGGGTTGGCAGAGGTACTTATACTTTAAAACATCACGTGACATTGTCACCTGGTTTTCAGAGTACCCACTTTTTGCCTAATTCTAACCTAAGAATAACAGAAAGTAATGTATGTATGTATTTAAGATGCAGTTTTTTTAAAAATTAATAAAATTTGAATGAAATTAAATTTTAAATTTGAATGAAGCTAGAGAGGTTTGCCAGGATCATAAAAAGTGGCGGTTGATAGTCTCTGCCTACTCCAATGGGAACTAACGGCATGAAAATTATGTATGAATGTAAAAAAAAATAACGTTGACGGATTGTTCTTTCTCACTGCAAGTGGTCCATGATGTACCAGGAGACTATAAACCAAAACGATATGTCGATTCAATACGTCATTATTCATAGATTTGCAATAGAGGGATCTGAAGTATCGGCTGAAAATAACATTACCCTATTCGTTTATAAGATTCCGAAGTTCTGAAACCCCCTGATGGTAAGCCAGAAAGATACCATATAAAGTTCAACACCATAACTTTTTTTATAAATGTTTATAATTGCCGTATAGTGTCGGCTTAGAATGTCAATACCATTGTTTACCCACGGGTGTCATAAGAGGCGACTAAGGGTACGTGGATTTTTAAAGTGGGGTTTCGGCGATGCGGTTCCCATCACCATCGATGCTTTATTTCTACCATCTTGTACCCTATCAACTTCCAAATGTAGCTACCCCTTTTTTGGGTCTATGGCCGTGAGTATATGTATGAGAATAAATTTAATAGCTACTGCGACCAGCACAGAGCCATGACAGCCGTGCATCGTCGTTCGTCGTCGTGTCAGTTCGGCAGACTTCGGAAAGTATTGTGTGGTACTAATACAAACTTATACCCTTATACCTCTTATTCCAACCTATAGTTTCAATGAGAAATATTTCCAAATAAACCTACATGTTTCATAACATGTACATGTACGGTTTTATTTTAGGCTTAGAATAGCACTACCCTATTTCTACGTGTACATACATGTACTCACGGCTATAAATCCCTAAAAGGGGTAGCCAGAGCTAAGGAATTAGAAATTCCCCAGCCACTTTTGGAAAGTTGAGTGGGGTAAAGATGGTGAAATAAAGGTTGTTGGTGATGGGTCTCCAACCGCATCGCCCAAAAATCAATTAATAAGCCCCTATACCCTTAGTCGCCTCTTACGATCACCGGGTAGAAATGGGGTATTGTTATTCTAAGCCGACACTACACGGCAACACGGCTGCTTGTTTGTTAAGGCGCCGTTGGTTCAGCGAAAAATATCATCTGAGGGGGTGCTGCCCCCGCGGGCGCGGGGAAGCGCCTACGCGCCGATCGAGCGGCCGTCTCCTCGACGCGACGCCGCGTGCGCGCGTTTTAAAAACATACAGTAGGGTAAGCAATACAGTTATTGTCAACTCGACAGTTTTAGCCACTCGCAAATATTTTCTATGGTATGGGTTCGGACATTTGTTTATGATTATTTACATTTTCTTTCTAAAATATTTACGAATGGTTATAACAGTCAGGGTGACGAAAACTGTATCGCTTACCCTAGGTTATCAATTTCAAAAATAGTTTCTACCATGGCCGTTTACAATATAAAATATAACATAATATAAACATAAACGTTCACGCCGTTTATCCCCGAAGGCGTTGGCAGAGGTACCAAATACTTCTGAACTCTCATGGCAGCGCCATCTAGTGTCCAGAGAAGGTACCCACGTTTTGCTTAGACAGTGTACTCACGTGATAGGGGGCAGGCCTATCGCCGTTTTGTACGAATACACTGTCACATGACTGAGTACAACTCAGCCATGTGGGTTTCCTCACGATGTTTTCCCTCACCGTTAACAACCATGATAAATTAACCACACATATGACTTTAGAAAAGACAAATTGGTGTAGGCCCGACTTAGGATTGGAACTCACGCCCTTCTGTTTTCGGGCGGGTGTTCTACCCACTGGACTATCATGTCGTCGTCGTATAAAATATAATGATACGATAGATTTGTCTACCCCTGTCAGTTTAACAAAATTATTACAGTGATAATTTCATAACTTTTGTCGTGTCGTGTCGGCCTAGAATAACACTACCCCATTTCTACCCGTGATCGTAAGAGGCGCCTAGGGGTATAGGGGCTTTTTAAGTGATTTTTGGGGCGATGTGGTTGGAGAACCGTCACCGAAATCATATATTATTACCATCTTTTCCCAAATCAACTTCCAAAAGTGGCTGAGGAATTTCTCATTCCAAAGCTCTGGCTATCCCGTTAAGGGATTTATAGCCATGAGTACATGTATGCATATAATTTTCAGTTTACACCTGTAACTATTTAATATTATTAATTGAAATTAGAAGTTACTTTAACGGTTTTGTTCTTTTTCCCATTCCTAATAAATTAAACAATAAAATATAAAATGAGTGCAATCTATGAATTGAATGAATTCTTTTATATTTGCTAATGCTAACCGTACGCACGGTCACTCTCACGCCTACATTGACGCGCATCGTATACAGATAGGTCACTCGCACACTAACGGCGCCGCACGCGCGTAAATTGTAAGATCTGTAACAAAAGGCGCGCGCGACATAGGTACATCCCCTAAAGCAGCTCGCCGAGCACTGAGCGGGCGGCGGGCGGCGCTCGGGCACGAGTAGGACTGCGAATATCGATGTTTTTAAAATATTTATTTTATTGAATTTATTAAAAAAGAAAACCTATCGCCAATTATTATAAGAAATACAAATGCTCAAATTATGATGCAAGTTATATGTAAGTAGGTAAAATAAATAAAATATAAAACCATTTTAAAGAGTGTAATTAGAGGTATGTTGGCGATTTTTTTCTATCGAGCGAAAATGTATTAATCATGTTTCGAATCGCCAATTTTACAGCAGAAAAGCCTCAAGATTTTGATTTTTTTTTTTCAAAACCATATTGTTATAAACATACGCATTATAATGTTTCAAAAACTCTGTTCGCTGCACTAACGGCACCTTAAATGTAACTTTATTTTGTGAGTGTTACTGTGCATTTGAGTGTAGAAATTAATAAATGTTTTTTTTTCTTTCTTTCTAATTTCTTGATGATCTACTTAAACTGACGCCATTCCTTTCTATTGGGGTAGGCAGAGGAAGCAACCTTTGTGATAACAATAAAAAAGACGTTCAGTGTTTTCAGACTGCTTTCGGCTTTATTTATTTGTACTTAATATGCCGATTCGACGAAAATTCATTGTAACAGCGATAGGCCTGCCCCCTTTCACGTGAGTACACTGTCCAAGCCGTTGGTACTCTGAACACCAGGTGAAAATGCCACGTGATGTTCAGAAGTATTAGTACCTCTGCCAACCCCTTCCGGGATATACGGCGTGAACGATTCAGTTTTTTTTTACTTGAGGTATTTTATTATGTATATATAATTAATGAAACAATAAAAGCTCCGGTACCTCCTGTTGATTTATGGTTTTTATAATACATTTGTCTGCTAATATTTACCTATTTATCTTTGATCTATATTGTCAATAAAAACAATCTGTCACTTTGTAAACATTTATTCAAAATAAAATACTGCAAGTGTACACATATAAAAATGCAATTTGTTATTTTAATTAAATATTAAAATGTTCCTCCAACCCAAATTGCAGGATGCAGGAGGTTATGGGCCTTCAGTTTTAATCTTCCTTGCCTATTAATTGACTTTTATTCTTTCGAATCTTCTTTCGTTTTCTCACAAATATGGAACCGTCTCGGGATGAGTCAATTCCCTCATCTTCGTCCAGCTACTTCAAGAAGCTCGACGGTACTAACCATTCAACATGAAGTTATGCCATGGAAATGGTTTTGCATGAAGCTGACCTCTGTGATTATGTCACAAACTCTCCTTCCATGGATACTCCGAACTTCATGAAAAGAGATTTTCAAGCGAAAAAAAAATTGTCCTTGCGGTATGTGTTTTAATGTAAACTCTTATTATTAAAGAGAAGACCGCTAAAGACATTTGTCTAAACAAGAGATTTTCAAGCGAAAGAAAAATTGTCCTTGCGGTATGTATTCTAATTTATCCTCTTATTATTAAAGAGAAGACCGCGAAAGACATTTGTCAAACCCCAAGGAACACTCAAAATGTTCAAGAAGACATCTGATGGACCTTACTAATAGCTTATCGGCTCATTAATGTACATTGTCATAGGAACTCGACCTGACATTTCATTCGCAGTTTCCTACCTAAGTTAGTACAATGCACATTACGGGGAGGAATATTGGAAAGCCGCCAAGCGTGTGCAGCAGTATTTAAAGGGATCACAAGACCTAAAGCTAAATTACAAAAAGGAACACAACTACCTGGTATACTGATGCTGATTATGGAAGCAATGTTATAGACCGAAAATCCTACACAGGATATGAGTTTTTGATATGCGCGTGATGAGCGATACAGCCATTTCGTGGGAAGCACGTAAATAGTGTACTGTCACTCTTTCCACAACGGAAAAGGAATATAATGGCACTTGGTGAGGCGTGTAAAGAAGAAATTTACATTAAAAAACTTCTACAAGAGGTCTTTCACATCAGCCGCCCAATCACCATGTACTCAAGGCGCAATAACTCCTATCATTCTGTCTCAAAATAGTACATTCCGCTTGTGTATCGTTTACAGCCGTGTACATTAAGTTTTTCGGCAAGTGTACAAAGTTTCTACAATTTTTATATTTTATATTAATAGGTTAAATATTACGGGGAGGTGTTGATTTATGGTTTTTATAATACATTTGTCTGCTAATATTTACCTATTTATCTTTGATCTATATTGTCAATAAAAACAATCTGTCACTTTGTAAACATTTATTCAAAATAAAATACTGCAAGTGTACACATATAAAAATGCTATTTGTTATTTTAATTAAATATTAAAATGTTCCTCCAACCCAAATTGCAGGACCTCCGACCCAATGTAAGGTCATATGCCTTCGATAAGGACCGGATTAAGCTTGCGTGGAACCTGTAGCAAACCCTATCGAATCCGATTACTGGGTATTATTAAGCTCATGAATGAAACAGAAATAAAAATAACTTAGCCAGAGCTCCGTTTCTGATTACTCCTTCTAGGGATTTATAGCAGTGAGTATATGTAGTAACTCATACAGTAATGCTTTCGTTTCATCCAAAGAGAAAAATGGTAATGATAAATAAAAGATGTTATTAAAGGAAAGAAAAATTTCGACACTGGCGGGGTTCGAACCCCGCCAGTGTCGAAATTTTTCTTTCCTTTAATAACATCTTTTATTTATGAGTAATAATCCCCACATGAGGAATTCATGTCAAAAACATTAAATTATGTGATAGTTAGGCGTTTCCAACACTTGCATTCTATCTGAAAAGGTAGACAAGTGGCCGTCCGAATTAGTTAAAATTCGGAGGTAGGAAACGCAAACACTACTTGAACGTGTAAAAAAGAAACAAAGGATAGAGAAATTTCGCGCTGGAAGCCAACTGACACTGTAGCTCAGTTGGCAGAGCGACGGGGGCGTATACCCGAAGGTCGCGGGTTCGAACCCCGCCAGTGTCGAAATTTTTCTTTCCTTTAATAACATCTTTTATTTATGAGTAATAATCCCCACATGAGGAATTCATGTCAAAAACATTTAATTAAAAATGGTAATGATTTTTGAGGAGGGAAGTAGCAGTCGATAGTAAAGGCCTACTCTGATGGAACATAACATAACATAAACATAAACGTTTACGCCGAATATCCCCGAAGTTTTGTTACCTGGTGTTCAGAGTACCCACCTTTTGCATGGACAGTGTACTCACGTGATAGGGGGCAGGCCTATTGCCGTTTTGTACGAATACACTGTCACATGACTAAGTACAACTCAGCCATGTGGGTTTCCTCACGATGTTTTCCCTCACCGTTAACAACCATGATAAATTAACCACACATATGTCTTTAGAAAAGACAAATTGGTGTAGGCCCGACCCACGATTTGAACACTAGTCGTTTGCACGACAACCGAGTGTTCTACCCACTGGGCTATCACGGTTGCGTATCTGATGGAAATAATGTAGAAAATAAAACTCACTTTTCTTAATAATTAAAGGGTGTTATTTAAACGGTTAGCAAAGTATTGGTATATTTTTGAGCAGAAATATTTAATTGGTAAGCTAAAATTGATAGTTGGACAGCAACTTGTGTTCAGGTAATATTAATAAACGAGTCTGCAATATATATCATTCTGAACAGCAGTATTTTTTTTTGTACAGCTGTGTATATATCAAAGCTGCAATGAGTGACCTGTAGTTAATTAAATTTTGGTAAGCACACAGAGAATAAGCAAAAAAATTTGTTTAGTGCCGCTAAAATGAGTCTAGCAAATCTATACATATAATAAATCTGTAGAAAAGTAATTTTTGTACATTGAAGAAATTGAAAAAAAAAATAGCCAGCGTGTGAACAGATAAGTAACAGAACCCATTTCCATCATTTTTAAATTTTTTGTCTGTTTGTCTGTTTGTCTGTTTATATGTTTGTTTGTGCGCGCAAAACGTAAAATCTACGAATTTAATGCTGAAAATGTTTATATACAAAAATTAAACGTAACTTGAGGTATAACTTAGTTTTTGTTTCATCGAAATCGGTTCACTCTATCAAAAGATATGATTAATTTTGTGAGTTCAAGAAGAAAAATATTACGTTACGCAATTCAGTATAGTACTTGCAACGACATCTTAAGTCTAAATATAGAACTAATGTTGATAGTTGGAATCCAAAGTCCGATAGATGGCGTTGTGCAAAAATAAAATAAAGAACCAAAATAAAATAAAGCAAAAATAAAATTTGCATTTTTTTAGCCCCTTTAACCCCTTATTTTAAAGTCGGTTAAAGTAATAGAAGCTACAGGAAACAAGCTAGGCGAAATTAATACAAGCTGCCAATATCAAGTGAATTCGCCGACTATGAAAATAACTGAAATGCTTTTAAATATTATCTTTACTTAGTTTCTTAAATTAGGCTTATTAATATTAATATATTATGTAAATAGTCTGCCTATTAATAAATCCAATTTGGTGAGCATAATTTTGAAATTCTCAGCCATTCTTCAAATGCACGTCACTTCACAACCAGTTTTCGTGAACGTTTATAATAAAAAACTGAATTTTGGTCTACATTAAACACCAAACCTCTCTGGCTTCGTTTACATCCATCAATCTTTTCATACATGCTCTTTTATTCTTCATACTGCGGACACCTGCCTTTTTGAGCACGTTTTCTATTTGATCCAAATCTGTCCTCCGAGGTCGTCCTCTACTAACATTACCTTCCACATTGGCGATAAAAAAAGTGTCAAGTACAAAGTGGCGATCGATAGTCTCTGCCTACCCCAATGGAAACTAACGGCGTGAAAATATGTATGTATGTATGTATTAAACACCAGAAACATAAGACATCTTTTAAGTTCTACTTTTTTTATCACTAAAATGATGTAGTGACCTTAGTGACTAACCTTAATTTAGTTATATTTGCATATTATACATACATACATATACTCACGACTATAAATCCCTAGAAGGGGTAGCCTGAGCTAAGGAATTAGAAATTCCTCAGCCACTTTTGGAAAATTGAGTGGGGAAAAGATGGTAAAATAAAGGTTGTTGGTAATGGGTCTCCAACCGCATCGCCCAAAAATCCCTTAAAAACCCCCAATACCGTTAGTCGCCTCTTACGTACATCCACCGGAAGAAATGGGGTAGTGCTATTCTAAGCCGACACTACACAGCTACTACAGTGCATATTATGCCACTGATAAATCGATTTAATTCAATGTATTATCATAGTACAACCAACAACCGTAAACCCTAATAATAGTAAAGTACCTTTTTTGAGCGGTTTTATTTAGCTTACCCCGTTTGTTTTATTCTTTCTTGAGTGAAATTTAGTAATTTAGTTTTCACCCCCTTCCTGTCAACCGGTTAATATTTCTTTTCGGAAGGAAAAGACGTGATGAGCTCGAAGCAAAGAGTGATGAGCTCAAGGCCCGACCACCTGCGGCCATCAATAATAACTACCTATATATTGGAGGGGTACTGATTTTTCAACATACGTCATAGAACATTTGTCGGAAAGATTGGCTATGTCAGTCACATGAGAGCACATGAACACACTCTTAATAGCCGGATACCAGAACTTGCTGTGGCCGAAATCGGGCGGGATTGATATATGATCTATGTGCAAAATTCCGAAGTGTTAAAAACAAAAGGGCTTTATAAATATATTGATGCATTATGCAGATCTGCTAGGATCGTACAAGGTAGCGATCCTTAATCTTCGGCTAACCCTGTAACTGTATCTAAATAAACACTAATTCAAATGAGATACACACAGTTACGACCTTTTATTATTTCAACTGGATAATGGCTACTGTAATTAATTAAATATCATTATAAAATACTCAATAGTTCCTACATCACAATAAGTGTGCGCATTAGATTTCATTGGTTCTTTATTTTATTTCAAAAAGGTGATATACTCTTAACTAAACGACGTTTTTTTGTTCTCGACAATCACGCGAACGAAGTCGCGGGCACAGCTAGTAATAAATAAATATCATACTTAAAAAGCACTAAATGGGCGCATCACTTACTGATGATTCATTTATTTATTCTCTCTCATTAAGTAGGTTACTTTTAGTATTATAGCAGAGATATTTTGATGGAATAATAAAGAAGCCGTTTTAGTTTTACAATTATTATATTCAGAAACAGTATTTTTTTTTTATTTATTGTATAATTAATGCTCGTTTTGCCTTTGAAGGCCGGCCACGTTTCCCCTTTTCCCCTATGGGAATATTCTTTGCTTCAAATTGAGGCACCACATACTTTAAGCGTGTGTGACTAACTAATGAAGTGTTTACATACATAGAAATTAAAAAAAGCTGGACAGTCACATTTTCCCTCTCTCCATTCCTCTGTTTCAATTGGCAGTGAGACAAGCCTATTACTGAAATTTTGTTTCTTGAAATCATCAAAACTTTCCCACTGTGCGTCGAAAACATCACAATTAGTAGCTATTTTATAGCTGATTTTTCAATAAATACGCAAAACAATTACTTAAATTGCCATCCAAATTTAAAATATGCTATACAGTCAAATAAGTTGCGTGTAGAAATGTTTTCTCTGCTAACCGAATGTATAATCTTGCTGACCAAGTAATTATTCTTCGAGTGACTGTTTATTTTGCAGATACATAATAAAACTCGCTACCAGTTTGTGTTTAAATTACAGACCATTGTCATGATTATTTACAGAACACGAATTGCAGCATGATTTTAATTATTGCTAACAAAATCTTTGTATGCTAAGCACATGATTTATTAGCGGTTATTTCTTGCAAATCTAATCTTTAAATGGCAAACACAGTAATTACTTCTCATAATTAAATAGCAAATTTTTTTTCTTACATATACTCGCAGGTCCACGGACATCCAACCAGGTCATTAAAGAAATGTACATATTGAAATAATTTTATTAAATTGACTACTATACGGTCGGATCCTTCAACGGTAGAAGTTATTAATTATAATAACTTATTTATAAAAAAGGATAATATTTCGCTTACCCTATGCAGTTTCTACAAAAGGTCGTTTTTGCACTATACTAAAGCATTTTTTCTCAAAACTTTTATTTGTATGTAGTTAAGAATTATTATGGCGTTGCAAATGTAATATCGAATCGAATATCTAACATTTCTTAGTGATTGTTATGAAATCAAAACTTTTTACTTTAAATTTATGATACTTTTAATAATAGCGAGAAAAAAATATAAACTCTCGCGTAGTTTGTTTTTGTGTTTTTTACATACATACATATACTCACGGCTATGAATCCCTTGGAGGGGTAGCCAGAACTAGGGAATCAGAAATCACTTTTGGAAAGTTGAGTGGGGAAAAGATGGTAAAATAAAGGTTGTTGGTGATGGGTCAGACTCACAGCTGTAAATCCGTAGAAGGGGTAGCCAGAGCTAAGAAATTAGAAATTCCTCAGCCACTTTTGGAAAGTTGAATGGGGAGTAGATGGTAAAATAAAGGTTGTTGGTGATGAGTCTCCAACCGCATCGCCCAAAAATCCCTTATAAGCCCCGAAAGAAATGGGGTAGTGCTATTCTAAGCCGACACTACACAGCATTTTTTTTATATATTTACTTATTTAACGGCAATGGATTGAAACTTTACAGCTTATCCTTTGTACACAAGTATGATATTGTTAATCAAATCACCAACAACCTTAATATTAAAATCTTACTTTACTAATCTGCTATTATTTAGTATTAAAACCTTGCATGCACCTAAAAATTCTAAATTATCACTTACACAAACAATTAAACAAAACTGCTTAGCACCTTTAGACACAGATTTTATAACTAAATTCCCACAAAACAGTTACGATATAAATCGTAAAATTAAAAGTAAAATTGCAGATGGTGACATCAGAAGTGCCGCACAATTAATATTTTCTAGTGACACCTTAGCTCCCGACACCCCGGAAACGCTCCTATCGCTGCAGTCGAAGCATCCTTCTTCAAACAGAGGCTTGACCATGCCAGATGCGCCGGACCAATCTATCGTCACACCCGAGGCGACAGCACAGGAAACGCTGGCGGCGATACTGTCTTTCAGGAACGGATCTGCTGGTGGCCTCGATGGTCTCACACCACAACATCTGAAAGATCTTTTGTGTGGGGCCGTCGGGGAACACAGAGATGCGTTACTTGCTCAGTTGACCCGCTTAGTGAACCTGATGCTGTCGGGTCGGGTCTGTGACGATATTTTGGATCTCTTATATGGCGCAAACCTTTGTGCCTTAAAAAAAAAAGACGGTGGTATAAGGCCAATCGCTGTCGGCAACACGATTCGGCGCGTAGTGTCAAAAATTTGTTGTAGGTATATTCTACCGGATCTTGCAACATATTGTACTGTCAAATGATGTAGTTAATGTACAATCGTGTGATGCCCCTCTTGTAAGCGAAGATCCTCATCACCGATCTCTTGTTATTGAGGCTAAATTCGTTGAACTCCATAGGTTAGAAGAACTTCCTCAATATAGATACGATTTCAAGCGGGGGGACTATGATACCATCTCTGCAGAACTCAAAGCTGTAGATTGGTCAGCACTTCTTAGAGCTGGAAGCGTAGACGTTGCAGTCGATCTACTATACCAAAAGATATATAAGCTTCGTGATATGTACATACCGAAGAAACTTGTTAAACCTAACGTGTATCCGGCCTGGTACAATAGTACATTAAAAAAAATATTAAAAGAGAAATTTAAATTTCATCAAAAATTCAAAGTTTACAGTAACACAGTTGACTACCAAACCTTTTCACTTCTTCGACAAAGAGCAGCCTTAGTGGAAGAAAACTGTTATAACCAGTACATGAAAGATATCCAGTCTTCCATCATTAAGGATCCCAAAGCTTTTTGGTCATATGCTAAAAGTAAGTATAAGTCTAATTCCTTTCCTAAAATTATGAAGTACAAAGATGTCACTGCTGACACAGGCCAGGATATCAGCAATTTGTTCGCTACATATTTCCACTCTACTTTCTCTATTGGTAACCCTAGCACTACAAGCATTACAAACTTAAGTCATGAAAAGACCATCCCTGTCACAACTTGCAGCCTGTCTTCAATTGAGGTGTCTCAAACTGAAGTACTTAAGTTACTTAAATCACTAGACCTTTCAAAAGCTGGTGGTCCTGATCTGATACCACCTTTATATATAGTTAAGTGTGCTGAAGCACTGTCGATCCCTATATATATTTTATACACTAGGTCTTTGCAGGAAGGTCTCGTGCCCAAAATTTGGAAGTCCGCATTTGTATCACCCGTTCACAAAAAAGGAGATAAAGCTAATGTAGAAAATTACAGACCTATCTCTAAGTTATGTCTCTTTGCTAAAATTTTAGAAAGATTGGTATATAACCAACTTTATGCAGCTTTAAAGTCTTCATTCAGCCTTGAGCAACACGGCTTCTTGAAAAAAAGGTCTACAACATCTAATTTAATTCTCGCCCATGATCTTATATCGAAAGGTATGGATGAAGGTAGTCAGGTTGATGTCATATACACCGACTACAGCAAGTGCTTTGATCGAATTGACCACAGCCTACTCCTTGCCAAGCTATCCGTTGCTGGCATTCATGGTGATTTGCTAAGATGGTTCTCGTCATACATTGAAAATCGTAGTCAGGCAGTAGTTCTCTCAGGTTTCTCATCTAACTGGACTATAATACCATCAGGAGTACCTCAAGGATCCTTATTAGGGCCTCTTCTATTTATAATATTTATCAATGAAATTAATTACTGTTTCCACAGCTCTAAGATATTATTATTTGCAGACGATATGAAAGTTTTAAAAACCATTAATGACCATCTTGACATAGAATTACTTCAAAACGATCTGGACCGATTTACTCTATATTGCGAAGAGAATAAGCTAGATCTAAATGTATCGAAATGTTTCTATGTAAGTTACTCAAGCAAATCAAGAGTTTTGAACAAAAGTTATATTTTAAAAGGACAAAATGTTCAGAAAGTAGATGTGATTAGGGACCTGGGTGTACTATTTGACTCTAAGCTGTTGTTTGATAAACACGTGGACAGTATAGTATCAAAGTCATCAAAAGCTCTGGGATTCTTGATGAGAACTTGCGCTAGTTTTGATAATATCAAAGCTATTAAGATTATTTACTGCTCGTTTGTTAGAAGCCATTTAGAATACGCGTCGCAAGTGTGGAACCCGAACTATAACATCTATATTCGGCGTATCGAGGGTATCCAAAGGAGGTTCCTTCGATATGTTGATTACAAAACGCGACAATATACAGCCGGTTACCATCAGAGATGCATTCGATATCATTTCTTGCCCCTTGAAGCCAGGCGCCGTATAAGTGACATGTGTTACTTGTTTGATATTGTTAGAGGAGTAGTGGATTGTCCCGAGTTGCTTAGCAAAATTTACTTACGCACCAACCAAAAGGCCTTAAGGAAACGACCCGTCTTAAGTGTCCCAAAAGCTAATACCAATTATAGGCGTAACTCATTTCTATTACGTGCATGTACTAAATTTAATGAATCAATAGTAGATTTAGATATTTTCGATACAAGCACTACAAGAGTAAGAAAATTATTAACTAATTTACATTTCGGCCAATAATTTCTACACTAACCTCAACATTATAATTATTTCATTGTTACCTAAATCTTTTTAGTTTTTAGTTCTGTAAGTATTATGTTATTTTGCTATAGGTGAAGATTTGTAAATGGCATTGTGTATTCATAATGGGAGGTTTTCCTTTTTTTCTTTTTTTCTTCTTCCCTGTTCTCAGGATAGATGGCGCCAGACTTGCTATGTTACTGGTAGGAACGGAACGTAACACCGTTTTTCACACTTTAATGTAATGATGTCGTAAAACGGAACGTACATAAAAACGTTCTGATTTGAAAGTCTAAATTAATATCAGTTTAAGCCAAGATAGCTCAAAAGTAAATAAACAAAGACGGCACTTATATTTAACATTCTTTTTGTTGTTTTTACTCGCCAAAAAGTTACTCTATGGTGCTGTGACACATGTTTTTAACGTTGACATTGGCGAAATTATTGTGTGGCGAAATTGTGTGGTAAGTAACGTAGTTACATCAACGCCATCTACAGAGCTCTAGGAAACTATGTTGTTTTTTTATTTCTCAAAAAGAAAACCTCTCATTAGTATTTTATTGTTTGTATTGGTCTGTTAATCTTCCAAAGAAAATAAAATAAAATAAAATAATATTTTGAACCGAAACAGCTGGGTTTTGGCACACGCGGTGGCTGTGAAGCTGCAGTACATTCGGCTCGCACCTACGTCGCACATGGGGCGGGCCAAGTCCTTTTGAAGGTGGATGTTAAAAATGCATTCAACTCAGTGGATCGGGCAGCCTTGTTGACTGAAGTTAAAAAGAAAGCTCCACATATTTTAAACTATATTTGGCAGTGTTATAGTAAACCAACTAAATTATTATACAAAGAAAATTTAATTTCATCTTGTATCGGCGGTCAACAAGGAGATCCCCTAGGACCAGCAATATTCAGCCTAGCTATCCATCCATACATTGAATCAATCGCCTCTAAATTCAATGTATGGTACCTAGATGACGGGACCATAGGTGGCGATGCGAATACAGTATTAAATGATTTTCAAAATTTAAAATTATCTTTTTCATCCATCGGCCTAGATTTTAATTTTAATAAATGCGAATTATATATTAAAAACTGTCTGCCCGATGAACAAAAAACTGAAATTGTTAATAAATTCAACGAAATAGCACCAAACATTACGGTCCTACATAATGATTCGCTTCGTCTCCTTGGTGCCCCTCTAAACGAAAATTCCCTTCCAGATTTTATTCAAGACAAAATTTCAAAATTCAACCAATATTCGGAGCGTTTACAATCTATAAATCCCCATTTGGCCTATACAATTATAAAATTCTGTTTGTTCGTCCCCAAATTCACATATTTTTTAAGATGTTGCGACACTTGGAGGCTTGTTTCGGCTTTGAAGGATTTAGACAATATTATACGAGATACGTTATGCAAAATTCTAAATTGTAAATTTGATGACCAAAGCTGGGATCAGGCTACCCTACCAGTTCGGTGTGGAGGTTTGGGCGTACGCAAACCATCTGACGTGGCTTTACCTGCTTTCTTGTCATCAGTACATTCTACAATTGATCTGTACCAAAAAATTGTCAGGCCCTCTCTAGGTGACACAGATATCAGTGGAATGGACGATGCCAAGACTGCATGGATTGCTTTGCTTGGTCCAGATTCGAGTGTTCCGACAAACATGGCTTCTCAGAGGTCTTGGGATGACATACTGTGCGGGCGGATTCAATTAAACCTCTTGAACTCTGCTTCCGATCCTGCACAGCGTGCTCGTCTCATGGCCTCTATGGAACCTGAGTCGGGATACTGGTTGAATGCATTACCTTCTGAGGCGATTGGTACGTTACTGGACAGGTCGACTTTTTGTTTAGGAGTATGTTTGAGAGTTGGTGCCAGAATCAATGAAATTCATCGTTGTCGCTGTGGAGTACAGGTTGACCAATGGGGCCACCACGGACTTTCATGCCCCCGCAGTGCAGGTCGCCTGTCACGACACGCTGCCCTAAATGATATCATCCGTCGGGCTCTTGTCAGCGCCCACGTGCCAGCGACCTTGGAACCTCCTGGTTTAATGCGGGACGATGGCAGGAGACCCGATGGTATGACTTTATTGCCTTGGAGGAATGGCAGTGCGCTGATATGGGATGCAACCTGTGTCGACACTCTGGCGCCTTGCCATTTATCCGGGTTGGCAGCACGGGCAGGTACTGCTGCTGCCAACGCCGAGAGTTTCAAACGGCGTAAATACTCAGTTTTATCAAATGACTATCATTTTATACCTTTCGCCGTTGAAACTCTCGGCCCGTGGGGCAACGAGGCGCGGCTTTTCTTTAAAGAATTTCCGCTCGCCTCGTGGAAGTGTGTGGTGATCCCAGAGCTGGCAGCTACCTCGGCCAACGCATTAGCTTGGCCATCCAAAGAGGAAATGCTGCTAGCATAGTAACGTGCCCAATAGGGCACGTTACCCTACACCGAGAACGATGAATTTCACGAAATTTTTCGTTTGTAATATATACATATTTGGCTATAATTTAATTTTTAATTTTTATACTATCAATGTAAATATTTTTTAATTGTAAAAGTTTAATAAATATGTCGGCGGCAACTAATATGGTTGCTCATTTGACTACATGTCGGCGGCACCTAATACAGTTACTGAATTGACTACGTGTCGGTAATACCTAATAGAGTTGCTGATTTGACTCAGTTGACTAAGTGGTAAGAAGCGGAAGGGTGTGGTCACGAGGTAATCGTGCGCCCTCTGATGGAGTTCGGGCAAGGATCATTCTGAGGATGGACAAAGAGTGGGTCGGTTGTGCTCGGAACCGTCATACGTTTCTAATCGGTGTTAACGCAATATAATTTGTACTTAGTTAATTTGTGAATAGTGGCAAAGTTAATTAAAGCTGTGATTATTTATTTCTGTGTCTGATTTGTGATTGAGGAATCATGAATCTACGCCGATCTACCCTGCCGACGTTATCAGAAGCGGGATCTCCCCAACGCCGATTTCGTGAATCGTAATATAAAGAAAGTGACAATAAATGGAAAAGTTTATTTGAAGTGCAAAATCGAAATATGTTAGCCTTTATTGGAGCGTTAAAACCTCTTACAGTGTCCAGTGATAAAGTTACTCTACCGGAATTCGACTCCGAGCTCCTGATGTGCAACTACGGATTCTGTACGGATACGGTTCCATCCACTGCAGGATGGAAGCCTCGTCGTGGCGATGAGCCGCGCGGTAAAAGGATCTGCATCCAATTGGTTATCACAGTGTTACAGCTGTGGAAAAGTTGGACACAAAGCCGATATATGACGGTCTAAGATAAGACCTAAACATCGCTTCTAGTCTAAGCCAGTGAGCGGGAAAATTGCGACGTCATACTCTTTACTAGCCAGTTCATCAAGCTATTGGTGTGTTTCAAGTGTGGAACGACGCGACACGTTGCGAGCCGGTGCAAGAGCGCCACCAGCGCCGGAGGTCAGGTCAGGTACCAGTACTCGCGTCGAGCAGAGTCGACTTTTGCAGTGTGACCACCTTCAGGTACACTGACTCATTCTGGTGAGCAGTTTATTTTTCATTATGATTCCGGTGCCGAATTCTCCTTAGTTAAAGAGAGCGTAGCGTTAAAGATTTGTGGAAACGCAAAAAACAATGTTGTTAATTAACTGGAATAGGCTTGAGTAGTACGTGTTTAGCACTGTACAAATATAGCGTAAGGTGAAGATCTGTGATTTTAGATTTGTATTTTTACTCCACGTTTTGCCAGATATGTACCTGCGTTGTAACATAATGTTAGGTAGAGAAATTTTAGCGCTAGGCTTTGCCGTAAATATGTCTATCTCAAATTTCACGCTCGAAAGTTAAATGTTGAATATAGTTCTCAAGTAATCATAGCGTCTGAAATAAATTTAGCACAAGTTGATGCGATGTTAGTGACGCTGCAAAAAGCGAGATGCTAGGTATTTTAAAAATAGAAAGTTATCTTATTGTAGGTTTTTCCACTATACGAGTTGATGAAAATTCGTTCACGCCGGATGAACGGCGGGTTATAAGAGCTAAGGTCAATGAACTTTTACAAGCTAACATAATTAGGCGAAGTGGTTCCCCATTTTTCTAGCCCTGCGTTATTAGTAAAGAAACGTAATGGTACCAATATGATGTGCGTGCGTAGACTATCGCGAACTAAATAGTAATACAGTGCCCGATTAGTTTCCTGTACCTTTCATATCAGATTTAATTGCGTGATTAAACGGCGCGAATTTCTTTTTATTCTTTGAATGTACTAGTGGATTTCATTTGATTCCCGTTTCGAGTACCGATCAATCTATTGAGGGTTTTGATAAGCACAAGGCTAAATTCACTAGGTTTTCTGTCGGTGATTTTCTATTAATGCAAAAACGAAGAACGAATTCAGACAAAATTAAACGCATTATGTAAGGGTTCCTTTGGAATAGTAGAAGTTTAAGAAGGATATAGGTACACTTTAACGGCTTTGGACAGTTACAATAGGCTGTAAAAATAGAGCCATGACATGATAGTTTTAGAAAAAGCCAGAGAGGTTTGACCCGTTGGGTTCTGAATCTTTATTGAATGAGTTAAGTTTATAAATTTTCTTAGTTCTGATTGTAGGTATAATCTGTCTTTTGTAAGACATTTGATAAATTGTAGTGGTCACTGAGATGACCAAGTATGAATATAGGGGCTTTAGGGTCACTGGGATGACCGCTGAAGATGTGTTTTGGGGTCACTGGGATGACCACTAAAAATGTGTTTCGGGGTCACTGGGATGACCACTGAAGATGTGTTTTGGGGTCACTGGGATGACCACTAAAAATGTGTTTCGGGGTCACTGGGATGACCGCTGAAGATGTGTTTTGGGTCACTGGGATGACCACTAAAGATGTGTTTCGGGGTCACTGGGATGACCGCTGAAGATGTGTTTTGGGGTCACTGGGATGACCAACTCTGATTTTTCGCTGTCACTGGGATGACCGTTAATGATATGGGTTAAGGTCACTGGGATGACCTGACTGTTTGATCACTGGGATGATCTGTTTGTTTGATCACTGGGATGATCTGTTTGTTTGATCACTGGGATGATCTGTTTGTTTGATCACTGGGATGATCTGACTGTTTGATCACTGGGATGATCTGTTTGTTTGATCACTCTATGAACCATAAATGCGAACACTTATTAGTGACTTTTCTTTAGTGAGGATTGTTGTAATAACTTTTTGTGTGTGAGTTCCTGAAAAGCATTTAAGTAATAAAGTATTTTTTGTTTGAAATTGAACAATCCTCATTGAGGAAGTCAGTATTTTGGTCAAGTGGTATTGCCATCTGATATTGTTTCAGATGCCGAGTAACACACGAGGACGTGTGTCTTGTCAGGATGGCCGTGTCGGCGGCAACTAATATGGTTGCTCATTTGACTACATGTCGGCGGCACCTAATACAGTTACTGAATTGACTACGTGTCGGTAATACCTAATAGAGTTGCTGATTTGACTCAGTTGACTAAGTGGTAAGAAGCGGAAGGGTGTGGTCACGAGGTAATCGTGCGCCCTCTGATGGAGTTCGGGCAAGGATCATTCTGAGGATGGACAAAGAGTGGGTCGGTTGTGCTCGGAACCGTCATACGTTTCTAATCGGTGTTAACGCAATATAATTTGTACTTAGTTAATTTGTGAATAGTGGCAAAGTTAATTAAAGCTGTGATTATTTATTTCTGTGTCTGATTTGTGATTGAGGAATCATGAATCTACGCCGATCTACCCTGCCGACGTTAAATATATCTTTACTAAATATCCAAAAGTGATAGAATTTCATTTTTTTCGACTCTGTCTTTTTTTAGGATTTAATATCCGTGAGTTAAGTACGTATTGTAAGCTAAACCAAGTTAGTTTCATTCCGTAAATAGACTTTAAAAAATAATAATAACTACACGAACATGTTTGAATGTCATTCAAAGGTTATTCTGTACTGGAAGTAGCCCGAACTGTACTAGGAGAACATAGAATCAGAAGAACATATTCATTCAGCTAACATACTACAGTACAGTCGGTTTGAGATAGGATATCAATTAAATAGGTAGCATAAGACAACAGGGTTTTAAAAAGGGAGGAGGGATTTAATTTTTTTTTCTATAAATCACGTGAAGACAACTGTTTAAAAGATTTATCTACTTCAGTCATATTGAGGACTACAAACACCAAGCAGGGGTAAATAGAGTTTAGCAATTTAGAAAAAGAAATCCCTCAGCTATTTTCCAAAGTTGAGTTGGGAAAATGATGGTATAATATTTTTGGTAGAAATTCACTTAGGGTAGGTTCTTTTAAGCATTATATTTTTTGAACTTAAATGGAACCGCCTTCACAGCTGTTTGATGGAAACCTAAATTTTCATACAAAATTCGGTAAACAACAGAGTCAACAGTTGTTTGGTGGGTGGGTGCTCGTATATACCCACGGGAGTAAATGGGCTAATGTTATTCTAAGCTGACACTTCACAACTATGATTCTGCTAAAGGAGAGATAATATTAAACATTATCCAAACGAAAAACGAATTATTATACAGACATTGATTCGTCTGCTCATGATAAATGTGAACGTGTAAAATACTGAAAACCGGGTGACACAAAGTTTCTTTCTTATCTGTCGATCGATCCATTTTCTCAATACTCTGTAAGTAGCCCGTCCTGTACTAGGGCTTTATAGAATCAAAACAACATTGACATTCATTCGTAAAATTAAAATTTATTTATTTTTTTAATTATTTAATTAATCATAATAAATAAGACACATACAATTTACAACTTATTCATATAAAATATTTTGCAGCAGATATGAAATTAAAGAACATAAAAAATATTTTCAAAATCGCTGCCGCTAGGTGGTAGGGCTCCCAAGAGGCTGGCTGCATTATACCCCTGTATTGCAATGCTTACTACTTTAACTTTTTTTTAATACATTTATTTCTTGGTGTAATGACATGTTTTCCTTGAATTTTGGGACACTTTGTTACACTTAATTGGAGGAATGCTCCAGTTACCCATCAAATCCTACTAAACCGTTGGTTGGAACAATTTTAATAAAATTTTACTCAGGTCAAGGTTTTAAATAAAGACATAATTGTAAAATGTTTATTTTTTTTACTTTTTAAGATTGCTCATATTAATTGGATGGAAACAGAATGGTAAAGAAGTTTATCATGCAGACTATTCATCTAAAATTTGCTTGTTATCGAGAGTTGGTCGATCCATTTTCTGAATACAGCTCTGCAAGTAGCCCGTGCAATACCAGGACTTTATAGAATCATAACAACATATGAAATTAATTTCATATTTTTAATTTCATACTTAACTTTACTATTAAGGGGAAAGTAAAACTGTAATTAATCATATAAAAGGGCTGAGAATTTATTGTACACATATTCTAATTGAACAAGACCAAGGAGATGCGTCTTCTCCCTGGATAACCAGCCGCTCCAAATTAATGGCGAAGATGTCGAACGGGTTGAGAAATTCGCCTATCTCGGGGGAGTAGTGAACCCAATAGGAGGAACAGTGATGGACATCGAAACCCGCCTAAACAAAGCTAGAGGTGCTTTTGCCCAGTTAAAGCCGGTGTGGAGCTCTAACGTCATGACCCGGCGTACAAAAGTGAGGATTTTCGAGTCTAACGTAAAGTCAGTCTTGCTATACGGTTGCGAAACATGGTTCGTTCGGAAAGACCTATCCAGCAAGCTACAGATATTTATCAACAAATGCCTAAGGCGAATTTTGAGGATTTACTGGCCACGAACCATTTCGAACGCGGAACTGTGGAGGCTGACTAAGCAGAAACCCATCGACCAGGACATCCTCACAAGAAAATGGAGGTGGCTGGGTCATACCCTTAGAAGACACCAAGAATTCCCGTCGAAGCAAGTGCTCAGCTGGCAGCCAACCGGAAAACGTAAGCGGGGCCGCCCAAAAACAACCTGGCGACGTTCTGTGGAGAATGAGGCAAAAGTTGTGGGAATGAAGTGGGAGGATCTCGCAGCTGCTGCCCAAGATCGAGCCAGATGGAGAAATCTGCTCAAGGCCCTTTGTACCTGCTGAGGGACGTCAGGATGGATGTATGTATGTATGATGTATGTATATTCTATTTTGCATGCTTTTAAATACCTGCATACATAATTAAACACATGGCTATTAATCAGAAAAAGGGGTAGCCCGAGCTTCAGAAATGGGTTTCCTTTCAACCGCATCGTCAAAAATAATTTAATTAGCCACAATACTCTAAGTCGCCTCTTACGACACCAACAGAAAGATAGCGGTTGTGCTATTCCGAGCATACACTACAGTAGGTAACTAAATTATACAGAATGTACTAAATCTAGCGATAATTTTGGAATAAGAAGTCAGCCTAGTAGTAGTATTAACTATGGGGAAAAATCTCACACCAAGAAAAAATGTTATAAATAATAAAATGTGAAAATAGGGGGTACTTTGTATATTTAAATAAAAACGGATTTCCTGGTTCAAGATTATCGTTGAATTTTAAGACACGTATACGTACACGTTACACGTTGTATAAAACAGACAAACTTACTTTGAGGGAAGCTCTATTTACCCCTCATTTCGATTTCCTTTCTCATCTAAATCGTTAATCAAATTTCAATCATCAGGATATTTTTTAAACTACAGCATAATTTTTAAAATTATACTTACCATTCATTAATGAAGACCATTAAATCTTCATTCCACAATTAATGAATGAGAAACAAAAAAAGTTGACAATATCTTATCACACAGACACCCGAGCCAACGTGTGTGTTTGTTACCATGGAAACCAGGTGCTAGGTCGATCCATTTTCTCAACCCAGCTCTATAAGTCGCCCGTGGTGTACCAGGACTTCATAGAAGCCAAACAGCATTAATATTTATTGGTTCAACTAACTTTATTTTTTATACAGTTTGATTAAAGAGTATTGCGAAACTGTGCTTGATCATGCAAAAACTGCTGAGTTTTCACAGCAAACACATGTTTAAATTAGCATGTTTTGAAAAATATACAGAAATGTACTCACGGCAAAATTACAAATTACAAGGAGAGGTAGACACAGTTTTGAAAATATGATAAAACTGCATCACCCGCCATCATTTCGGTTCATCACTTAAACGTAGCGGTTAGTGCAATTCTGCCATACAGTACACAGAATTACTAAATCATACAAATCGCTGAATTTTAGGACGCCTGCTAGTCCCTACAAAATATAAAAGCCCTCCGTTTTGTCTGATTTAATCATCCTAGTAAATTGCCCATATTATTGGGTAGGAATCGAATAATAATAATTAAAGTTTCAAACATTTATTTCCGCCCTCGATTGCACTGCACGAAGTTTGATCGATCTATTTTCTGAATAAGCTCAGTAAGTAGCCCGTGCTGTACCAGGACTTCATAGAATCGAAAGAGCATTAAATTCATTCATAAAACTTATTTTAGTTTTCAAATCCTTTAAATTTAAAATGATAATAAATATTCATACAAAAAAGGGTCGGGTGGGTTGTCTAGTATAATGTACATGTAATTCCACAGCTTCAGAAGAAGAAATTCTTCATAAAATTCAATAATGTGAATGTAAAGAGTTTCTTTGTTGCTTCTTCTCTTTACAAACACCTTCCGAAGCAACAGATTAAAGAAAAATTTTAAAATTTTGACTTAATTTTGAAGAATAAACTTGTTCATTATTTTATTTTTTCAAGCATTTTCGGAAGTTAAGGGGGGGGGGGAGGGTGGTTAGTGATGGGTATGTAACCAACCGCATCGCCGACCAATCACAAAACCCAAAACCATTAGTCGCGTCTTACGACCCCGCGGAAAGATATGGTTTGGTGATATTCTAAGCCGACAAATCCGGTATGGTGTACATAATAGAGATAACCGTACGGTTTTAAATATTAGGTACGGTAAAAGATTCCTTTGGCATTCTATGCAATGCATTTCGTCGATCACGAAAGATGACGACGTAAGAAAGACTGAAATATTTGAAAAGAAAGAGTGAAGATTGAATGGAATAATTCCATTATGGATGGCCATTGTTATCAAGGCTAGACAAAACGTTGAAAAATCGCGGATCTCGATTTAAGAGATGATTAATAAACGTGTGGGTAACGAGGATGATTTGTTTTTTGCCACTGTATAATAATTGCACCTATACCTGTATTGACGGAATACATGCGATTAAAGAAAAGTTTTTTTTTTGGTATTGGCGGTATCTGCCGAATATTTTTCAGCAATTTTGCCAGCAATTTTAGTTGTCATTCAGCGCGCTGGGTATCCAGAATGCTTGATGACGCGCAGAAACAAATGAGACTGCGAATTTCACAAAGCTGTTTGGATTTGATACAACAAGATTCTGACCGTTTTTTGGCTCGATTCATAACTATAGAAAAGAAATAGCCATGTAGTGCCGGCTTAGAATGTCACTACCCTTTCTACCCACGGGTGTCGTAAGAGGCGACTAAGGGTTTGGGGTTTTTTAAGAGATTTTTGGGAGATCCTTCACCAACGATACCTTATTTCTACCATCTTCTCTCCTATTAACTTACAAATGTGGCTGAGGAGTTTCTGGCTCTGAAGCTCTGGCTACCCCTTTTTTGGATATATGCCCGTGAGTATATGTATGTATGTGTAAAGAAAAGAAATGCGTCAGGTTTGTAGTGGAGCGTCTGGAGCGTTAAAAACATTAAAACCTCGGATGTCTCAGGGACTAGATGAAATTTAATTATCTTTACGAAAATGTGTTATGAATAACATAAATTATAATCTCTACCTATTTAAAAGTTGTGTATTTGATTTTCAAATAACAAAAAATTATGATTTCAATAACTTATGTATGAAGGTAACGTTGTAGAATTTTTTTTTTTGTAACAGAAGTGGAAGCTACTGAAAAAATTAATAAATTATGGATAATGAAATGTTAAAAAAAATATAACGTGAACTATTTGTTTATTTAAATAATTTGCAGATAAAAAAAAAACTGTTAGTATAGCATAAAAGTAAGATCGAATTAATTATTAAAATCAACAATTAATTGATCTGTATCGCTTTCCGCTTGGCATGTAAAAATATTGTTATCAGCTAATTTTATTCTTAACATTTCGATTAGGCAAGTTTTGTTTTTTATTCGTTAGAAATTTATCTTGAGCGATTTTTAACGGCACATTTTCATCAAATTCAATATCTATACATATATTTTTTAGTGCGCGACGATTTCTTTCAGCAGATTTAATACCGTCCTTCTTATGTCCACCAAATACCACGTATGCGTTATTAGAATTATTCTTCAAATATCTTACGTAATGTTCATTTATTTGTTGTTATTATTGTTTAATGAAAGGAATGAGCGTCGAAGTGGGTCCTTTTAAACGAGGTGCCACTGAAAGTGTAGTTTACAAATGGATCAGAGGAGTTATTTATAGTAAAGATATTATTGAAAGCATAGAAATTTTTTGTGACATATCTTTCAATAAAAGTCATCAGCACAGTGATTCTACAGACGCTTGAACAGAAAGGGATGGTATCGATGTAAAAAGATTGGTAGACTTTTTCAAAGAACACAGTCCTATTCCTGAAAAGTATAAATTGTTACAATGCTTTTGAAGAAGGTTTGAAAGTCATGAAGAAAACCGAAGGGAAAAATGTACGCGAATTGAAGTTATTAAGGAAAGATAAAATAAATTTTCTATTGGTTAAAAATAATAAAATAAGAATTCATGAAAATATTATTCCCGTTGATCCATTGTTGCTGTTTCAACGTATTTGTGTGTTGAAAAAAACAGATGACAAACTAAAAACTTATACGAATTATAAAGACAAAAAAAAGACGAAAGACAAAAAAATCAGCTTTCTACGAATTATTCCCAGAAATTCAGATTAATTTGAAAAGCTTAGAAAATGTTCATTATCTTATTGATGGAAGCGTGTTGTTATATCGTTGCAAATGGCAATTAAATGAAACCTTCAAAATGATATGCGAACATTACGTAAGATATTTGAAGAATAATTCTAATAACGCATACGTGGTATTTGGTGGATATAAGAAGGACGGTATTAAATCTGCTGAAAGAAATCGTCTGCTCAATAGTCTGATCACTTGCAATACTAGACAAAAAATTATCTGATCGCCTAGATGTGAAAAATCCTGCTGTATATGTTTGTTTGTATATGTTTGTCTTTATCTATTTAAGTAAAATTTTACGTAGAACTAAAAAAAATGTTTCCAATTAAATATTATGCTCCAATATATTATTTTTTCATATTTTTTTGTTTAAACAATGAAAAATTTAATTGCACAATATAATATTGGTAGAAATTACGATTTAGAGCATACAAAACAAAATCCAGTTGGTTACATGGAAATTCATTCAATCCCTATGAGATCCGAGGTCAAAACCCCCGGGCGCTCCACTATTGTTTGTTTGTCTGAAAACAGGAGTATGATATATCTGAGTGGGTCGATCATGTTTCTGAATACAGCACTGTAAGTAGCCCGAGCTGTACCAGGACTTTATAGAATCGAAAGAGCATTGACGAATGTCATTCAATAAAATTATTTTACTTTTCTTACAGTTTAATTAGAAGAGCATAGAGACGCTAGTTGTTGCTCTGCCTACACTTATGTAATTATTTGCCTAACCAGCGTGAAAAATCAGAAGGAAACTAATCTTCAACACTTTTTGTTGAGACATTAAACATTTTAATGAATTTAGTTAATTACATGATAATTAATGTGATGTGATTCAGTGCTGTGTAGTGTCGGCTTAGAATAGCACTACCCCATTTCTTCCGGTGGGTGTACGTAAGAGGCGACTAACGGTATCGGGGCTTTTAAGGGATTTTTGGGCGATGCGGTTGGAGACCCATCACCAACAACCTTTATTTTACCATCTTTTCCCCACTCAACTTTCCAAACGTGGCTGAGGAATTTCCAATTCCTTAGCTCTGGCTACCCCTTCTAGGAATTTATAGCCGTGAGTATATGTATGTATGTATGTGATTCAGTGCTTACGTATTTTAGAAGACGACTACGGAGAACGCTTGTAAATCAAATCGACCAAATGATGAAAAAACCGAAGTCCAAAGAATGAAAAGAATGTATCAGAAGATAGATTAATCTAAATGAAGCTAGAGATGATCGTACAAAGTGGCGATCGATAATACCTGCCTACCCCAATAAGGAGTAATATATGTGTATGTACGTTTTTAATGTGTTATTCAAAAGTGTTAATCAGTGTTATTTGTGAATACCAGCCCGGCTAGTACGAGCCGTGTTTAAACTGGTTATGGCGTGAGATAAAGCAGCTATCTCTAACGCACTTACTTAGTATCGTATACTGCCATCTCATTCTAACCGTTATCGTGTCGATAAAAAAGCGCTCGTGCTTGTCTTCTGGGTCTAGCCGGGCTGGTCATGTAATTTTTTAACGATCCTTTTAATACCTTGCTTAATACTTTAACGTTTTTACACCCAATACATAAATGTACTCACGACGATAAATCCTTAAAAGGGGTAGTCAGAGCTAAGGAATATGAAATTCCTCAGCCAATTTTGGATATTGCGTGGGGAAAAGATTGTAAAATAAAGGTTTTTGGTGATGGGTCTAGAACCACATCGCCCAAACATCCCTTAAAAGCCCCAATTAAGGTAGTCGCCTTTTACGTACATCCACCGGAAGACGTGGGGTAGTGCTATTCTAAGCCGACACTACACAGCATGACCAAATTACACCACACCCAATAATGGAAGACAATTTTCAATATAAAATGTGTTAGTTATCTGCACTACCGCCACTGCCACCTTTTCAAGAATTTATAGCGTGTATGCTAAACAAAATTTAAGTAAACTGTTTTTTTTAAATTTATAGGGTGTCCGTATTTAGGTATGCAAGTAAATAGATTTTATTAGAGACATGAGTGATACCGAATTCAGGTAGGTTTCCTTCCCTTGCCGTGAGAGCCTAGCTCTGCAAGTAGCTCGTGCTGCACCAGAACTTCATAGGATCAAAGTAGTGTTGAAATTCGTTCATGACACTACTCAGCACTGAATTTTCCCTTGATTTTCTGAATACAGCTCTGCAAGTAGCCCGTGCTGTACCAGGACTTCATAGAATCCAAACAACTTTAAAATTCATTCATAAACTTATTTTTTAAATAGTTTAAATATAGTTCGAGAGTGTATGGTGAGGATAGTGAAACTGTATTTGTTCATACAAAAAAGTCTTAGGCAACTGCACACAACAAACATTTACATGTTTTCTATAACTCACTTACAACTCAAACTTAAATGATCACGCCGAATATCCCCGAAGGGGTTAGCACAGTAGTAATACTTAATTATCATCTGGTGTCCTGAGTACCCCCGTTTTGCTTGGACAGCATTTTGTACGAATAGACTGTCACATGACTAAGAGAACAATTTAGTCATGTGGGTTTCCTTTCCTAATTATTGCTTCCCTTATTGTTAACAACCATGTTAAATTTACCACACATATTTTTTATTTAAAATTCAATAAACAAGTAACTAAGACTCAATGTTGTTAGTAGAAAGGCTTAATGCTAGGGTTAGTTCTTATTTATAATTTATATACAATCTATATACAATGTCGCACAGCGTGAGCATGCAGTGCGGACACGCGGAGTAAGTAAGGCGAGTCCACCCTGGCAGCTATCATAGCCAAGACGCTGTTGGAGCTAGCCCACACCCTGTCGCGCATCGAGGCATACCTTTTATGACATAAGAAAAAACAAGTTGGTGTATGCCCGACCAGGCATACACCAACTTGTCTTTTCATATGAAAACACGCCTCACACGCCTGTCTGCATGAAAGGCGGTGTTCTACCTACCCATTGAGCTATATCAGTTGTTGTTATTTCCCGAACTATTGTATTTATAATAAAAACCTAGTTTGTTCCTATGTTTTACGTTTATAACAGAATATTCGCTTATTCACCAACGGCTCTGGCGGCAGCGACGTGAAAATACAATTGGAAACAAAAGTTTAATACTTTTATTTTCCTGACATTATTAAACCTGGTCGTTTAGTGTCGGCTTAGAATAGCACTACCCCATTTCTTCCAGCAGGCGTACGTAAGAGGCAACTAATGGTATTGGGGCTTTTAAGTGATTTTTGGGCGATGCGGTTGGAGACCCATCACCAACAACCTGTGAAATAATCACCATCTTTTCCCCACGCAACTTCTAAAAGTGGCTGAGGAATTTCTAATTCCCTAGCTCTGGCTATCCCTTCAAGGGATCTAAAGCCGTGAGTATATGAATGTACGTATTAAATCCTATAAAATTTTGATCATTAGATCATCATATTTTCAATCTATGAGTTTGTAACTAAGTTTTGCTTATGTTATACAAGTGGTTACTCTTAAATATGCCAGATGAGATGTTTGACATCCCTTACATTAATCATCAGATTAATATATAATATGATAAATATATAATGGTTATCAGAATTATGAATCGCATTCATACTGTTAGTGGCTGACGCGACCACGTATTGCTAAACTTCTATTTTTTTTACATTTTTATAAATGTTTACACGTGGTTTACACGCTCTCTCCCCCACTAAAATATAAACTTGTAATATACTTCTTTTAATTTTGGAACATGAACTATCAATTCCAATAGGTTTCCACGATGCTCGAGCAATTGCAAATTTAGCATCCAGGCCTCCCCTACTATATGTTCTTATATCCCAAAAGAAAATACTATGTGCACTGTCAAATGTGTCTTAATATATGTTCGTCGATACCGCTGCTACCCTTTTTATATATATAGCTTGAATATTTTACCGATTTTTGTAAACATACATACATATACTCACGGCTATAAATCCCTCGAAGGGGTAGCCAGAGCTAGGGAATTGGGAATTCCTCAGCCACTTTTGGAAGTTGGTGAGGAATTCACAGAATGGTGAAAGAAAAGGTTGTTGGTGATGAACTGCTGAATAAAATTTATTATATCATATAACATAATATAAACGTTAACGCTTTTTATCCCCGAAGGGGTAGGCTGCGGTACCAACATCAGGTGACAGCGCCACCTAGTGTCCAAAGTAGGTACCCACGTTTTGCTTAGACAGTGTGCTCACGTGATAGGGGGCAGGCCTATCGCCGTTTTGTACGAATACACTGTCACATGGCTAAGTACAACTCGGCCATGTGGGTTTCTTCACAATGTTTTCCCTCACCGTTAACAACCATGAGAAATTAAGCACACGTATGACTTTAGAAAAGACAAATTGGTGTAGGCCCGACCTGGGATTTGAACTCACGCCTGTCTGTTTACGGGCGGGTGTTGGACTTTCATGTTGTTCGTAGAATTTATTAAAGTGATTCAGATAGGTTTCCTTGCCTTGCCGTAAGAGCCTGGCTCTGCAAGTAGCGCGTGCTGTACCAGGACCTCATAGATTTAAAGTACTGTTGAAATTCGTTCATGAAACTTAATTCTGTACATCCCTGAATAAGTGGTATTTTGCCACCTGGTGGCATGACACTGTAAATGGTCACTTTTCAAAAATAAGTATACTATCATATGACTAAATACAACTTAAGATTTAAACAAATATCTAACTGTATTAAACCTACCAAAATTATATGCAAGAAAATAATCTATCTATCTATACTGTTAGAAAATAGTCCATTTGCAACTTTAAACTGTCTCAAAAACGAATTCAAATGAGCTATATTGGGTTCAAAATGAATTAAAGTATAAAATTAGTGGCCAGTTTCCGTTTGAAAAGAATGAATCTAAATGTATTTCAAAACTCTCGCTTGCGGCGCCACTTTCGCGTGTTTTTTTTTGGTGGTAGGGAAGTGGCGGGGGAAGGACGAAATGACAGCTGTCTTGAGGCAGGCAAAGCGGCATGGCTGTGGCTGGACTGGCTGGCATTCGTACGGAGTCTCTCAAACAAACCAGTCGTTACCATTAGTTTAAATATTATATTAAGTAATACTTGTGATTTCGTAGAAGAAAATAAATAGCAGAACAATATTATTCAGTTTTATTTTTAGAGTCGTTCCTAAAAGGTCAGTTATTTTAATAGTACTATACTATAATAAGACAGTACCGAGGTAAAAAATGTACATTGCAGAAACATACATACATACATACATATTCTCACGCCGTTAGTTCCCATTGGGGTAGGCAGAGACTATCGATCGCCACTTTGTACGATCCTGGCAAACCTCTCTGGCTTCGTTTACATCCATCAATCTTTTCATACATGCTCTTTTATTCTTCATACTGCGGACACCTGCCTTTTTGAGCACATTTTCTATTTGATCCAAATGTGTCCTCCGAGGTCGTCCTCTACTAACATTACCTTCCACATTGGCTCTATATATCTCTTTCACCAATTTACTGTCATCCATCCTCTCTATGTGCCCAAACCATCTCAACATTCCTTTTTCTATCTTTCTTACAATATCATCTTTTACACCACACCTTTCACGAATCACATCATTCCTCACACGATCACATAACCTTACATTACACACTTTTCTGAGGGATCTCATTTCTACTGCATTCACTCTACTTTCATGCTTCTTCTGCCACACCCAACATTCACTGCCATACATAAGCGTAGGAACGAGGACAGCATCATGCACAGCCATTCGGGCCTTTTCAGACACCGACTGACTAGACATTAGACTATCCAGTGCTCCATTTACCGCATTACCCTTTTTCACTCTTCTCTCGATATCTTCATCACACTTTCCATCCCTAGTAAACAAACTTCCCAAATACACAAACTCTTTCACTTGTTCCACTTTCTTACCATTAATCTCAATCACGCATTCGGTCATATTCACCTCTCTTTCAAAAACCATAGTTTTTGTTTTATCCACATTCACCCTCATTCCCTTTTTTTCAAAAGACGCACATGCAATATTCATCATCTCTTGCAGCTCTTCCACCGATGATGCAAGTAGCACTTGATCGTCGGCATATAAGAGGCATTTAATGATGAATCCACCCATTCTCAATCCATAATCACTTTCACGCAACTCTGTTAAACAGTCATCCATGAACAAATTGCACATTGCAGAAAAACAATTCAAAACCGGTGGAATACGTTTATATTTCGATACTGAATCCAAATTTGTGCTTTTTGATAACAATGTCTGTCTGTCTGTCTGTATGTCATATCATTTATCCCGGATTTCGCAAGGGTTCCTACAGGAACATAAAAAAACATAGCTTTTATATGGCTCCCCATATTTGCACGATTCATCTTTTCATCGAACGACTTTATCAGACTCTTCATTAATAGTCTTTTTGGAAAAAATAAGGGTTTCATCCATTTTCATCAAAATAAACGTCCATTTGATTGTTTGTCAATAGTATGACTACTAGATATATAGCTTATCAAAATTTTGAAGTCAACACTAACGTCTTCGTGGCGTAGCGGTATACCGTTCGGTTAATACTTATCGAACGGAAGAACCAGGTTCAAATCTCGGGCATCGCAATTTTGCGTTTTTTTTTTTGCTTTTGTGTTAGCTTAATAGGAAGCACTATTCCTTCTCTTTGCGATATGCGAATCTATGCAAATATGTATGAATAAAGAAAATTGAAAGTAGTTGGGTAGTGTTATTCTAAGCCGTGTAGTGTCGGCTTTGAATTGCATTAACCTATTTCTTCCCGCGGCTGTCGTAAAAAGCTAATTATAAACTAATCTCCGGAAAATGTGGCTTTACCCAATTTCCCCAGGATGTCATACATCCCTAATTTTACCATTTTCCCCAACTAAACTTCCAGAAGTGTCTGAGTAATTTTCAATGACAAAGCTCTGGCTAACGTGTTTGTAGGTGTTTGCTGTGAGTATATGTAATAAACACACTCCAGTAAACGAGGAACGCGTAAACAAAAAGTACAGTACACATCGACTTTCTATACATTCATTAAATTTGTGTACAGAAGCGGGATATTTAATATTTAATTCATTAATAAAAAAGAAAAAGAAACTTTCTTACAAATAAAAGTTTGTTTTCACTGAACACTGCACTGGAAGTAACCCGTGCTGCACCAGGAGATCATAGGATAGAACCAATAAGTGAATTCAATATTTCATTCATAATGGTGTTTTACCAGCTCTGAATCCATCCATGTCAGATTAAAATCTTTAACATACAGCGAATTTGAAGGGTAGTGTTTTGCGCTTTTAAATATAGATAGATAAATATATATTTATTATTTTATTAACATACATATATATACTCACGGCTATAAATCCCTGCAATAGTTATTAGAGTAATTGTTAATCTCTGTTTGACAGAGTTGCGTGAAAGTGATTATGGACTAAGAATGGGTGGATTCATCATTAAATGCCTCTTGTATGCTGACGATCAAGTGCTACTTGCATCATCGGCAGAAGAGTTGCAAGAGATGATGAATATTGCATGTGAGTCTTTTGTAAGAAAGGGAATGAGGGTGAATGTGGATAAGACCAAAACGATGGTTTTTGAGAGACAGGAAGATGTGACAGAATGCGTGATTGCGATTGATGGTAAGGATGTGGAACAGGTGAAGGAGTTTGTATATCTGGGAAGTTTGTTTACAAGGGATGGAAAATGTGATGAAGACATTGAAAGAAGAGTGAAAAAGGGTAATGCGGTAAATGGAGCAATGAATAGCCTAATGATCAGTCAATCGGTGTCTGAAAAGGCCCGAATGGCTGTGCATGATGCTGTTCTTGTTCCCACGCTTATGTATGGAAGCGAATGTTGGGTGTGGCAGAAGAAGCATGAGAGCAGAGTGAATGCAGTAGAGATGAGGTCCCTCAGAAAAATTTGTAATGTTAGATTGTGTGACCGAGTGAGAAATAGTGTTATTCGTGAAAAGTGTGGTGTGAAAGATGATATTGTAAGAAAGATAGAAAAAGGAATGTTGAGATGGTTTGGGCACATAGAGAGGATGGATGATAGAAAATTGGTAAAAGGGATCTATAGAGCTAGTGTGGATGGTAATGTTAGTAGAGGACGACCACGGAGAACACACTTGGACCAAATTGAGAGTGTGCTCAAAAATAGCATAGCATCCGAAGTATGAAGAATAAAAGAGCATGTATGAAAAGATTGATGGATGTAAACGAAGCTAGAGAGGTTTGTCAGGATCGTACGAAGTGGCGATCGATAGTCTCTGCCTACCCCAATGGGAATTAATGGCGTGAGTATATGTATGTATGTTGATGGGCCTCCAACAGCATCGCCCAACGATCCAGGGGTCCAAATAAAGTGTTACCTATTATTAATCTGCAAATAACTTAGTAAATAAACTTGTACATACTAAACGTGTAAACATACGTATACGTATAACATACTAAAATAATTGGTGAACGGCCAAGTCACGTAAAAATAACTATAATAATAAATAAATCGCAGTAAGGAACCTTAGACTTGGCTCCACTTATTTTAGAGATTTCATTACTTTTAAGAGATATACAGGCAGCTCTATCGAGACTTGGCTAGTTTTTTACAGAATGTTTTTGGTGGGATAGCTTTTTCCCGTGCCAACCTATCGAGGATAATAGAATTCAGTCAAAGGTAACCATGGTGACCAAATTCAGTGAGGTGCCAGGTCCGCAAGTAGCCCGTGCGGTACCAGGACTTCATAGAATACCGGCACTCACGGTTGAAATTCAGCTTTATTCGTTTTGAAATATTTTTTAACCGACTGACAAGAAAAAATCCTTTATTTTGAGAAAGCGAACCTTTTTTTATAAATGATGTTGTTATCTATTATATAAATATATTTTTTTACTTAATAGCCCAATAATTATACGGTAAAGAACGTAACAAAATTACGGTATTAAAAAAATACTTATTGCATAAAAAAGTGGCTGTTAAGTGTCGGCTTAGAATAGCACTACCCCATTTCTAATAATCGTTGGAATCCCATCACACACAACCTTTATTTTACTATTTCTTCTATACATCACAAGAGGACTTTCCTCCTATGCCAACTTAAATACCCACTTATAGAATGGACAGTATAAACATAACATAAACGTTCACGCCGAATATCCCCGAAGGGGTTGGCAGAGGTACTAATACTTCTGAACATCACGTGACTTTGTCACCTGGTGTTCAGAGTACCCACGTTTTACATGGACAGTGTACAGGGGGCAGGCCTATCGCCGTATCGACTTTAAAAACAAATGTGGAAAGAAAATGGTTACAAAATCGCTAAATGCTGTGTAACATACAATGTCTAGAAAAATTGGGTTCCTTAAACATCAGTTGACAAAATACTTGGTTTTCAAAGGACTGGTGACTTAACAAATCTTTCAGGGATATTCCTTGTAATCATCTGTTTAAAGCCGATGGAACTAACAACATAGAATAACATATACTCACTGCTATAAATCTTTAGGAAAGGTAGGTAGATCTTCGGAGTTAAGAAATTTCTCAGCCACTTTTGGAAGTAAAAATAAAAAACAAGGTAAAATAAAGGTTTTTGGTGATGCCGTGGGAAGCAATAAGTAGATCCAATATTTAATTAATTGTTAGTTTTTTTTACAGCATTGAATCCAATCATGTATGGTTTACGGTTAAGTTTAAGTATGGTAGGTGAAGGGTTCCAGCAAAGCCCCAATACTCATTCATAGTCGTCGCATACAACAGCCAAGGGACCTAATGAAGTTTCTTCGACACAATGAGCGGTCCAAATAAAGTGTTACCTATTATCCTTCCACAGCACTGACCTCCATTATACTATATAAGTACGCTGGACTAATGATACGTATCAAAATGACAGCTATTTACTGTGCCAATTTGAAGCGCCCCCAATGAAGGAACGAGAAACTAAATATGACATAAACTGCAAAATGGCCAGTGTTTTTTTTACCATAAAGCATAATATATCTATGGTTTTTAGAAACAATTATAAATCAATAGTGGTGTAAAGTTTCGTTTCGATAAAACTTAGCCTTTCCTTTAAGCAGAAACATTTTATCGATATATTTTATCTTACTGTCCCATCTCTTTTATTAGTTCCTTGTTCCTTCACTGCTGCCGTAAGCGCCAAAATGGCGAAAATCAAATCGCCTCACTGTCACCCGGCCTATAATTAGTCCAGCGTACTTATATAGTATAATGGAGGTCAGTGTTCCACAGTAACACGTTATTAATAGAATAGCTGGTCCTTCTGCCAACCCATTGAGGATGTACTGTAGGATGTATGTACATACATTCAGTTTGAATCCAGTTAAAGGTAACCATGGTGAACAAAGTCAGTAAGGTGCCAGATCTGTATGTAACCCGTGCGGTACCAGGACTTCAAAGAATCTATGCACTGTTGAAATTCAGCATTACTCGTTTTGAAATAATTTTCAACCGACAGACGAGAAAAATTTGGATCTTCCTTGAGTAGATTTTTGGCAATGCGTCTTGAATCCGTAATTTCAAAAATCCTAACTGTTTATTTTTTTAATTAAAATTTATGTTCCACGTTTGCCTAACTTTCGTTATGCCTGAAATTCCAAAAAGTTAGCCTGAACTTGGGATTAAGAACTCCTCTTCGACTTTTGAAAGTTCAATAGGAATTATTGTAAAATAAGGTATGGTAGGTTATGGTTCTCAGCTCTGTCAGGTCTCAGCTCAGCAAAAGCACCAATAATCTTAGTTGTCTCATACGACAGCCAAGGGAGCAAATGAAGTTCCTTTGACACAGCGAGCGATCCAAATAAAGTGTTACCTATTATCCTTCCATAGTAACACGTGATAGTTAGCATAGCTGGTCCCTCTGCCAATCTGTCGAGGATGTACTGATAGATACAGAGTCTTATTCTAGCCAAAGGAAACCATGGTAACCGAATTCAGTGACGTCCCAGGTCTGCAAGTAGCCCGTGCGCTACCAGGACTTCATAGAATCGATGAACTGTTGAAATTCAGCATTACTAGTTTTTAGCCGACCTACCAGAAAAAAAATAATCTTCTTTGGATAGAATTTGTGGCAATCCCTAATTTCGAAAATCCTAATACAGAATTGGGTTCCTTAAACATCAGTTGACAAAATTCTTGGTGTTCAAAGTACTGGTGTGGTAACTCTACAAACCTTTTAGGGATATTTTTTGTAATCATCTATTCAAACCAGATGGAACTAATAACATTCATACATTCTCACGTTTATAAATCCCTGGGAGGGGTAGCCTGAGCTTCCGAATAAGGAACTTAAAAGGAAAAGGTCGGTAAAATTAAGGTTTTAGGTGATAGGTCTCTAACCGCATCGCCACTCCACGCTTTAAAAGCTCCAATACCCTTAGTCGTCTCTTACGAACAACCTTGATAACCATTCAGTAGATCCAATAGTTAATGTATTATATGTTGTGTTTCAACAAAGAATCCAATCATGTGTTTGGTTTTCGGTTGAGTACAATTTAAACATACAATGAATTTTAAGTAGTGGTTGTATTTTAGACACTTTAGGGTGAAAAAAGACACATACAACAGTTAAATCCCAAAAAAAGGCTTCGGATTAAGAGTTTCTCTTCCACTTTTGAAAATTAAGTAGGAATTATTGTAAAATAAATAATGGTTCGAATTAAGTTCTTACGACGAAGGGATCCAAATAAAGTGTTACATGATATTCGGAATAGCTGGTCCATCTGCCAACCCATCGAGGATATTTGGTTAAAAATGTAACCATGGTAACCAAATTCAGTGACGTCCCAGTTCTGCAAGTAACCCGTGCGGTACCAGGACTTCATAAAATCGAAGCACTCTCGGTTGAAATCCATCATTACCAGTTATGAAATATTTTTTTAATTAACTGACGAGATTAATTCTGATCTTCCTAAGGTAGATTGACCAGACCATGTGTCTTGAATTAACATTTTTGTGTTAAGAATTATATTATATCAATAAAATTATTAATCTATTTAGCCAAATTATGTTGTAAATAATGCATCTAAGTTAGAATAATAAAAATAGTACTATTTAAAAATAAAGGTATTCATTAATTAAAAGATATTCCATGCTATGTCGGAGTACCCTGTTATTATAATGCACTACATATTCTTGTAACAAGGGGCTTTTAAACTACAAATGTGTGTAGAAAATTATTATGAAATCGCTAAATGCTATGGCTAAATGCTAAAGGACTAGTAACTCTGGCGCCCTTTTATGCATTTTCCTTGTAAATATATCCGTCCTAATATCCTTAGTCATCCCATGCGACAGCCAAGGAAGCAAATGAAGTTCCTTCAACTAAAGGGGTACAAATAAAGTGTTCCCATAGAAGCAAGTACTCAGAATAGCTGGTCCCTCTGCCGACCCATCGAGGATGTATATAGAATCAGTTAAAGGTAACCATGGTAACCGAATTCAGTGACCGTATTTTGTAAGTCCCAGGTCTGCAAGTAGCCCGTGCGGTACCAGGACTTCATAGAATGTATGCACTATGCTCCTCATCAAGCTCGTTTTGAAATAATTTTCATCCGACCCGACGAGAACTATTTGGATCTACATACATGTACAGTTCCGATTCAGGTAGGCAGAGACTATCGATCGCCACTTTGTATGACCCTGGCAAACCCCTCCAAAATATTTGGATCTTCTTTGGGTAGATTTTTGTGTGTCTGTGATGTGTCTTGAACACTCACATTCGAGAATAACGGCTATAAATCCCTAGGAGCTTGAGCTTCGGAGCAAGAAATTCCTCAACCACTTTTAGAAGTTGAGTGCGGAAAAGATGGTAAAATAAAGGTTTTCGGTGACGGGTTTTAACCCAGCTGAAGGTAGCCATGGTAACCAAATTCAGTAACGTCCCAGGTCTGCAAGTAGCCCGTGCGATACCAGGACATCATAAAATGGATGCACTGTTGAGATTCAGCATACTCGTTTTGAAATTATTTTAAACCGACCGACAAGAAAAAAATGGATTTTCCTAGGATTTTAGATTTTGGACAATGCGCCTGGAATTCCCAATATCGAGATAATCAACATATTTTTTTATAAATAAAATTAGTGTTCTAATTTTGCCAAAGTATACTGTAAATAACGCAACATAAGTTAAGAGTACTTAATTAAAAGAATATTAATATAACAAATAATTTTATGATTTCCTTATTAATAAATAAATCCCACAAAGAGGTAGCCAGAACTTCAGATAAAATAAATAAATAAAATAAAATAAAATATTAAAAAATTCCTTTTACTTTTGGAAGTTAAGTAGGAATGATTGTAATATAAAGTCTGGTAGTTGAAGGATGAGTCTCACTCAACAAAAGCCTTAATATAACCTTAGTCGTTTCATACGATAGCCAAGGGAGCAAATGAAGTTCCATCGACTCAGTCAAAATGAAGTGTTACCTTATTATACGCTCCCATGGAAGCAAATACACAGAATAGCTGGTTTCTCTGCCAACCCTTCGCGGATGTAGGTATATAGATTCAGCTATGGTAACCAATTCAGTGACGTCCCAGGTCTGCAAGTAACCCGTGCGGTACCAGGAATTCATAGAATCGAAGCACTCACGGTTGAAATTCAGCATTACTTGATATGAAATATTTTTTAACCTGACTGTCAATAAAACTTCTGATCTTCCTTGGGTAGATTGACAATGTGCCTTGAATCCACAATTTCAATATAGTTAAAAAAAATGTATGAATTATACTATCTGTAAAATTTATTTTTGTACTTTTGCTAAATAATACTGTAAATAATAATGCAATTACAAAAATAAAAATAATACTTTTTAAAAATAAAGGTATTTCTTAAATACTAGCTGTGTAGTGTCGGTCGGCTTACAATAGTACTACCCCATTTCTTCCGGTGGGTGTATGTAAGAGGTGACTAACGGTGTTGGGGCTTTTATGCTATGCGGTTGGAGACGCAACTTCCAAAAGTGTCTGAGGAATTTCTAATTCCTTAGCTCTGGCCTACCCCTTTAAGGGATTTATAGCCGTGAGTATATGTACGTACAAGGTATTCTATGCTAAGCCGAAGTACTTTCGAATACAATGGACAGAATATTCATATAAAAACCTATATATATAGGTTTTTATATGAATAAGGCTGTACAACTATGGAACGGTCTTCCTGTAGAGGTGCGGTTAGCCAAGTCTCTCCCTATTTTCAAGAAAATGCTAAAAAAACACTTCCTCTCCGAAACATTATAATATTATTTGTGTTGCATACAAAAGTTTATATATTCTATTATATATTATGTCGTAAAATGTATATATGTATTTTATTTAAAAATCTTTATATATATTGCATATGTATTGTATTTATTGAATATTATTTATTTTATGGAATACTATCTGTATCTGTAAGTGTATTAGAACTTAATAAATATTTAGTAATACTTAAAATAGATAGATAATAGTTTGATGAATAATTTTAGTTTTTAAGCAAATCAGTTTAATTTATTGGACATCTACCGAACATGTTTTTAATCCAGCAAATCTTTCCATTAATGGGTTGTCTAGAAGAGATCGCTCTTAGTGATAAGACCGCCAGTTGTACTTTGGCTTTTATACCGATCTTTTTTAAATAAGGAGGAAGGTTACATAAATTCATAAGAAGCTGAAAATTGGCACAATTGTTCAAAACATGATTATAAATGAAACCTCAAAAGTCCCCATCGTTCCGAGGTGTGCTAAAAATTTTACACGAGGTCAAAGGCCAAAAAAAAGAGTTTTATGCGATTTTTACGAAACGGTGAGTTTTTTCGTAAAATCACCCCAGTACAAAATTGTAGATCAGAAAATTCTCTACAAAAAAGATATCAATATTTTTTTTCGTAAAAGCCACCATTTTGAAGATATAACGCGTTGAAAAGTTCGATCATTGGTAATCTTCATACTTTGCACATGTACGCCACGTATGAACATCACTTATAAGGTGTTATAACTTAAATTTACTTGCTATTGGTGATTGTAACTTTTTTCTATACAATATAAGTTAAAATATGAAAACTACTTACTTACTTGCTTAGATAAGTTGCGATATGCAACTTTTGTTAAAAATACGCGTAATAAAAAGCAAGTACAACTAGCTTCTTTACCTCCAACCCCAGTAGCTGCTCACCAACATTTATTTCGGGTATATTACCAAGTTCAAGTGTGGCTTGGTAATCAGCTGGCCCCCTTAAGACTGGGTTGGAAGTTGGTCGACAATACATTAGAGCCAGTTCTAACTTTATTTCCACCAGCACCTGAGAAACTTCTCAACTCAATATTTTGCAACTGTAAAAAAGGTTGTATTGTAATGCTAAATGTGGATGCAGAAAAGTTGGACTGTTTTGTTCCCTGGCATGCACAAACTGCCAAGGCCGATCGTGCTCTAATGTTGAGTCAGCTAATCTAGAAGACTCATTTGATACCAATGAGGAATCGCTAGTGAGACAGTTGATCTGTGAAATAGAAGAAAAAGAAGAAGAAGAAAAACAGGAAGAAGAACAAGAAGAAGACGAAGAACAAGAAACAGTAATCCTGGAAAATTACGAATCAGACGAGGAATATTAATCATTTCATTTTCAATTACACCGCCATTATTTGAACCAACCGATATGTACAATAATATTTTACAATAGTTTTAAAACAAATAAAATCACTGCAGACCCGTGGAATAGGCCTACAGGGGATACCACGTTAAAATAAAACGCGTAAATAAGTATATAAGTCATAGGTGGCGTGGAAACGTGTGCAAAGTATGAAGATTACCAATGATCGAACTTTTCAACGCGTTATATCTTCAAAATGGTGGGTTTTAGTAACAAAATTATTAATATCTTTTTTGTAGAGAATTTTCTGATCTACAATTTTGTACCGGGGTGATTTTGCGAAAAAACTCACTGTTTCGCTTAAAATCGCAAAAAACTCATTTTTTTGACCTTTGACCTCGTGTAAAATTTTTAGCACACCTCGGAACGATGGGGACTTTTAAGGTTTCATTTATAATCATGTTTTGAACAATTGTGCCAATTTTCAGCTTCTTATGAATTTATGTAACCTTGAATGTATAAATTGACCGGATTATTGTTTTTATTTTGTAATGTGCAATAAAGATGTTTATTATTATTATTATATAACAAAGGGCTTAAACTACATTATGTGAGTAGAAAATTATTACGAAATCGCTCAATGCTAGGGCTAAATGCTGAAGTAACTCTGTCGCCCTTTTAGGAATATTAATGGTGCAAACTATATTTCGATCCGATTGACTTGCACTCCACCTCAGTTTTATGAATACAGCTCTGCAAGTAGTCCATGTTGTACTAGGACTTCATAGAATCGAAGTCATATTCTTCACCGCTGAGGTTTATTCATTATTTCACATAACTTTAGTTTGCTGAATAGTTTCGGCTTGGACTAACATAAGCTGAGGATTCAAAATGAACTAAAAAATTCTTCAGGCTCTGGCTACCCCTTTAACTATTTTTATAGGGGTGAGTATAATAGGTAGTCAAGTTAAAACTAATATCCATTTTTCATACTCTAGCAGAATTTTGAAACTACTAAACCGATTGGAGTGTTATTTAGGGTTTCATAGCCAAATGGCAAAATTCGAACCATTATAGTGTTTTCATATCGGTCTGTTCGTATGTCTCCACGAAAACTTCGAAAATTTATTTTTATTCGTAAAATATTACGATAACGCATATAGATGTCAACTACGAACCGCTTTAGGTATAAAAATAGTTTATTGAAGGGCTCCTGCAATCTTGGCTTGTTTTTCATCCAACCTATACATATCGATTGGGTCGGCTATAAGCTCTCTAAAAATACTTTGCGTTTGAAAAAATTATATTTACTCAAAATTGATTGTACAACGTACAACCAATCAAGTTATTTAAATTTTGTCTTTCTTTAACCTATATGCTTGTAAGATCATATGTTTGTTTCAGTTGTTACCTGATCAAAGATACCTGCTTCATCCTTCAAATTCCACCAAAATGTAACTAATTCTTGTAAACATTAAATTTTAATTAAACCGTTATCATACAATGCGTGGGTCACACACAATGTTATTTATATTTATTGTATAAATTATTTTTATTATTTATATAATATATATATATTATATATATATTATGATTATCCGTATTTGTGAAAAAACAAACAATAATTTCAATTTAGCCAAATTGATAAAATAAGGGGTTTTGCAGACTTATCATTTAAAAAAACAGTCAATAAGTACCAGGACAGCATAGTCATCGAGAAGAAATATTTTTCAAAGTTACAATTTATTGTTCGAAATCCTAAATTAATGAAATTTTGACTGAAATCTTAATAATTTGCTAGCAATGCAAATTATACCAACCTGAAATATCTTTTTATAGGCAGAAGAGTCTGTAAGATATAGAGATAAGGCCTATAAATAACTATATCTTGCTGAGTTGTGTCGGCTTAGAATAGCACTATTCCATTTCTACCCGTGGGTGATCGTAATAGGCGACTAAGGGTACAGGAGCTTTTTAAGTGATTTTAGAGCCATGTGGTTGGAGACCCGTCACAAAAAATATATTTATTACAACCATCTTTTCCCCACTTAACTTCCAAAATGGTTGAGGAAATTCTCATTCCAAAGCTCAGGCTATCCCTTTTAGCCGTGAGTATATGTATATATCTTTAAAGGCAAGTGAAGTAACAAAACAACAGACTTCATTAATTAAAACATAAGATCTTCTTTTTTAGCCACATAAATATGATTTTGTAATTATGTCTAATTTTGTGTACTAATTAGGTCCTAAATAGTACATCCCAATGGTCCTAAATTAAAAAAACCCTGAGCCTTTACTCCTGTTAAGACTTTCGTGTTTTTATGCCTTTCCGTCCATCGGTCACCAATCACCAGGCTATCATAGAATGAACTGTAATAGACGGCTGAAACTCAATCACAGACGAATACTGCGTTTTCAAAAGAGAGGTGGCTATTCTATATAGTGCCTCTTTGCCATACCCCCATACAAGAAGATACTATAACGTAGAGTTTCATTGACAGAATCCAATAACATATGAAAATATATTAACATTTGTCACATTTTATTTCAATTCCATTCAACATACATACATACACTCACGGTTATAGATCCCTAAAGAGATAAATAAAGGCTTAGAAGAAGAAATTCCTCAGCAACTTGTGGAAGTAATGTGGGGAAAACATTGTAAAATAAAGGCTGTTGGCGATGGGTCTCCAACCGCATGACCAAAATTACTTAAAAGCCTCAATACCTTTACGACACTCTTGGGGAGATATTTTTTAGTGCCTTTCTAAGCCGACACTGCGCAGCTAGTTAAACTTATTTTAAAATTCAAATATGTGAATATGCTTAAGCCATGAGCTCTTTAAATTCTTTGCTATCCTAGTCCTATCACGTTGTTGAACAGCAGGCAATAGGGATTCACTACAGCTTTATTTTACTGAAACCACTATTTTTCTATGTTGCTGGCAAAAACTAAAGGTTAGAAATTCAGTATGCAAAGTTTTTTTTTTGGTATTTATTAAATATTTTTATTCGATAGCCAACACGAAAATAAAAGACTAATTTGATTTTTTTTCATTTTAAATGAGTTATTGCAAAGTTATGTTTTTTTAAAGATTGTTTAACTTTTGTACTTAATGACGTCATCGATAGAAAATATCACGTAGCAACATGCAAATAAAGCGAAATGTTTAGTGAAAATGTCGCTGATTGTAAAACATTTCACGAAGTTGTGATCTCAAATGAAATTATTACGATATTATACTAAACAAACCTATGATTTTCGATATTTTATTACTAAACTGTAAAACGAATGTCTTTGAAATAACGCGGAAGTTCAAATACTGTTACAGTTTTTTGTTAAAATAATGGTCATCTTAGCTTTGTTCGATTTAATTTCAAGAAAATATGTTTTAACAACATAATATCTCGAAATGGTTTCGTAATCAGCACAACTTTTGTAAAACTTTGTATACCGTATTGTCATGTCTGTGTGTTTGTTTGACTGTCTATATAGAATTAAAAACACGAACCAGTCACCTATAGTTTGACAAAGTTATTTTAAAGTAAAAAAAATAAAACAGCATGCAAGTTTGATGAAAGTACATGGCACATGTTTTAACTTTACAAAGACAGTATCAAAAAAAATTGCCCATCCCGATGTGGGAGTCATGTTAGAGCGCACACTACTGCGGACTCACTCGCACATAGCAGCGTCTCACTCATATTCCTACATCGCGGAGTGTAAATGTTTTTCGAGTTAAGCATAGATACAAAATTATAAGTTTGTACACAGTAGGGTGTACTGGCCAGTATATCTTTGCTGTTCGCACACCGATAAGAATTTGAAGCGTAATTATAAACAAGTAAGAATCCAGGTTAAACGCACACCCGCTGGTAGAAATCAGGAATATTCAATTTCCACCTAAAAAAAATTGTCTACCCTTTTTTTCAAATAGAACCGTACGAATATGTACTATAATAAAAAGCGGTCAAATTTCTAACATTTGATTATAATTCAACATACATGTTTACTGACACAATTACCAATGAACGTAAAGCGGCCAGTACACAATGGCGGACGATGGCCCACTGCTCGCCATCGCCACTGTGTACAGGGGGCAATGGTGCATGATGGCGGACAATTGCCGATCGTGGCGCGCAATGGCGCGCAATGGCGAAGTTGTCGGTTTTTCGGGCACACTTCAAAGGAATCGTGGCGTAGCATGGCCGGTGGTGTTTCCACAATGGGCCATTGTTTAGTTCGTCACCGACCGCTCATAGATACTTATACTTTTTTTGGAATATTTTATTGCAAAATGTATTGATAATCACTATATGACGTAAAAATAACATAAATAGCGCCATAAATAAAATAAATTACATACATAATAATAAATAAATAGCTGCAACCATAATTGCTTCGACGTCCGTCGCAAGTGGATTGCCAGGCAATAATGAGCAATGGGCCATTGTGTGAACACCAATTGATCGTGGCCAACAATTGCCAATTGCGAAGCGTGGCCCATCGTCGGCCATTGTGTACTGGCCGCTTAAGGTCAAACTGATAAAACAATGTCACGATGACCAACTGTTCCACTCTGACATATTAAAAAGGGTTACGCATATATACTCATGGCTGTAATCACAGATAAGAGTAGACAGAACTTAAGAAAAATAATTATAAACGTGACCGTTACTACTTTAACTAAATACATACATATATATCCTCACGGCAATCCCAAAACGGGGTAGCCAGAGCTTCAGGGCTGGAAACTTTTCAGCCACTTTTGGAAGTTGATAGGGGAGAAAATGGTAGAATAAAGTATCGTTGGTGATGGGTTTCTATAACTGCTAAAAAAGCCTTTTCACCTCTTACGACACCCATGGGTAGAAAGGGGTAGTGATATTCTAAGCCGCCACTACACGGCAAACATAATACTTCGCTAGTTATAAACCAGCCAGGAGAGTTTCCTCAAAAAGTTGATAAATGAACCAAGTTAATAATAAAAACAAATTAAGCTCAGCAACATACCATTTTTAATTAATATTATCTCACTTTCTACATGATGTTCTGGTTCACTTTTACTGATGATTAAAGTTGTAAGCTAAAGACTCAAACGTTCACGGCGTATATCCCCGAAAGGGTTTACAGAAGTAATAATACTTCTGAACATCACGTGACATCGTCACCTGGTGTTCAGAGTAAAATTGTTAACTTGAGGACAAATATATTTAACGTTGATAATGATGAAATATTCTGATGTTTCGTCATCATAACCCATACATCGCTGGTATTGGTTTATTAATTGATGCAGATGATGCAACAGTGTTACTCACGTCTTTTATTCCCATTGGGGTGGGCAGAGACTATCGATCGTCACTTCGCGCGATTCAGACAAATCGCTCTTGCTTCCTCAATATTAATTATTCTTCTCCTATAGTGAATAACTACAAAATTGCACATTCTCTTTAACTCCTCTTTGTGATTTTCGTACTACTGAGAACATTCAACCCCAATATGAAGATTTCAAGACCTAATCAAAGAATATATCCAGAAAAGCATTAAATTCAAAAGCCCTGACTACCCATTAAAGGAATACCCAATCATAAGTAGTAAAACAAACGCATCATCCCATCAACTTACAGATAATTTAAAAGTGTTACATACATCGATAACAGCACCAACAGTTCGATACATAAATGTCTGCCTACACGAATACAAAACAGTTTTCATACGAAACTCATCAAGACTTGTTTATTACAATGAGAGCTATTATCATTGTTTTATTTATCACTTGCAATGTTAATGGCAATGATTTATTCGTCGGCTATCGAAATCCTTCGGCCGCAGTGGTTTATAAGAGTCTGTATGAAAAAACAGCTTTTCTTTGGCCTAGATCGGAAGAAATAACGATTAATTGTACGAAGAATCAAATAATAAGTGCTGTGGAGGTGATTAACTTGAGATATGATAAAATGGGTAGTGCTCGTGTTATTAGTGGAGGTGTGGGGGATAAATATGTCACTTTGCAGTTAAGTTCTGCCGCGTTTCGTGGGTATCAATTTTGGGTGGAAGTTTTCGCTATACAAACTGGGTTCCTATCTTATAGTTATCATTGAAGAGGTAGAGAGAATTGTGTTTTGCATTGTTTGGTGTTTACTGGATTGTAAATTAAGAGACTGAAAAATATTGTTGGTGATTTCCAGAATAGATATTATTAAGTTTTTGTTCAATATAATCAATACATAACATTGATTACATTTTATTTGAACAATAAAATTTCTTACTATGTCACCTATTTCAAATTATTACTTAAATTTTTGTTTATTTACAATACGTATATAACTTTTACTACAATTGTGTACCTGTACCTAAAATATTCGTGGTTTAATTATTTAGCAAGATCTAATTTTATCTGTAATTAGTTTATTAGTCTCAATAGATGGACATTTTGGTTTTAGTTTTGTGATTGTGTAAATCACGTATCTACTGTGTGTGTATTGTTTAAGTATAAATTTTGATGTGTAATCATTTCACACTAAGGATGTGTCAATGATTCAGAAAAATATACTGAGGTGCTAAATAAATGTGATTTCAAGGTTGTCTATCATTGTCTATTTAATACGTATATATACACACGCTATTCATCCTGTGGGTTAGGCAGAGACAAAAATGGTATAGCCGGGACATTAGGGTTAAAAAACCTCTTCCACTTTTGAAAACTGAGTGTTAAAAATGTTTGTATAAAATATAGTTGGGTATGGGGTATGGGTCACCAGCAAGTGACATTGTTTAACGATTAAAGCCTCGAAACTCACTGCAACCTCGCGGGCTTTGTGCTATTCTTAGCTGACACTGAAAAAATTTATTTTCTTTTGCACATATGTTAAATTTAATTTTATATATTTTCCAGTGGTCCATAAAATTTTGAATATAACAATTTATCTTGTATATTTTAGACATATTGATTATTCTTATTTGAATAAAGTTTTTTAAGTTTCGCAATTTAATGCTGTGTTCTAATTTTATAACCATACATTCACCCCATCCTACTCCTTATTATAAGGAAATATAATAAAACACCACATTATGAAAACGATTTAATAATAATCACACACATCACACATATTAAGCAAATTATTCAACTTTACTTCACATCACATTAAGCATAAATTTCTACTAGGAACTTATAGCCGGACCCTCTCTCACTTTTCAACTTTATATTCGCAAAGTTCAGTCCCAATCCACCTCGATTTATTGAAGGTTCAGCCAAACTGTTCTCCAGATCTTTAATGGCGATTCCTTTGATCTTAACTTCTGGAAACGAACTTTCGAAGTAAACTTCTTCCTCACGAACCCATAAGGGTATGGCAGCTGCTTCTACCGTCTTTTCAAAAACTTTCCTCACAGTTCCAGTTTGATCGTACACTTGGCCTACGATGACACTTTTGCTATGTACTAGGGTAGCAAAGCAACAGAGTAGTAAGATTTTAAACATGTTGGTATCGATGCGTAGAGCTTAGTGTATGCGTCGCGAATGAGATCTGTCAAAGATCGGGTGGTGGGGAGAAGGTTAACATATTCTTGAGTTTTATGTTATTGGCTGCATAAGTGTGGTTTTACATGACGTTGTGCGGTTGAATCATAATAACATCATGGTCGTTAGTGTAAACAAGTTTATTAGAGCAAGTAGCGTTATTATAATTATTTTGTTTATCAGTTTGATTTGAATTGTGTCCAATTTGATACATAGAAAAGTTTTTTATTATAATTAGCACACCACACTTTTGTTAGCAGTCTTATTATTTGAAGATATGTCCATCTATTATTTTTCTACCGACCTATACTCATGGCTACAAATCCCAAGCCAACACTAACACCTCTTTATTGTTTTCCTTTAAATGAACTTTATTAAAACTAACTATACCGCATCATGTAACCCCACCCGATCGCGCCACACTATATCAAAACAAGATCCGGCAAAGGTCACTGTTAACCAAAGTGTGTACAGATTATCACAATACAAGGTTAAGTACAATCATACTTGTGTTACAATCCTTAAAGGGGAAGTAAGAGACAAATGTAATCTAATTTGTGTTATGATCTCCCAGTCACTCATTTTCTCAGGTGGCAGAGATACTAATACTCCATTACATCTCGTGTATTTTTTTTTAAAATTGTTCTCAGAATTTGCACAAGTACACTTTAACCTGACTAAAGCTAAGGCCTCACAGCCATAAATCCCCAAAAGGGTTCGGCTGAGTTTCAGAGCTAGAAACTCCTCAGATACATTTGGAAGTTGATAGACGTAGTAAGGGCAGCTTATACCTACGAGTATAAACAACTATGATAAGTTAACCACATAGATAACAGTAGATAACTTGATAAAATATCTTTATATTTTTGTATAGTTTTTCCAACCAGGATCATACTAAGTTTGGGACATGGTTGATGGAAGATCAATATGAAGAATATGGAGAATGGAGACGCACAATCAATTCAGTTAGTTAACATAAGTTTTCTCAACTTGCGGCTGCAGATTCATCAACAACAATCCTTTTTATTCCATAAGTGGCTGATGAATTTCCAACTGTGAGGCTCTTACAATAATTATTTTTTGCGGATACATTTGTGATTATAATATGTATGTGTGTAAATATAACCTTCAGACACTCAAATCAACATTATATCACTGATATTCAAAGCCAAAACTACACGGAACACATAAATACGAAAGGTTATATAGAAACTAAATCAATGGAAATTAGCCTTTCATAGTAATTACGTAACTGATATTGATCAGTATTTATTCGGGTGTTTCAAATTAATTGGTTCGTTTAATCAAGTTAATGGATGAGCTCACTCAAAGGGCTTGGAATGGTGCTGTCTGAATATATTACAATATTGATTAACAGGTTATTTAGCTTAACTTTTCATTTACAACACTACTCTCAGAAGTGTAAAACTAAAGGTCACCCCTTCGTTTTAGGATGTCCATGATTCAATAGATTAAAGTCAGCCTAGTTACCAGGGCATCAGGGCCGCTCTGGTTCGATTCTCGTGAAGAACAAAAATAATGTAATACGTAAATTCAGACATGTTTCATTTTATATAAACATTATGTTTGATATAAAAGGCTGGAGTTCGATACGAAAAGAATAAAAGAGCATGCAAGAGCATAGATTGATGAATGCGAGGGAAAGTAGAGTAGAATAGCACTACCCCGTTTCTTCCCGTGGGTGTTCGTAAGAGGCGGCTAAGGGTATTGGGGCTTTTTTAAAGTTGTATATGGGCGATGCGGTTGGAGACACCACAAACACCTTGGTTTTAGAATATTTTCCCCATTTAACTTCCAAAAGTGGCTGAAGAATTTCTTAATCTTAAGCTCTAGCTACCCCTTCTAGCGATTTACAGCTGTGAGTAAATGTATGTATTTTATTAATTGTTCTCTACTTGTTATCTACTTGCTAGTATTTACGCCTTAATATAATTATACATACATTTCCTTACTTACCTAAATGGTACAAAAAAGAACCTTAAACTTAAATCAAGAAACGTCAAGAGCAAGTCACATAAAACCCAAAGTTTATTAGAAATAGATAACTTTATTTCATTATCATTACAATAAATCCAGTAAAAGACGTTGAGAAATAGTTGGGAGTTCACTTTGTGATATGTCTTGTGAATAGTGAGGAACAATAATTGATTTATATAGAGCTTGTAATGTTAATTTATATACGATATTTTTGTTTGTATAATGTGTAACAAAAAGGGGTTGTTAAAGAGATCATTATGAACAACTTTTAGTATGGGACCAACTTGATTAGAGCAACTTAATGTCACATTTCATGTCGTGAAAATTAAGTCAAATTAAATAACTAAAATCAATAAAATAAAAAAATGGGTATATGAACTCGGTCTGGCCACTAAAAGCAGATAACTTCAACTTCAGCTCGAACGTAAAGTGTATAAAACTTGAAAACATATACTCACGGCTTTAAATACCTGGAAAGGGTAGCCAGAGCTTCACAAGGAGGAATTGCTTAGCCACTCTTTGAAGTTGAGTGCGGATACGATTGAAAAGTAATTGTTTTTGGTGATATGTCTCCAACAACTACGGCCAAAAATCACTAAAAAAGCCCCAATACCCTTAGCCTTTGGAAAGAAATGGTGTAGTGCTATTCAATCTTTTATAAAGTAAAAACATGTTAGTAAACTGAAATTGTACAAACCATGTTTTAAAAAAATGAAAAAATGTGAATGTAAAGAGTTTCTTTGTTGCTTCTTCTATTTACGAACACCTTCCTGTAAGCTTATAATAATGAGTGTGCTATGATTGGCTATTATACTGTATAATTTATACTATTTATAATTGATAAACTGTATAGTTTTATTGTGTAATCATATTATTTACCTATTTAATAAGTATTAGTGGTGTCGTGTATGAATAATGAGATACTAGTTTGACTTTACTTCAAAACAGCTCACGCTGATTAAAATAATGATTGTAATTAAATCCATAATTTTGGTAAATACTCATTTCTAAAATGTTATTATTTATTTATAAATGAGTTGTGATGATGATTATGTAGATTTGAGTGGAGTATTATTGATGAGACTGTCAGTTGATTTAAATCAACTGACAGTCAACTGACTTAAGGTTAGGTAAGGTATAAATATACGATCGCTGTTTTTGCGGGGGCAATTGTCAGTAGTCCGTTGTATCGGCAAGTGGTTGTGAAAGATGAAATTATACGAAGTGTACCGCTATTTTGGGTTTTATTTCAAAACCTCCACACTCCCTGAAGTTGACCCTACAACTCAGAAGTGAGGATAGGCGAAAAATATCACGTTTTTCGTACTGCGCCTACGTAAGTACCCTGTTCTTTTTTTTTGTGTTTGCGTAATTAGAATCCTTGGTATGGTGAAATTGCCTTCTTCTTTATAAAATAGCATCCATAAACAGTCGTAAATAATAAAGTCTATTTCAATTGAAGGCAAGAAAGTATTTTAAAAGAATTTTCATTTATTCTCAAAAACATAGGGGCGATACATAAGAGTGTTAATCTGTTACATACTTGAGCCTGATATCTAGTCCTTTTTTTTCCCGATAGCTCAGATTGTTTTTTTTTTCAAAGCTATTATCGAATCTCTGATTATCGAATAATATTGAAATGTTGGATCGATATACAGTATAGTGAATTTTCTAAAACATTTTTCGTTTATGATTGTGAGTACACGTGCGAAAACAGTACACTTTGAAATTATGACATATGGCATTACAACATCTGTTTAAAGCATTACATGTGATGCTACGATGTAACAATTCCTACTATCAGGCGTGTGGTGTTGTGTAATTAATTAAATATTTCGTGTAATGGGAATATAAATATATCACATGAGGTAGAATAGCAGTGTTATAGGTAGTTATAGAATTACGTGAGCGAGTAAGACGGGATTAGAGAAGAAATGTATCCATTACTTTTTAAATATTTATACATTTTTGAATAAAGTTATTTTGTCATCATACTTTTACTCGCGTTTATTTAACTCAAGTGTGGTCCAGGCTTAGGACTAGCAATGTGCATGGATTCATTTGATGTTTACAAAGATTCGAAATGTATGTCAAGATAACACGATTTTAAATATCAAACAATTATCAAAATCAATCGATAAATTATATTGAACTTGATTTTAGAAATAAATTGAATGTCCCGGTGCTAATCTAAAATTATGAAAACTTAATGCATTAATTGTAAACCTAGAAAACTACAATTTGATTTTAATGTAGTAAGAGTTTTAGTTACACTGAATTAAATAAAATACATGCCTGAGACGAATGTTGACGGGATTCATCGATGTTAACCGAACTCTTTGAATACAATTTAAAACTTTTTGCTATTATAATTAAAACAACTATTGACTTTAGGATATTTTTATTGCTATCGTTTTAAGTATCACTTTCATTTGCTTACCCATACGTTCGTTACCGATCAATCACGCAGCATCACACTGCAGTGCTCTATGGTAGTGTAATGGAATGAAATGTAAGGCCATGCTAAGTGTGATGTTTGGAACGGTCGAGTAATGTGTAATGTATCAGTACGCGTCCGAGCGATATTACGTGTGATGCATTGCTCGCATTGCTTACACCATGCCTGGTTGTGAGTATCCAGGTTGTTTTTTATATTTTGTACAACTCAACTGCAAACTTACCATAGGTTTACTACAAATTACTACTACTACTGCTACTGAAATTTTAGCAAACCTGTAAGTTTAAAAAAATAAAATAGAAAAATATTGAGGCCTTTTATGTTTATAAATCTAGTTTTGGAACATAATACGAAGGAACACATAGTTGTTTTAATACTCATCATGATGCATAATATCTTAATTATTTATTTTAAATTTGAGATAGTCACCCGCTTATTGTAGTGTCTTCATATTATTCACGTAAGAGGTAAAAACGTCAAAATCAAAATATTCTTTATTAAACCAAGTAGGTATTATACATTTTCTTCGGTCCCCTGTAAAGCTGTACAAAGCGTGTGTAAGATAATACCGTGAGTCCGTAAGAGAATTACATGACCAAGGATTAATAAAGTAACTGTTTAAATATTAGTTTGCAATACAAAGTAAGAATTAAACATTTTGAAACTTTTAACAACTACCTTCTAATAAAATAGCCAGCCGTACATTTGTTATCAGTGAAATATTTAAGTTACATTTGCGAAGGTCGCCTTACATTTCAATAAAAGAAAATTGGATTTGCGTTATACTAATTGTTAGGCCCATTGAGATCAAAGAAACTAAAGTATGTGTACTGAGGGTTGGCTTGATTGTTTACTAAGCTGAAATTTGTCAGTTTCAGTTCTCCACCATGGATCGAGAAGAGAGCAGGAGTCGTAGCCTCAGTTACGATAGATTGAGCGCAGAATTGGCATGAAGGTGCCAAAAAAAAAAAAAAAAAAAGAGAAGCCAGTCAACACGGAGGTGTTGGAGATGACAGGAAGCGCTATGCTGAACGACCGTGGGTATTACGGGAGCGTGGTACCGAGGTCAATCGACAACCGTGGGTATTACGGGAGCGTGATACCGAGGTAAATCGACCGTGGGTATTACGGGAGCGTGATACCGAGGTCAATCGAGGTGAACAGGTGAACAACGAATAGTCCAATAACAGCGGAGAGGTCTCTTCGTAAGCCGGTTCGGCGTACACGAGAGCGTTCGCCTAGCGCGAGGACGAGAAAATAGCAGGGAGCGATGTTCACAGCATTGTGCACGCAAACGCAAGGGTGGATACTATTCCCAAAATAAAATAGACAGTAACCGCAGCTCTTTGGTTGGGTCGCTTAGTTTGAAACGACGTAGGGTAAATGATAATGGATGAGCTATTGTTTATTTTGTCTGAGATGCTGGCTGAAAGAGTTCAGTACGGAGAATCGCTTGATCAATATTATTACGCCAAAAACAATCTACTAAATTAATGTAAAATTAATGGGCGCCAGGTGTAGGGTAGGTGCGCAGGCAGCTGCTTAAACCCGAACAAGTTTTTAATTTCTTTAATACGGTTAAAGTTGGTCAATATGGTGAACATCTTGAATGATTCTCAAGGCGAAAAATTGATCGCAAATGTACTGTGCTTTTGCGATGGACAAGATGCTTCAAATTCAAATTTATTTACCGAAAAGGGCAAAATACAACTTGTAGTTATTTAACTATATAAACTCAATTAATGCTAGGTAGATTTACAAATTCTTAATGTAAGGTTTTACGAATGTGTTTAATTGTAGCTCAATCTAAAATAATAATAATAGAAAACGATTTGAATTTTCGGGTAATTTCAAAAAGTTTGTTATATTTGTGTCTCCGGACTGGGCGAACCTGTTGGGCAGATGCCGGAATTTTCACTTTGTCGCGGAGGCCTTATTGATGTAATGATATTGAAACCAATATTTAATATTTACATCAAATGGGGACTACTACTGATTTAATAGATTGAATATTCTGTTTCAAAAATTGATCATAGTTACAATTTGTGAATGTATTGTTCCTGTTTTGTATACATTTTATATTTTTTGCATTAATATTCAGTATTGCAAATTAATAAGATAGTGTATTTGAATATCAATAATAAAACTAAATTCCATTACTTAAATTAAATAATATCAACAATATCAAAGATAAATTATTATAATTATGACCGCCTTGTTCGCCTGGTCTGGCTGGAAAAGTCTTCTCATTTGTCAGTTCATTGCAGCGAACAAAAAAAAATATATATACATACCAAGAAGGGTAATCCGAAGGATAAAAATGAAAAACAATGAAATAGCTCAAGTTCAGCTTTAGACCTGGAACTTGATAAATACTTAACTGACATCAAAGTAAATGGGGTAGCACTAAATTGCTGTGTAGAGGTTGTAAGTCACGCTCTATCATAAAACCTACTAAAGCCAGAGAGCTCAACTTTGATATGATAGTTCCAAAGGGTATACCTCTACTCAGGGCTATAGGTAGGGCTCTGATAAATCCCGTGAGCATTACAACTACAACGTAGAAGTTCAGAACGTAAAACGAACGATAAAGACGTACATCGGTGGAGACTATGTTTTATTTGTCATATAAACCAAATCAGCATCAAACATTCAATACTTTTCTTCTGAAGTTTTCTTAAATCTTAAGTAATTTTTAGCCAAAATCTTTAGTAGCTTTGAGATATCTTAACCATAATAGAGATGCTGGTGTATAGGTGCATGGGTTGGTAGAGAGTGATAAACATCATAGCATAAACGTCAACAAGGGTATACCTCCTGTATACCTGTGATCCTCTCGCGGACACGATAGCTGCCTACAACGACTTAGGCATCAAGATGAACTGTCTGTGTGAATTATAATTGTCTTATTTTCGTTAATTCTGGTATTTAAGTCATAATCATTAGCACAGAATCTAAATCCATTGCATATCCTTCGGGAAATATTAAATTTTTAGCCATTCATGTCCAAATTAAGACTGTAATTATTACCATCTTATACGCTTTGCTTTGGATCCGAAATAAAAGATTTCGATGCAAATATATTATAAAACAAATAATAACTTCCATCATCACAATATATCAATTACGATAAAGTGTACGATACGGGCTAAAATGTCAAATACGTGAATTTTTATAGGGCTAGTATAGAATCCGCCACACTAGGGTCACCCACTCACACTTATTTAAGCACACCGTGTATTATTTTTGGATATCGCTGTCATCTTTGTCTTGTCAATCTATATACATAAGTGAAGCACAATTAATATATAATCTTAACATTGTTTCTGTACTTTAAAAGTGCCGCTCATCATAACTGTCAAGACTATAACTGTAGATTTTACCTCAAATCTTCGCCCTGCTTCCATTTGTTAAAAATATAATTAGAACCACGAGCAGGGGAAGGTAAAAATAAATTAAAATGGTATAAATCAAAATTATGTACATTTTACCATAGCTTAATATTTATTAGAGAAACAAACTGTACACAATATTTCAAGCAAGGATGACCTCTAAAGTTTCTACCAATAGTTATAGTATAGTATACTAATTTTGAAGTTGATATAGAAAATTGCAAATTAAAATAAGTATTTAAAACAAAATAATTGTACATCGGCTATGATATGGATAGTTTATAGAGATGAATTCGTTTGAAGGCATCAGATTGTCATCCCCACCAGACCAAGCGAATATAACAAGATTTTAAAAACATGTACATGTATAATTAATTATGATATTATTATTATTAAGTATACCTAAATAAGATTCTTTGTCATATATGGTACTAATTTTGAAGTAGGTATATTTATATTTAAAAACTGGTAATAAACATCAAATACAAAAAGAAATATATATGTAAGATTGTATGATATATATGTAAGATAATATATAAAGTTATCCATATTGAGGGAATAAAAGGGTAATTTATGTTACAAAAGTTTATTCAGTAATAAATTCAGATGGTGTAATTTAAACACAAAAGTAACAATAATCAATCAGAGAATAAATCAGAAATCGCTCAGCGTAATAGTGTGCTATGCGCGCGATTTATTAATCTAGCAACTTAAGGTATCTGGTACGAAGTATATTGACTAGGTACAAGTCAGCATAGGTACTAAGACCAAGAGTGGACGGACAGTTTTTCCGGGAGCAGAATGCTCTTGAGTCAAATCAGAAACGGGAAACTCCTTTCTATTGGCCATATGAGTTAGTTATAGCAAACCCCCGTGCAACTATTATTTTCCAAGGAAATTATTATTTTCGGTACACAATCAATAAGAGCTTATTTAGAACTAGCTTACCATTATCATAAAGCTTACTAAATAAAAGTCAAGGTAGGAAAAATTAATAAACCCTGTACATTAAATTATCATGGTCAGGCATATATAAATTTAAAAAAAGAAAAATTTTATATTATTAAAAAAAAAAAAAAAACCTAACTTAAAATCTAAAAACTTCTTCCAGTTCCTCTTATCGGGAAAGGGTACCTAAGATGCTGGAAGCGTTACCGCGTTGTATGGCAAGATAAGATACATATATTGATGGATAAAAGTACTTAAAATACATACTTTAACATAAATAAATTCATAATCTAAATAATTATATCATGAGAAAGTTTTAGGACTCGAACATTAAAGGTTGATCGGCTGATTCAACAAAGTCCAACTGTTTACAAAAGTATTTAAAATGAATAAATGCTCAATAAAAAAAGAAAAAATGTCATATTCGGAAAATGGGGTGCGGAATGTGAATCGGATTCTAGTATTGTAGGACGAACAGCTGAAGTTTAACCTTGATTACAAGTCCTTTTTATGGATGGTTTTCAATAAAATTAGTTGATCCCTAGTGTCCTTTGTACATCTTAAGGGTTTTAAAGTTAGAACGTCCAGTGGCTGATGATGATGATGATGATGATGAAGTTAGGAAGGTTGTCTAAATATGGAAATCTATAGTGAGGTGTTTAATACACTTATTTCGATTTTGTTGAAGCATTTTTATATAAACTTGATACATGGGGTCCCATACAGTATAATATATTTCCATAGCAACCACCATAGTAGTTCTGATTGTGACATTAAGGCTCGTACCGCGTCTTAAAAGCACTCCCTAATGACAGTCATACCTAGAAGGCAGTAATGATCTAAGCGATTTAAATAGTGAATAAATAAAAAAATATATATAAGAAAATCACATAAGTACGATATAATATATAAACAAATAATTAATAATTAAGTTATAACCTCACGAGTATGTGAGTTGTGAATCTGCCTATTCTTTTTACTAACGTATTGATCTCTCCATTGAAGAGTTGTCTGGAAGAGATAGTTTTAAGCCACCAATTGTGCTTCTGTTTAGCAGTGTAATCTTTGTAAAATGTTTTAACTGTGATGACTGCCTCCATGGCCTCGCGGTTGAGCGCTTGGTTTCGGGTGCGGAGGTCTCGAGTTCGATCCCCGGGGGGGTGATCACCTTACAAATTTGATTTGTAAGATTTGACCGAGTTTGGAGGGATATTGCAGGCTTGAATCACCTGACTATCCGAGAATTAAGATGATTCCGTGCTTCCGAGGGCACGTTGGGCCGTCGCTCCCGGCTACTGTTGCGGTGGTGGTCGTTGGTCTGCCAGCCCGCAATTGGCCGGCGTGGTGGACTGTGGCCAGATCGCCCTATGTAGGGTGGGCTGGAGCCCCTTGGTGGGGACATATATGGACTGTGAGGAGGAGGTACGTGATGAGTACCATTATGAGTTCTATTCTATTCTATATTTATGTGCTTAATATTACAATTCGTATAAATAAAAAATAAAAAAATACATTGTTAGTGTGTAATGTGTAGAATATGTAAATAAAAATATATATGTATATTGAATGTGTAAATAATATGTAAATGTCTGTAAAACTATGTGTATGATATGTGTGTGCATATATATGTATAAAAAGTTAATGCAATCGCAATTATGAAACATTAGTACGGATTAACACATTAGAACCTGTTAATTTTGAATCACTTGTTACCAGGATTTACAAGTTATTTCAAGAACTTACCTATGTATAAAAAAATATATAATATAATAAAGTTTTATTAATTCTTTAAAAATATTTCCAAAAGCGAAGGGACTCGCTTATAACAGGAAGGCCGAGCTGTAAGCTTATAATAATGAGTGTGCTATGATTGGCTATTATACTGTATAATTTATACTATTTATAATTGATAAACTGTATAGTTTTATTGTGTAATCATATTATTTACCTATTTAATAAGTATTAGTGGTGTCGTGTATGAATAATGAGATACTAGTTTGACTTTACTTCAAAACAGCTCACGCTGATTAAAATAATGATTGTAATTAAATCCATAATTTTGGTAAATACTCATTTCTAAAATGTTATTATTTATTTATAAATGAGTTGTGATGATGATTATGTAGATTTGAGTGGAGTATTATTGATGAGACTGTCAGTTGATTTAAATCAACTGACAGTCAACTGACTTAAGGTTAGGTAAGGTATAAATATACGATCGCTGTTTTTGCGGGGGCAATTGTCAGTAGTCCGTTGTATCGGCAAGTGGTTGTGAAAGATGAAATTATACGAAGTGTACCGCTATTTTGGGTTTTATTTCAAAACCTCCACACTCCCTGAAGTTGACCCTACATTCCGAAGCAACGGACTAATGATAAATTAAAAAAAAATTAAGTTCAAAAATGTTAGTTTTTAACTTAATTTTGAAGAATAAACTTTTTGACTTTTTTTTTTGACTTTGACTTTTAACACCTTTTACATTAACCAAGGAAATTACAATCGCGGAGCGTCAAAAAATATTTCCATAATTTTTTTCTCAGAAATATATACA